>CM058229.1:93884004-94227507 GCA_030180135.1 Orychophragmus violaceus
ATCCTCGAGTTCCAAACTTTTTGGAGAGAGAAGAAAATTTTGGAGAACGGTGATCAAAACCTAGATAATTCGTGTCCATGATTATATATTAGACTTAAAAGAGTCTATGTACCTGAGGAAAGCATATAGAGATTCCTCCTCGTACAGGATGGGGAGGCTTCGAGTTAGCCTGAAACGATATATCGCATGATGTTCACCAAATTTTATAAAACAAAAATGTTGCTTAAACCGAAATGTTTTACCTTGGCAGTGGTGAATAACAATTCATCACCCTTGTCAGTCTTCCAAGAAAGAACTTGTCCTCCATGTCAACTGATCTGAACATCCGGTGAAAAAACCGCCAGCTCGGTGAAAAAAATGATAGTGTATGTGTATGCAGGAATCACAAAAGCCATAGCCTCCACGAACATTAGATCTAAAGCTATCAGATTTTTTCTTGTCAAGAGAGCTTGGAGCTATTTATAAAAATTAAACCTTGAAGAATCGGAACCCAAATCACAAAAATAGAAATTGAACAGTTTAAGAACAACACCTCTGATCCTAAGAACGAAAATACACAAATTTCTCCTAAAACCAAAACGTTGGACCAATTCAATTCAACAAAAGACTGAATACAATAATTAAGAATCTTAGACTATCTAGTACAAAAGAAGAGTTTGGCTGAGTAAAACCATCGATCAGTTTGGTGGGCAATCTAAAAAGTCAACATCTTATCTGAGAATCAGATTTGCGAACCTGACATGGAAAAGAGTCATCGTACTTTCTTGTACAACATCGGATAAACAAAAGGAAGAGGATGAAAATAAAAGCAAACACCGTAACTTTATTGCTTTGCTTGACAGATGGGAGAAAAGTATTACAACCTTAGAACTGTAACTTTTATTCATCATTTCTTTTCAGCTTTCTCGACAATCACCTGCAACATACAATTTGTCTGTTAAAGAGGAGAGATACATAGAAGAATATACACATATAATGTAAAGAAAATAAGCTGAAAAGTATTACTGTAACTCTGGATACTTCTCCCTGATGCGAGAAGCTCTTATTTGTCTCCTCTCTCTCTGACATTATAAAACCGAAAAGGATTAGTTATCAAAGAACATATATATTCAGGAGAGACCATTGGAAACAGTTTCAATCCTAATCAATTCTCTATCAGAGATGTGACGATCCAATGTAAATCTTACCCTTTTAAGAGGTACTAAGATGGGTTAATCAAAGATTCATAATTTCTAGTGATCACTAACAAAACCCACAATGTTAATTTGATGAAGAATCACGAAGATGAAAAACTTACCCAGTGGATGTTCCAACTTGAAAGAGATATTAGCCATGACGATTACGAATCGAATTCCTGAAATCATAACAACAAATCAACCAACACGACAAAAACATCAAGACGGATTGAAATATGATATTCGATTAGCAATCTCGTGAGATCGAATCATCGGAAAACAAAAAAACACAGGAATTGCGAAATAAGAGAGAACATACCAACATCATCTCTTTATCAAATGAACCCAACCGAAATCCGTTTCGGGTTTAATGTAATGAATGATGAAATTATGAGAGGGGTGTAAGAACTTGATGAGAGTGAGTGGAGGAAGTGGCAAACGGGTGTCGTTTCAGATTCAAGGTCTCTGTTAGACTGCCCAGGGTTTCGAAGGAAGGAACCAGTGAGAAGGAAGACGACGATTGATTTAGGCTGCTAGCTGAATGGGCTTCAAAACATTATGTCTGGATAAGACTTTAGAAGGCGTAAGGTTTATTTCGTCAGTAGATTAAATTGGGCTGGATTTGGTTATGATGTCGCGATCTTACTGGGTCGGATTAGAGAGCATATGAGACGTCCACTATCAAACCAAATGATAATGTTTCGAGACATTTAAAAAAAAAAGAGGAGGGCCACGTCAGAGGCTGAGGTGGAGGGCTGAGAGGAGAATAAAATTGTCTCTCATTATATATATGATTTTCGAAGCATATTTGAGAACATTGAATCTTGTGATGTTAAAATAGACAATCCAAGTCCGTGTAGGCCCTGCTCGTTTAGGTCTAAATTCTTTTAAGTGATGTCCATTTAGGTTCGTTTAATTTGGTGTCCGCTAAAGCTCGTTTAATTTAAAATCCGCTGGGCTTCAACCAACCCGTTTAGGCCCGTTTACTTTTTTTTTTAACTGTAAAATATATCTTATGCAAAACGACGAACAAAAAAATCAAATAAATAAACAAATGGATACATATTAAGGCCCGTAGACATATCCGTTAAGTTTATGGGCCTAAACGGGCCATCTGTTTATTTTTGTAGGTTCTTAAATGGGTGTGGGCTTTGAGCCTATTTTAACATTACTAATTGAATCGGATGTAGTTTCTCTAAGCACATTCTTGACCTAATCTATTCAAAGCAGAAAAGATAACTAGAGAAATCGTTGAAACTTGAATCTAACCTTGAATCGGAAAATCAACTTGAGCAAAAGCAGCCTTGAAGAAATTCTCAATGAAATCCTTTGACGAGGGATTAATAGACAGTGATTGCTCCATCCACACTCCATTAACCGCCGAGATCTTAGGGCCACCGTTCCCACTTCCATCGACGAGAACAGTGTTAGCTATCTGACGGAAAACGGCGTTGAGTTCACCGATTGATGATAACCTAAGGAAGGAGATGATGAAGGATCTCAGTGTTTCTTCTTCGGAGGTAGCAGCGACCATGGTTAGAACGGCGTTGATTGATGCCGGAGAGAAGATGAAATTAGAGCTTCTGGCTACGGCAGATATTACTTTCCCCACAAGAAACATAATGATGTCGTTTTGCTTCTTCATCGCTTCTCCAACATCAATCTTTAAGACACCGCTTGTGATTTCTGATGTGATAAGCTTTTGTCTCTTCTCTTTTGTTTCCATCTTTTAAGTTTTCTATTTTTTTCTTAGGAGCATATATATATAAGATGATCAAGATGTCAATCATATATATAATTGGAGACATTTTTACTCTCCTCTCAGCTCTCCACGTCAGCAGATTACATTTATCTATGTGGCATTCTTATTCAAGAAAAACAAATCACGTAAACAAATAGAACATTTTGGCCCTCCAATTTTTAATCCATTACTCAGCCTAAATAAGCCCAACTGGATTTTCGATCCAGGTATTGATCCTAAAGATCAGGGATATCAAGTGTATAAGTTATGGGTAGATTTGTACACATGGATGCTGGTTTACGGAAAGACTTGTAGAGAAAATGAGTCTTTTGGTGATTGGCTAACGAGTGTTATGATGAAAGTGGCTAACGAATTTGATCGTTGTATCCATATTCTCATATTTGTGGTTTACATGAAAGCGGCAAACGAGTGTTATGAAGCAATGGTGATGGCCATAAGAACAAGGGTTACTATTAAGGTTTCTGTTATGATTACCTTTCGTTGCTCATCAGAATGCATTGATGAAGACTTCAAGATCAGAATAGCATGTTATATATTTCATGCATCATTTAGTTCGAAAAAAGCATTTGATGGACGTAAGGATATACGGAGTCAACGCGGAAAGAATATGAAGTTTACATTATCATCAAGGACACGAATACGGACTAATTGGTATCGTGTCGACATTTCAAAATATGCAACAGATGCAATGGCCTTTTCTGGTAAGATTTGGAAAGCAAAAACAGAAATGCCAAATTGGCATACAAATCATACCGGAGTGAGACGAAGAGAGAAGAATGAAAATAACATCAGACAATGTATGTTAGCGTGTAAGGCCTTCCTCAAAAGGAAGCAACGTCAAATTCGTTTTTCTAATATTTTGTCTTCAGTAGATGGCGCATATAGCTGATTATGCAATAATTTGTATTCTATGTTTTGTATACAACTTTGTAATCCGTATTGTACTTTGGTAATTTAATGAAATTTGGCCGACAAAAAAAAAAAAAAAGCCCAATTTAAGTCATATAGCTAAGGAAACAAAAGTAAGCCCAGGAAGAAACAAGTCCTCTTCACCCCGACCCTCCCTCTTCCTTCAACCTCCAGCGATCTGCAGTCTTTGCTTCATCTTCATCTCCGTCTCATCCGTAACAGCAACTACTCTAATTAATAGGTTCTTCAATCCTCCATCAACCCTAATTACTGCGCATACCCTACACAGCCGTTACTTCATATGACTATTCCTCTGGCCTATAAAGATGAAGTCACACCTGACCCACAAAACATCGCTTGACACACAGAAAACAACTCAATGGAGATGAGAAAGAAGCTTTATGCGAATGGGCCTTTAACTGCACCTACCTGTCCTTTTTCAACGTTTTCTCTGTCATCTTGATAATCGTGGCTCTTGAAGGTTCTCTCCGGTGGAACGAAAAAGCAATCGAATGACAAAACGTGCTACATCGAGGATTTGATCGGCTATGAATCTAATCATCATCGAATAGCCATACATACGCTGGTTTTATTTAGCTTTTCGAGTAGGTGAATATTTCTTCCTAATATCTACCTCCGAAGCTCATCTGTTTCAACTAGATCCCTTCTGGGTTTTCGATTTCAATTGCTAAAGTTAAAGTCTTTAAACCTCTGTCATGTAGGGATTGCTCTTTGAATCCATAAATCCTAGATATTTCAAATGCTACAAATATAAGTTTCGATTTGACATGACAAAGTTTGAATTTGGTATCAGATTTTGATCTTTTGTTGTTTCTTTTTTTTTTTAATCAGATTTTGATCTTAGGAGCTCAAAGTAGTGAGTCTTACTGAGTATCAAGTTTCAATTTCTTCAGGAGATTTCTCGGAAGATTCATGGGTTGTAAGCATAATCCACCAGGGAATAGCAGATCGATAAGTTTTGTATCTCTAATCGTTGTGGTTGGTTTACGCTGTTTTTCTACCTTCTCCGAGCATGGCAAAAGAGTGGGTTTGGTAAAGGATATAGCATAGTAATGGAGATAACAAAACAAGCTCAATAAACAGACGTTTTCACTGAGCTTGACAAAAACCTCTACGCATCACGGTCAAGATCCCTCAAAGATTAGTTGATCCGAAAGCAGTTTCTTCCAAGCCGTGCGATGTTAAGCTCAAGGAAAGGCTCAGTACGATCCACAAGTTTTTTGCCTTCAGTACGTTCTTCGTCGGCGGAAAGGCCATCAACGTTTGGTATATCCAAAGCTCCTGATGCATCTCCGATTCAGATGCCGCCTTAAGGTACTCATTGAAACCTCCACTTGATCATCCATATACGGACAGAGATAACAAGTGAAGAAGGTACTCACTTTTCTTATTTTGTCCAACTTAAGTCATTAGTCCTCAACTCCTATGATGTAGTGCTGCTTTGCCTGATTCCTTAAATTGAACTTTTTCATATATTTTGCTGATGTACAGTTGGTTAATTCGAAAGATAAAGGATATCATCGCATTGGGAAGCTTCATCTCTTCGTGATGAAGTATTTGGACATTTCCAACACTGGATTGAAGTTAAAAGTTTTTATAAAGTGTCAGTAAATTTTGACTTGAGGCTGACTGTTATGTTAATTGCAGCTGGATAAGGTTTCTTGCCATGTGGAGAAATCCAGGAGGACGCTGAGCAACCAAAGGTTTATGACAAACCACAAGCAAAAAAAAAAGTTACATTTTTTCCTCAATCTCTGACTTTTGATTTTGTTGATTCTCTTTGCAGATCAAAAAGGCGTGCGAGAAATGCCAGCACCCTGAGCTTGTATACACAACCAGACAAGTCCAATCTTTACAAGTCTGTGTTTAAGTTCGTGCCTTGTCTTTCATGTCAAAAAATGTATTCATCTTGAGTTCTCTTATATGCAGACAAGATCAGCAGACGAAGGACAAACAACATATTACACTTGCCCTAAATGTGGACATAGATTCACAGATGGTTGAGGTTATTACATACTCCAGTCTGGAATTTGATTCACTGAGAATACCAGTTTTGTTTCTTACATTTATGTTACAACTCAATGTTCTATGTCATCATCAGAACTTTATGTAATGATTCTTACATTAATGTTACGAGCTCAATAGTCAATGTCATAATCAAAAACTCATGTATTGTTTTTTTTTTTTTTTTGCATTTATTGAACTCCATTTATGTCATCATCTGATAATTTGTCGTATTAGTATTGGGAATAATTTTAGAGAAGGAAACACCACAAAAGAAAATCTATTCCGGCAAGGCTTATATTTGTGCCAACAGAGCCTTTAAAAAGTTACGGCTTAGCAAATCACTCAAAAGGAAAGAGTTCTTTGACTAGACCCAAGCCTAAGGGCTTAATTTATTTGTAGTATCGTCAACGTCAACGTAGCTGTAAAATTCGCCGGATGTTATCGGTGGCTACGTCAGTTATGCCGGAACCTTCTGTGTTGCAACGAAGCTTCGGTTTGATCGAACACCTAGGCATGGGAAAACTACACGGCCGAGGAGATAATAACATGATCGGTGGACAGGGATAACCATCAAATCCTTTCGGGAAATCAAGCGGGTGGTTACTGGACCGGAACCGAACTGGTTTGAGCCAGTCTCGGTACGGATTCAACCTACTCTACTTGCTTCTTCTGTAATTCAGACGTTGGTCTTGTCTGAGCGCAAGGGAGACTAGAGCTATTGACACGTGGTCGAGAGCTGTTGAAGCGTTGCAGAGGGATAGTAGAACTATTGACAAAGTAGAAGAGGGAGAAGAGGAGGCTGCGAGTAACTAGGCGGCTGATATATATCGGCCCTCACATAAAACTATATGTACTCTCTTTTCATGATTGTTTCGAATGTTACTTGGATAGGTGGGTATTGTAATGGAGCAAATGATGCGATTGCTGCACTATTCTGGTTTACCCGTTGAAGATATTGACTTTATAAATTCTGACGGGAAGACTATAAACAAGATATTGTTAGAGGTTTGTGTTCAGGAGTTCACATGTCTGTTGTCTCCATATGCTTTTCTTTAACTGAAAGCTAATTCAATGTTTTGCCTATTTTTGTATTTTTTTTTTTTCTGCATGGGAATCCAAAGGATGGCCTTCTTCACGGGTAGCTTAATAGTAGCTGAGAAGTTGGCACTTGAGCTTAAGGGTCAGATAGACTGGAATATGCTGGATTTGATTGGAGAGTCTTGGGACTATATTTTTTAAAGCCAGTGACAGAGCCGTAGCGTGAATTCAGAGGGCCGCAAGCGAGACAAAAAAAGGGCCGGTCTCCACAAAAAATTAAAAGCTCAGAAACACCCTTTTTCTCTCATCTCATCCATCGTTCTCTTCTCAATAATAAAGTTTATAAACAGAGAGAATTTGGACTGAATAATACTTCTCCTTCGTTATAAATCAACATTACAGTAAGGGGCTTTTTATAGCCAAAAGGGATGAAACTAAAACCCTAAAATACTAGGACGAAAATTGGTACAAGCGTTTCACTCTCCACTACAAAAATCACACACTATCAACGGTTCAAAGCTGTTTTTCAGAAACAGATCTCCGACAATGGTACTACACCGTGACATTATCTTCTCAGAACTTCTGCTTTTTCCTTGATTTGAATTAGAAGACGATGCTCCTACATCTTGGGCTTTTGGGCTTCGTGTATAATGAATAAGGCCCATACCATCACTTGATTTAATTTCCTGGCCCATACTCTGTTTCTTCTTCTTCTCCATCGCTATTGACTCTGTTTCTTTCATAACCAGAGGAGGCTGCCAGACTGGGGAGCTAAACTAACACTCAACACACCATCGATTCTTCTTTGGCATCCATGGAAGCCGATTACGATTTACAAAGGATTTTTCATCAGGCGATTGCTGCTATTTTGTTTGTAGCTTTTGAGGGCCGAAAAATTTGATACACTCTCGGAGGGCCGCAGCCGTCGCGTCGCCGGCGTCTACCACTCGACGGCTCTGGCCAGTGATGTTCTGAGACTTTTGGAGGATAACTTCTTCGTACTTGACTGGGAACCATTTCACGGCATCATCATTACTCTTGTGTTTAATACAAACACGAGCCTTGCATCTACAGCGACGACCCAGAGGGTATTCTCGACGTGCGAGAACAACATTGAAGTCCATTCCATAGTCACCGGTAGATGGATCATACTTGATTCCAAGAACAATGTGCTCTTGGATACCGAATCCAAAGCAGCCAGTGACACTTAAGTTCCTCCTAAGAATCTCATACACCTTAACATTCAAAGGATTCTGAAGAAGCTGCATAGCATTCTCACCTATGACAGTAACATAGCACCCAATCTCTTCGTTACGCCTTATACCAGATGACCGCACAGTGTACGCTGCGATTGAGAAACAAGGCTTTGTCCGCTGAGCTGTTCCAAACCATTGGAGGCACGAGTGAGACGATCACCGCTCTCGCCAAAACGGAGATGTTTAGACCAAGCTACTGGACCTTAATGTCCCTCATGGGATATAAAGTAAGATTACAGCTAGAAATGTATATATTGTTCCATCCCAAATTTAGTCTAAAATAACATACAGAAATGAGAGCTTCAAATTCAACTAAAACTACTAATAAAACATAATTCAGCCACGCATTTCATAAGTAAAACATTACTCAGATACAACCACAACTCTACAATTAAATGCTTAGCCCACTCATAACCAGAGAAAGATTAACATTCAAGAGATCCTCTAAATTTTAGTTCGCTATACCCCCAGATATCATGGATTAAAAGAAATAAAACAACCATCTCCCCGCGCGTGCGCGGGGAGTCAAGCACCTAGTTAAGAAAATAATTGACCGACTTAAGAAAAAAGGAAAAAAATGTCATATATGTCCAACTAATGATTATACATTCAGTTACTAGCCGGCTTTTAAATGACTGACTTTATAAAAATAATTCTAAAATATATATATATATATATATATATATATATATAAGATAATAACAACAAGATTTGTAGTTATGTACTAAATTATATTCCTAAAAATTGGAGTAACAGAAATTAAGGAGAATTTGCCAACTAACCAAACAATAATTCAAAATTTAAAATATAGCATCATAATAATGTAGTCTTTTGAAGACTATGAAAACTTTTTACTTTTTATTTTGGGTTGTAATATTGTATAAAAATAGAATAGTTTTATTAGTTGCATAGAAATAAAAAGGTCTACTTAAAATTACACAAACAATATATATATATATATATATATATATATAATAGATAACCATATATTATACTGTATAAGGATGAAAATATTATTTTAATTTAATATGAGTCATATGATTTCATTCCTATTAAGTTAATATAAAATTAAATAAAACGAAAACACATTCTTCCATGCTTATTAAAAGAAAAAGACAACCAAAAGTCTGTTACTAGTAAATGGAATCCCATTGTCATCCTTATGGGTTGGTTCTTCAACAATCTAAAATAATAGCAAATTTTAATCCGATCAAATCCGGTCTGAAGGGTTGGAAGGATCAAAGATTTGACCAACAAACAAAACAGTTCCAGTTTTATCTTCTCTAATCAAAAAAAGAAATGGATGATCAGCCACAAAATCTATCTTCTTGACACTGTCGTGGCCTACTCCGTTTGAGCAACAAATAACAGCCACAGCCACAGCTTCAGCACCATCTTCATCGATCTCCACCAAAGCTTTATGGTACAATGAAACAGAATCAAGTTCGTTGAAAGCCCTTGAAGCCTCAAAACCGAATTCGATCTTAAACTTTGGGATTCTGAATTCACCAACTTCAACTTCTTGACTTGGAATGTGACTATCCAAGAACCCAGGATTAGATGCCATTCTCTTCACTAGAGTATCCAATCCAGCCTTGTCGTCCGGGAGATAGAAATACATTGAGAATTGGCGATTGATATCACTGCCTTGTCGTAATGGGAGCTTAAGGACCTTGAAATCATCGTACTCACTTACGTATTGCTTCTTAGAGCCTCTCATGAACGAAACAGAGACTGAGGTGTCATTGAGACGGTGAAACTCTTCATCTCTAGTCAAATACTTTGGGAATTTGTGTTTCCAGGCTCCTTTGAAGTATAATGCGTTTCCATAAATACAGTATGTGTTTCTTGTAACGGATCCAGGAGGAAGAATGTCTTTGATGAGATCATTAGTGTGACGTGAAGCCCACGAATTCACCTCCATACGCACTTGTTCACTCTGTTTCAAATCTCACCAATTTATGAGAAAATTGTGTATGGCAATCCAAAAAGCTAATAATTTCTATATTTTCGAAGCATATTTGAGAACATTGAATCTAGTAATTTTAAAATGGACGGTCCAAGTCCGTTTAGGCCTGCTCGTTTAGGGTCAAACCCTTTAGGTTATACCCATTTAGATCTGTTTAATTTGGTGTCCACTAAAACTCGTTTAATTTAAAGTCCGTCGGACTTCAACTAATCCATTTAGATCCGTTTAAAATTTTAGTATATAAAAAATTATGGTACACAAAAAGAAGTAGTTTCATTCAAAAAGGTAAAAAAATATTTAAACAAAAAAATTGAAAAATAAATAAATGGATACTCGTTTAGGTATGCATATCCTTTAAGCCCATAGACTTAAACGGGTCAATCCTGTTTAAACCTATTTATTTTTCTAGATTCTTAAACGGGCTGTGGGCTTTGAGCCTATTTTAAGATCATTGATTGAATCAGATGTAATTTCTCTAAGCATTGTGTTCTACAGTTTCACAAAACTCTTGACCTAATCTATTAACCGCATAAAAGATAACTAGAGAAATCATTGAAACTAACCTTGAATTGGAAATCAACTTGAGCAAAAGCAGCCTTGAAGAAATTCTCAACAAGATCCTTTGACAAGGGATTAATAGATAGTGATTCTTCCATCCACATTCCATTAACCGCAGAGATCTTGGGGCCACCGTTCCCGCTTCCATCGATGAGGACGGTGTTAGCTATCTCACGGTAAACGGCGTTGAGTTCATCGATTGAAGATGACCTAAGGAAGGAAATGATGAAAGATCTCAGTGTTTCTTCTTCGGAGGTAGCAGCGACCATGGTTAGAACGGCGTTGATTGATGCCGGAGAGAAGACGAAATTAGAGTTTTTGGCTACGGCAGAGATTACTTTCTCCGCAAGGAACATAGAGACGTCGTTTTGCTTCTTCATCGCTTCTCCGACATCAACCTTTACAACATCGCTTGCGATTTCTGATGTGCTAAGCTTTTGTCTCTCCTCTTTTGGATCCATCTTTTATGTTTTCTGTTTGTTTCTATGATCATATACTCTCACATATATATATATATATATATATATATATATATATATATATATATATATATATATAAAAGATGATCAAGATGTCAATTAAAAAAAAATAATTGACCGACTTAAGAAAAAGGGGAAAAAATCTCATATCTGTTCAATTTTAATATTTTACATTTAATTACTAACCCACTTTTAAATGACTGACTTTATAAAGATGATTATTATAAAATATATATATATATATATATATATATATATAAAGATAATATCAAGGAGATTTGTAGTTATCTACTAAATTATATTTCTAAAAATTGGAGTAATGGAAATTAAGGAGAATTTGCCAACTAACCAAACAAAAATCCAAAATTTAAAATATAAGCATCATAATAAGGTAATCTTTTGAAGACCGAAATCTTTTTTACTTTTGGTTGTTACATTGTATAAAAATAGAATAATTATATTAATTGCATAGAAATAAAAGGTCTACTTAAAATTACCCAAACAATATATATATATATATATATATATATATATACTGTATAAGGATGAAATATTATTTTAGTTTAATATGAGTCATATGTTATTCAACTTTTAAAAAGCCCGTTTCTTATTTGTCAAAAAGCTTTAAAACAATATATATATATATATATATATACTGTATAAGGATGAAAATATTATTTTAGTTTAATATGTATTTTTTTGTTATTAACAATTTTTGTAATTTCAAATCAATAGTAATTTTATAGTTTTAATTAAATTTCTTTAAATTTACAATTCATCATTATTAATTAATAAAAATATATAGAAATGTAAAACATCTATCTTTGTGAAACAAAAATAAAATCTAGAAATTTATTCTTTTATAAAATAGAGTATTATCTTATTATTGATTGAATTGTGGCTAAATAAATAATAACTTATGTTTTAGTTTAGAAAAAATCAAAATTTAAAGGATTATTCATTTGTGTTTAGAAATCTTAAATTCCACACATATATTTGGCAACAAGATAAAAAGAATATAACTATCTATTAACCATATTGGTGGTTCCGTTCCAACAATTTTATATACTAGGAGAGAACCCGCGCAAATGCGCGGATTTTGTTTTCTTAATTAATATTTAATATATTTTGAATATTAATATTTTTATACATCTTTTTTTACAGATTTGTAATTTTTAATGATCATAATAATTTGAAGAAAATAACATGCGCTCACAAGCAATATTACTTTAAATTATATGTTTTACAATTTTTAGTTATCGATTTTCATGAATTTTTTTTGGAATTTTTATTTCTTTCAACCTTCTTATTATTTATTAAAAAAATCATACATTATTTTAAATATATATATATTTGTTACATTGTAAGTCATTCAGATCCTAATATTATAATAATATTTTAATATTGTTTATTATTTTTAATTTCGTTAAGTTATGAATATATCTCATTGATTTCATTTAATTTCTTGCTTTTATATTATTTATTTGTTTCCATTATCATCTTTTCTTTTTTATCATATTTTCATTATATTTCTAATAATTATCATTTTTATTAGTTATTATTTTTTTTCTCTATGGTTTTTTCTTCTAATTATCCATTTGTTTTAAAAAATCATTATTTCATATTTATTTTTAGTTTTATAATTTGGTATTTTCACTTATATTAATATTTAATTATATTCAAAATTAAAATTTCAATTTTAATTTAGTTTATATTTATATTTAGTAATTTTAAATGATTACATTTAAATTAAATAATTTATTATAGATTTATTTGATTTAATTATGATGTGGAATTTTTTAAATAAGGTGGACCAATCAGAGGAGGCTGAGGTGTCAACGCAGGAGAGCCTCCTCTTCATCTTTTATATATAGGATTTCTAAATGAGAATTATTTTATAAATTGGTTGAGAATTAATATGTAAAGTTTTAATATAATGAACAAAAATATGATTCTCTTTAATTAGACCGTTACAACATTTACATTGTGAGTTTCTTGTAAAAAATCCTTATTACAGTAAAAAATAACATTTAATATAATATTATTTGTTATTATAGTGAAAGTTTCTAATAAGAATGTTATTAGTATTGAGCCTTATTCGAAAAGTCGATAGACGCAAGTCGGACGGTGGGGTTGGGCCTAGCGTCTAGAAGAAAAATCGAAGATTAAACGGGGATTACATGGAACAGAATTTTAGGATTTTTTCAAATTTTCAATAGTTTTACATAATATGTATAGTGTAAAAGTACAAAACTCTCGGACTGGTGTAGTGGTTTCAGCGGTTTTAATGACTTTAAGGTCTCATGTTCGTCGCTAGGTGGCTGATTTTTCTTGCTATTTTTCTGTTTCGAATAAATGAGGGGCATAAAATTCTTTTATCTTTCATCTTCTTCATAACTTCTGAAACCCTAATTTCAACACGCCGCCAGCATTTTTTTAAGTTCTTCTTCATTCGCTTGCGGTTTTCAGTTATTTGCATACAATATTTGTAGATCTCGTAGAATATATTCATTTTTAAGCGAAACTTGAACACGAAAATGAGTTTTTTTTCGAAACCTCCGAATTTTTATGTGTCTAGCTTGAAATCGTGGCGTACGGCCGCTGCAGAGCGCCTCGCTGCCGACGAAGCGGCCACCCAGCCTGTTTTTGAATAGGGCAATACTTTAATTAAACTACTTATAATTATTTATGAGTTGATAACGTACATATGTCAGTTTAAGAAATTAATGCTTAATTGAAAAGAACTTAATGTCAACTTGAGAGTTTTTTTTTCATTTTTTTGCTCAACAAAAAACACTGAGATTAAACATAACGGATTCATCAAAAATAAAATACCAAGGTGGAACGTTTCAGCCCAAACATCGAGACCCTTTTTCTCTCCCTTTTAACCTAGCCGCCGTAAACAGTCACCCTTCTAGATCTGAGCCTTTTGGACGGCGTGCGGCGGCTTTATGCTTGCTGGCGTCGTCCCTCCTCTTCCTCTTTTCTTTTCTCGGTGTAAGTGGCCTGGTCTTCTGTGGTGAGTTGTCGTCGGCGGCTTGTGTGGTCGTACGAGCTTCTTTCGGTTGTCTCTGCAGCGGTCACTCAGTTTCCTGGTCCCGGATAGTTTTCTGCTATGCTCCCTCTGTTGGAATTGTGTCCAGTAATCTCGGTACTGTCTCTAGAAAGTAAGAGTATGTCAATGATCAGACATAAGTCATATAATACTGGGGGTCATGATGGCTTGCTAGAGTCCGCTCATGATCTATAAGTCTTGGACTTATTGCCTTTATTATATGATCCCATATGGGTCACACGCCTAAGCTAACAGGAAAATGTGTTGGAACGGCTTAGCAGAAGTACGGTAAAAGTGCCAGGCATTTGTCGTACTTAGAGAGAGATTAATGGGTCTGATTAAATCTAAGGGATTTAATCAGATTGGTATTTGGGCCCAAAAGCCCAAAAGGAACTAGACAAGTTTTATAAATAAAACTTAAGTCTGAATCCCAAAAAAAACCCTAAGCTCTGCGCCAACTCTCTCTCTCCCTGCGGCCTCCTCAGCTCGGTCTAGCAGCCTTCTTCCTGCTTGGTGTGCGTGTGTGAACCTTTGGAGGAGCTATCACTTGGTGGTTCTGCTGATCTCTGACCTGTTCTTCATATTTCCGCTGCATAACAAGGTAACAGGTGAGATCTATTATGTTTCTAATCAAGAGAACCTAGATCTGCATGTTTAGGACTGTTGAATCTGAGAATTGAATCTGGATTAACACTAAACATTCCTTCAGTGGTATCAGAGCTATTGGTTCTGTGGTTTTTCTTGTTTAGAATCATGTTTAGGATTGTTTAAAGAGGTGTTTTTGAATCAATCTACTGATAAGAGCAAAACACTTAAGAAACAAGAATTGAAACCTAAACTAATGAAATCGCAAAACCCAAACTATATGATTTGGATTGCGATCGGCCGAGTGTTAAACCGATCGGCCAAGCCGATCGCATGTATCGATCACGGATCGATAGCATGGATCGCGTTGGCCGGTTGGATCGATCGACCGTGAGGCGCAAGCATCGCATGGATCCGCAAGGCATCGCATGGATCGCGTCATGCGTCCCGATCAGCGGATGGATCACGTCCCGATCGCGTGGATTGACCGAGCTGATCGCATGGAGCGATCGCTGCGATCGTCCCGCTATCGACCCGCGATCGTCCCGTCCCGTCCCGATCACAAGCCGAGCCCGTCCCGATCATGAGGCTTGCGGCTGTCCGGATCATGCACGATCGCTGTCATGCTTGCGGCCGTGACCTAATTGGTCGTTTTCGGTTTGGCTCGAACCGGTTTCGGTTAGGCTTGTGGTGGTTCGGTTTAAGACAATTAAAAACTTAATCGTCTTGGTTTAATAAACAGACTTAATAAATTTATTAAGTTCTGGTTAAACCGGGATAAGAAATCCAATGTCGAAATAATTATTGGATTTAGTGCCTAAACCAGTGGTTTTCTAATTTGATTTGGTTGGACCAAATAAATTGAGAAAATCCGGTTTAGTAAATAACCGGTTGACAATTGTGGTCATCGTAGTAATTAAAATTTGGTTAGACCAATTTTAATGAACCAGACCGGTTATGTCATTTAATTGGGCAATTGGGTTATGTCTTGGACATGGACCAATTCTTGGGCCTCGGGCCAAGAAGTTAAAACAATTGGGCCAATTATTTGAGTCTTTCCTCAGATTTAATTTAAAATTTATTTTTATAAAATAAAATTATAAAATCGATTTTAAATTAATAAGTTTCCAAAATTTTGAAATTAGAAAGTTTCTTAAATTAGAAGTTTCTAGATTTGCATGTTTTGGATTTTAGAAAGTTTCCAAAAATAGTAGGTTTCCCAAAAAGGAAAGTTTCCCAAAATAGTAATCTTCTATTTTGGGATGAAATCTTAATAAACCTACAAACCTCAAATAATATCAAGCGTTGGATGTCTTGTCCAGTCTATGTCAGCTGTCGAAGCCCATTCAATTGTATTCATGGCCTTACAGTGTGAGGGTGTCTACTTTTGCGTGGATAAGACGGTTTGTGATTCATAAATGTCATTGGGAGTCCCAGACATTAATGATTACATGACTGTATAGTCTGGTTTTCTTGACTGGGCCATCGGGAGTCCCGGGCCTTGAGACATCAGAGTGGATTGGGCCTCGGGCCCAGATTCACAACCAAGAGTTATATCACGGATATAATTAGCCGACATAGGGCTTACCGATATAAGCTAAGGTTGGGTGACGGCCAGTGGCCCACTTTGATCTTAGTTATATGTGGATCTTGGAATCATTATATTCTATTGAGGGTAACTTATGTTATTGAATATAATGCGTGATTAATCATATTAAGTATAATACGAGATTAATCATATTGAACATATTAACTAATAACCTTTTTATCTTATGTATTTCAGCTATGACTACTACAAGCACACAAAACACATTCTCAATCTGGTCTGTTCTCGAGAAGGAGAAGCTGACTGGAACGAACTTCCTGACGTGGTCAAGGAACTTGAGGCTAGTCCTCAAGCAGGAGAAGAAGGATTATGTCCTTCGTGATCCCCTCCCCGAGAGGCCTCCTAACAATGCCGCCAGGACTCTGCATAATGCTTGGGAAAAGCATTCGTCAGATGAAAATGATGTCTATTGCCTGATGTTGGCGACAATGACTGCTGAGCTGCAAATGCAGTTCGAGAGTGTGTTGTCACCCATCGAGATAATGGCAAGCCTGAAATCGCTTTTTCAGGAGCAAGCAAGGACTGAGAGGTTTCAGACAGTTAAGAACCTCTTAGACTGTAAGTTGGCTGCAAATGCGGCAGTGAGTCCACATGTCTTGAAGATGATGGGTTATCTCGATCATCTTCAGAAACTCGACTGCCCTATCAGCCAGGAACTTGCCTGCGACATCGTTCTGCAGTCCTTACCTGCAAGCTATGATCAGTTCATTATGAACTTTAATATGCATGGCTTGAGTAAGACATTGCCTGAGCTTCACGGAATGCTCAAGACTGCAGAGCCCAACTTGAGGAAAACCGCCAAGGACCCCAATGTGCTTATGGTGCAAAAGGGCAAGGGGTTTAAGAAATCCTCTGCTAAGGATAAGGGAAAGGCTAAGGCTGTCCAAGTCTCGGACAAGGACACGCCAAAGCCCAAGCCCAAGTCTAAGGCTGGGCCTACTGACATCTGCAGGTTCTGTAAAGAACCAGGGCATTGGAGGAGAGAATGTAAGAAATTCCAAGAAGGTCTAAAGGAATTGAAGAAGAAGACTCTCGAGACTTCTTCATCAGGTATTTTTGTTATAGAAGTTAATACAACTACTTCTGATAATACCTCATGGGTTATGGATACTGGTTGTGGGGCTCATATTTGTACTAATATGCAGGCACTCAGCAACAGTAGAAGGCTGAAGCAAGGACAAGTGGAGCTACGAGTTGGGAATGGAGTGAAAGTTCCTGCACTAGCTGTAGGCACATACTTGTTGTCTTTACCTTCGGGATTGATTTTAGAACTCAATAATTGTTATTTTGTACCTGCGATAAGCATAAATATTATTTCAATTTCTTTGTTGGATTTGGAAGGTTATGATTTTTCAGTTAAGAATAAATTATGTTCCTTCAATCGCAACAATTTGTTCTATGGTTGTGCCCCTCTTACGAATGGGCTTTACATACTTGATCAATCCGCGCCAATTTATAACATTGATACCAAACGGTTCAAACCTAATGAGGAGAACCGAACGTTTCTATGGCATTGTCGTTTAGGACACATCAGCGAGAAACGCATCAAGAGGCTCCATTCGAATGGACTTCTTGGCTCATTTGACTTTGAGTCATGTGAGAAATGCGAATCCTGCATGATGGGCAAAATGACACGGGCCCCCTTTAATAAACCTAACGAGAGGGCCAGTGACTTATTGGGCCTGATACACACTGATGTGTGTGGCCCAATGTCCACAAATGCAAGAGGAAACTATCAGTACTTCATTACCTTCACTGATGATTTCAGTAGGTATGGATATGTTTATTTAATGAAACATAAGTCTGAATCTTTTGAGAAGTTCAGAGAATTCCAAAATGAAGTACATAACCAACTTGGCAAAAGCATTAAGGCTCTTCGGTCCGACCGAGGAGGAGAATACTTAAGCCAAGAATTCAGTGATCATCTGAGAGAGTGTGGGATCGTATCCCAACTCACTCCTCCTGGAACACCACAATGGAATGGTGTGTCTGAGAGGAGAAATCGGACCTTATTGGATATGGTTCGGTCTATGATGAGTCACACAGACCTTCCAATATCCCTTTGGGGATATGCTCTGCTAACAGCAGTGTTCACTCTAAATAGAGCGCCATCGAAAGCAGTAGCAAAGACACCATATGAATTATGGACTGGAGTGGCTCCAGTGCTGTCTTATCTTAGAATTTGGGGTTGTGAAGCATATGTCAAGAGATTAATCTCAGACAAGCTTACACCAAAGTCTGATAAATGCTACTTCATTGGTTATCCGAAGGAAACCAAGGCTTATTACTTCTATCTACGTTCCGAGAACAAGATCTTTGTTGCCCGGGATTGTAACTTTCTTGAGAGGGAGTTTCTCTATAAGAAAGACAGTGGGAGTAAGGTACTGCTTGAAGAAATTCAAGATGAACAGGATACTGCTCAACCTAATGAGGAAGAGCAGCAGGAGGACCTACAAGAAATTGTAGAGCCTGAACCTGTAGTACCTGAAGTTCGAAGATCCGGGAGGATCCGTCACGAACCCGAGAGATATCAAGGATTCCTCGTGACTAACTGTCATGATCTTCTGATCATTGATGGTGATGAACCATCGAACTTCAATCAAGCCATGATGGGCCCAGATTCCTCTAAGTGGCGTAAGGCCACTGATTCCGAAATGGACTCCATGTCGGTCAACCAAGTATTTTCGTTGGTTGACTTACCCGCTGGTGTAAAAGCCATCGAGTGCAAATGGATCTTCAAGAAGAAGATTGACGTGGATGGAAATGTCCAGATTTATAAAGCCAGGTTGGTGGCAAAAGGTTTCAGACAAGTTCACGGTGTGGATTACGATGAAACCTATTCACCAGTGGCTATGATGAAATCTATTCGGATTCTACTAGCAACTGCAGCTTTTCATGATTATGAAATTTGGCAGATGGACGTGAAAACCGCCTTCCTGAATGGAATTCTGGAAGAGGATGTGTATATGACGCAACCTGACGGTTACATAGATCCAAAGAATGCTGGGAAAGTATGCAAGCTTCATAAATCCATTTATGGATTGAAGCAAGCATCGAGGAGCTGGAATCTTCGTTTTGATGAAGCGATCAAGCAATTTGACTTCATCAGAAACGAAGAAGAACAATGCGTGTATAAGAAAACTAGTGGGAGCAAGATAGTATTTCTTATTCTGTATGTCGATGACATACTGCTTCTCGGAAACGACGTTCCAATGCTAAAATCGGTAAAGGACTGGCTTGGAAGTTGTTTTTCCATGAAAGACATGGGTGAAGCCGCATACGTTCTTGGAATCAGGATCTACCGGGATAGATCTAGAAGACTGATAGGCTTGTGTCAAGATTCATACATTGACAAAGTCTTACAAAGATTCAGCATGAAAGATTCCAAGAAGGGCTTCACGCCAATGGTACATGGCACAACGCTAAGCAAGAAGCAGAGCCCTACGACGGCTGCTGAGCTTGAGCGCATGAAGAATATTCCTTATGCATCTGCAATAGGATCAATCATGTATGCCATGATCTGTACTCGTCCTGATGTTGCTTATGCATTGAGCATGACGAGTAGATACCAGTCAAATCCAGGTGAAAACCATTGGATTGCCGTCAAGAATATCCTGAAGTATCTAAGACATACTAAGGATGAGTTCTTGGTGTACGGTGGAAGTGATGTGCTTAAAGTCAGTGGATTCACGGACGCAAGTTTCCAGACAGACCAAGATGATTTCCGGTCACAGTCCGGTTATATCTTTTGTCTGAATGGCGGTGCAATCAGTTGGAGAAGCTCCAAGCAAGACACCGTTGCTGATTCCACTACAGAAGCTGAATATATCGCCGCCTCAGAAGCAGCGAAGGAAGCTGTTTGGATACGAAAGTTCATTATTGAACTAGGTGTGATACCAGATGCGGCTGAGCCTCTGGCACTGTTTTGTGATAACAATGGTGCTATTGCTCAGGCAAAGGAACCAAGATCACACCAGAAATCCAAGCATGTTCTAAGAAGATTTCACTTGATACGTGACATCATTAATAGAAAGGAAGTCAAGATCAGCCGAGTTCAGACAGATGATAACGTCGCTGATCCGTTGACAAAGCCATTCCCAAGACCTAAGCTCGAGTTCCTGACTGAAGCTGTAGGCATTAGAAACATTGAAATGTAATCTAAATTTGAGTGGGAGTTTGAGGGCTTTATTTAGTTATTTGATATGTTCTTGTAAAACATTTTATGTTTAATGAAATTATTATTTCAAGATTATTTTAACTGTGATGAAATAATCGTTCCAAGGTGATATGAACCATTTTATAGGTCATCGAAGTAAGTGACTTGATCTAGAGTTATCAAAGTCATTTAGCTTGATCATGAGACCCTATATTTGATAGATGGATTATATCATCATGTCCCTAGTCGAAGGTTGTTGAAATTGGAACACCAACAACCGTGTAAGACTAGATTGGTATGTGACTTATGACAAAGTCTCAGTGTGTCATTGATGCGCGGCATCAAAGTCAGTACATAGGTGTATGTGGGGTACATACGACCGGACAAGACCCGATTATAAGAACTCTTCAGGATATTTATATCTGTGTCATAAGAGATTCTTACTACGACTATAGAGTATAGTCCTTAGACCTGAGTTCGCATGCATGTGACTGCACATGAACTAATGCGCTTTGATCATTGTCTAATGCTGTCGTTAAGCGATAGTTATAAGGACCTTGTTTGGGTGTATTATGAAATGAATAGTTTACAGTGATGGAATAAGACGGGATTTGTCCCTCCAAAATAAATGGAGTGAATATCTCTAGGCCAATCGGAGATTTGAATACTGGAAAATGCATGGCCATGCTCAAACGGACTTTCCCGAGTCGTTTGGATTGTCAGTATCAAATCAGAGTCCGATGAACAAGATTAGGCTTTATAAGGATGACACTAATCTTGCCTTATGACTAATCGAGATATTGTGACAAAAGGATTATGAATACAGAGATTCCAGTACAAGTGGGAGATTGTTGGAATTGTGTCCAGTAATCTCGGTACTGTCTCTAGAAAGTAAGAGTATGTCAATGATCAGACATAAGTCATATAATACTGGGGGTCATGATGGCTTGCTAGAGTCCGCTCATGATCTATAAGTCTTGGACTTATTGCCTTTATTATATGATCCCATATGGGTCACACGCCTAAGCTAACAGGAAAATGTGTTGGAACGGCTTAGCAGAAGTACGGTAAAAGTGCCAGGCATTTGTCGTACTTAGAGAGAGATTAATGGGTCTGATTAAATCTAAGGGATTTAATCAGATTGGTATTTGGGCCCAAAAGCCCAAAAGGAACTAGACAAGTTTTATAAATAAAACTTAAGTCTGAATCCCAAAAAAAACCCTAAGCTCTGCGCCAACTCTCTCTCTCCCTGCGGCCTCCTCAGCTCGGTCTAGCAGCCTTCTTCCTTCTTGGTGTGCGTGTGTGAACCTTTGGAGGAGCTATCACTTGGTGGTTCTGCTGATCTCTGACCTGTTCTTCATATTTCCGCTGCATAACAAGGTAACAGGTGAGATCTATTATGTTTCTAATCAAGAGAACCTAGATCTGCATGTTTAGGACTGTTGAATCTGAGAATTGAATCTGGATTAACACTAAACATTCCTTCACCCTCGTCATCTGGTGAGGAGGTCGTTTCTGTCTTTGGCTGTGACATCCCGTGCAGAGATCTCGACCGGTGGTTCTTGCCTTTTCCGGTTGTCTTTGGTTTCGATGGAGTCGCTCGTCTTCTACCTGGTTTTCCCTTGCTGCTCTGCTGCCTCGTCTCAGATCCAGCCATTTTGTTTCTGGCTTGACCAGTGGTTTAATCTTCAGGCAAGTTTGTACAATTTCTGATCTGGCTCGCCCGTATCTTTTCCTCTCCTCGGTGGGGGATCTGGTCGCCGTCGTGAGCGGATTACGGTTGTGTTCTGGATTTCTCTTGCAATCGGCTTTGGTCTTTTTGCTCTTGTATGGGCCTACCTACCTCTTCGGGAAGGTATTTGGATATGGGATTTGGTCCGGGTTAGCTCGATTATTTTTTGGTTTTGTCCATTATCCTTCAGCCGGTGGTTGGGTGGGTTTTGTAGTTTTTTAATTCTCCCTTTGTTCTAGATCATTGAGATTGCTCTCGTAGATGTGGGTGTTATGGTCTTAGTCGTAGCGTCGGGCTCTGGGTTTTTCGATATTATCTTTAGTTTCGTTTAGTTTAGTTCCTAAAACTCCTTCCACCGCTTTTAGATTAGTTGAAATAAGAAGTCTTGTCCTTAGGTCGTTCGTTTTTCGGTTCTTGTAAGGCTAACCTCTTGTGTAATTTTGTGGGGAGTGCAGAGTTCTCGATTTAGGCTTATTAGGATTTAGATTAAGTGTGGATAGAGATGTTAAAATGGGCTGTAATCTGCGGGTTGAGTCTAAATAGATCCGCTGCGGGCGGGTTTGGGCCTTAAGATTTTAGACCGCAGCCCGCGCGGGTCAGCCCGCCAGATCCGAGAAAAAATTGAAACCGCATTGGGTTGGACTATTTGAGTTTGGGTCCGCGGACATTTCTAAATTTACCTGAAAAACATTCATGTTCAACCTTCTGCTGCTCTTTATTATTTATTATAATTATTTTGTTTAAGAATATTAACAACATTTATGTTATGAAAATCTACAGCTGTATATGCGTGTGCTTTGTTGTCTAGCTTTGTAATATTTCTTTTAGATCATGAGAATGCGAACATGTCATAGTCAGTGTAAGAGTTGCTTTTGTTCACTTGCAATTTTTATATATATTTTTGATCTCTGATTAGATTATATGATACAAATACAACTATGATCAAATACAAGCACTACTTATCCAATCTTTTAATCTCGTCAAATGACTGCAAGAGAAGTTGTTACTTCACCTTTACTATGCGCATTGATATGTATTTATAGATGTTGTTGATGAAGAGAACAAAAATAAAAATAAGTTAAAGAAGTTTATGTTACTTTTGTGTGTTTTGGTGTTTGTTGCTATTTTTAATAGTGCTTTCGAATTTGTTGTTTTTCTTGTCTTTTAGGATTGTCCATAGTAAGATTATTTCTGTAAGATTATTGCTTTTTTTTTGGATTGTTACAATGTTGTTTTAAATTTATAACTTTGTTATCAATGTTTTATAAACTTAGAAAACAAGTCTATTTATAGTCAATTATAAAGTTAAAATCGAAATGAAACAAGTTTGTATAGGAACTCGCGGGTCAGTCTGCTAATCTGTAAAATACATGCGAGTTGGGATTGGATCATTGGATTTCAGATCACAACCCGCGCGGTCCAACCAGCCAAATCCGAGAAAAAATCAAAACCGCATTGGGTTGGACTATTTGAGCTTGAGTTAGCCCGTCTGACATCTCTAGGTGTGGAGGAGTTAGACTTGCGATCCGGGTTCTTGTCTTGTCTTTTCGTTGTATTTGAGATGAATTTGCGCGGTTTTTCCCTTGCTTTGGTTCTTCCTGCTTCTTGCGGTTTCTTATTAGCTACGACTAGGAAGATTTGGTGGTTACGCGTCCGCTTATCTTTCCGTGCTCCGCTATCTACAGAGTTTATGTCTTTGATTTTGTTTTAAAGGGTTTGTCTCCAGAAGATTTTATCTTGCCGGCATCAGCTTCCCTCAAAACATTAGGGCATTGGTCTCCCAGTTCTTTTGGGCTTAGTGTTTCTCCTCTCTTACTGATATCATATTGATAACCGGTCTATGTTTTTTCCTCTAAAAACCGGTTTGTTCCGGCTTTGGTTTGTGATATGTACCAAACTTTTATTTAATATATTAATCTTTTAGACATAAAAAAAACATAACGGATTCATTCAATGCAGATCATTGATTTCCTTGCTATTAAGTTAATATAAAATTAAATAAAACGAAAACACATTCTTCCATGCTTATTAAAAGAAAAAAAAACAACCAAAAGTCTGTTATTAGTAAATGGAATCCCATTGTCATCCTTATGGGTTGGTTCTTCAACAATCTAAAATAATAGCAAATTGTAATCCGATCAAATCTGGTCTGAAGGTTTGGAAGGATCAAAGATTTGACCAACAAACAAAACAGTTCCAGTTTTATCTTCTCTAATCAAAAAAAGAAATGGATGATCAGCCACAAAATCTATCTTCTTGACGCTGTCGTGGCCTAATCCGTTTGAGCAACGAGCAAACACAGCCACCACTTCAGCACCATCTTCATCGATCTCCACCAAAGCTTTATGGTACAATGAAACTGAATCAAGTTCCTTGAAAGCCCTTGAAGCCTCAAAACCAAATTCGATCTTAAACTTTGGGATTCTGAATTTACCAAGTTGAACTTCTTGATTTGGAATGTGACTATCCAAGAACCCAGGATTAGATGCCATTCTCTTCACTAGAGTATCCAATCCAGCCTTGTCGTCCGGGAGATAGAAATACATTGAGAATTGGCGATTGATATCACTGCCTTGTCGTAATGGGAGCTTAAGGACCTTGAAATCATCGTACTCACTTACGTATTGCTTCTTAGAGCCTCTCATGAACGAAACAGAGACTGAGGTGTCATTGAGACGGTGAAACTCTTCATCTCTAGTCAAATACTTTGGGAATTTGTGTTTCCAGGCTCCTTTGAAGTATAATGCGTTTCCATAAATCCAATCTGTGTTTCTTGTAACGGATCCAGGAGGAAGAATGTCTTTGATGAGATCATTAGTGTGACGTGAAGCCCATGAATTCACCTCCATACGCACTTGTTCACTCTGTTTCAAATCTCACCAATTTATGAGAAAATTGTGTATGGGAATAAAAAAAGCTAATAATTTCTACATTTTCGAAGCATATTTGAGAACATTGAATCTAGTATCTTAAAATGGACGGTCCAAGTCCGTTTAGTCCTGCTTGTTTAGGTCCAAACCCTTTTAGGTTATGCCCATTTAGATCTGTTTAATTTGGTGTCCACTAAAACTCATTTAATTTAAAGTCCGTCAGACTTCAACTAATCCATTTAGATTCGTTGAAAATTTTAGTATATAAAAAATTATTGTACACAAAAAGAAGTAGTTTCATTCAAAAAGGTAAACAATATTTAAACAAAAAATTGAAAATAAATAAATGGATACTCGATTAGGTATGCATATCCATTAAGCCCGCAAACTTAAACGGGTCAATCCTGTTTAAATCTATTTAGTTTTGTAAATTTTTAAACGGGTTGTGGGCTTTGAGCCTATTTTAAGATCACTGATTGAATCGGATGTAATTTCTCTAAGCACTATGTTCTACAGTTTCATAAAACTCTTGACCTAATCTATTAAAAGCATAAAAGGTAACTAGAGAAATCATTGAAACTAACCTTGAATCGGAAATCAACTTGAGCAAAAGCAGCCTTGAAGAAATTCTCAACAAGATCTTTTGACAAGGGATTAATAGACAGTGATTCTTCCATCCACATTCCATTAACCGCCGAGATCTTAGGGCCACCGTTCCCGCTTCCATCGATGAGGACGGTGTTAGCTATCTCACAGAAAATATCGTTGAGTTCATCGATTGAAGATGACCTAAGGATGGAGATGATGAAAGATCTCAGTGTTTCTTCTTCGGAGGTAGCAGCGACCATGGTTAGGACGGCGTTGATTGATGCCGAAGAGAAGACGAAATTAGAGTTTCTGGCTACAGCAGAGATTACTTTCTCCGCAAGGAACATAGAGACGTCGTTTTGCTTCTTCATCGCTTCTCCGACATCAACCTTTACGACATCGCTTGCGATTTCTGATGTGCTAAGCTTTTGTTTCTTCTTTTTTGGATCCATCTTTTATGTTTTCTGTTTGTTTTTTATGATCATATACTCTCACATACATATATATATAACATGATCAAGATGTCAATTAAAAAAAAATAATTGACCGACTTAAGAAGAAAGGGAAAAAAAATCTCATATCTGTTCAATTTTAATATTTTACATTTAATTACTAACCCACTTTTAAATGACCGACTTTATAAAGATAATTATAAAATATAAAGATATATATATATATAAAGATAATAACAAGGAGATTTGTAGTTATCTACTAAATTATATTTCTAAAAATTGGAGTAATAGAAATTAAGGAGAATTTGCCAACTAACCAAACAAAAATCCAAAATTTAAAATATAAGCATCATAATAAAGTAATCTTTTGAAGACTGAAAACTTTTTTACTTTGGGTTGTTATATTGTATTAAAATAGAATAATTATATTAATTCCATAGAAATAAAAGGTCTACTTAAAATTACCCAAACAAAATATATATATATATATATATATATATATATATATATATATATATATATATATACTGTATAAGGATGAAATATTATTTTAGTTTAACGAGAGTCATATGTTATTCAATTTTTAAAAAGCATGTTTCTTATTTGTCAAAAAGCTTTAAACAATATATATATATATATATATATATACTGTATAAGGATGAATATGTTATTTTATTTTAATATGAGTCATATGTTATTCAATACATATATATACATATATAATGAATTTTTTTGTTATTAACAATTTCTGTAATTTTAATTCAATAGTAATTTGATAGTTTTAATTAAATTTCTTTAAATTTACAATTCATCATTATTAATTAATAAAAATATATAGAAATGTAAAACATCTATCCTTATGAAACAACAATAAAATTTAGAAATTTATTCTTTTGTAAAATAGAGTATTATCTTATTATTGATTGAATTGTGGCTAAATAAATAATAACTTATGTTTTAGTTTAGAAAAAATCAACATTTAAAGAATTTATTCATTTGTGTTTAGAAATCTTAAATTTCACACATATATATATATATATATATATATATATATATATATATATTTGGCAAAAGGATAAAAATAATATAACTATCTATTATCCATATTGGTAGTTCCGGTCCAACAATTTTATATATTTCTAAATGAAAATTATTTTATAAATTGGTTGAGAATTAATATGTAAATTTTTAATATAATGAACAAAAATATGATTCTCTTTAATTAGACTGTTAGAACATCTGCATTGTGAGTTTCTTGTAAAAAATCCTTATTACAGTAAAAAATAACATTTAATATAATATTATTTGTTATTATAGTGAAAGTTTCTAATAAGAATGTTATTAGTATTGAGCCTTGTTCGAAAAGTCGCTAGGCGCAAGTCGGGTGGTGGGGTTGGTCTTAGCGCCTAGCAGAAAAATCGGAAATTAAACGGGGATTACACGGAACAGAATTTTAGAATTTTTCAAATTTTCAATAGTTTTACATAATATGTATAGTGTAAAAGTACAAAACTCTCGGACTGGTGTAATGGTTTCAGGGGTTTTAATGACTTTAAGGTCTCATGTTCGTCGCTAGATGGCTGATTTTTCTTGCTATTTTTCTGTTTCGAATAAATGAGGGGCATAAAAGTCTTTTATCTTTCATCTTCTTCATAGTTTCTGAAACCCTGATTTCAACACGCCGCCTGCATTTTTTTTAATTTCTTCTTCATTCGCTTGCGGTTTTCTTTCATTTGCATACAATATTTGTAGATCTAGTAGAATATATTCAATTTTAAGCGAAACTTGAACACGAAAATGAAAACCTCCGAATTTTTACATGACTAGCTTGAAATCGCGGCCGTCGCAGAGCGCCTCGCTGCCGACAAAGCGGCTGCCCAGCCCGCGTTTTCGAATAGGACAATACTTTAATTAAACTACTTAGAATTTTTTTTTTTTTTGCATCAAAATAATCTCTTATTAACCATTTAACTACTTAGAATTTTTTATGATTTAATGATAACGTACACATGTCAGTTTAAGAATTTAATGCTTAATTGAAAAGAACTGAATTTTAACTTGAGAGTTTTTTCAGTTTTTTGCTCAACAAAAAAACCTGAGATTAAACATAACGGATTCATCAAAATAAAATACCAAGGTGGAATGTATCAGCACAAACATCAAGACCCTTTTTCTCTCCCTTTTAACCTAGCCGCCGTAAACAGTCACCCTTCTAGATCTGAGCCTCTTGGACGGCGTGCGGCGGCTTTATGCTTGCCGGCGTCGTCCCTCCCTCTTCCTCTTCCTCTTTTCTTTTCTCGGCGTAGGTGGCCTGGGCTTCTGTGGTAAGTTGTCGTCAGTGGCTTGTGTGGTCGTACGAGCTTCTTTCGGTTGTCTCTGCAGCCGTCTCTCAGTTTCCTGGTCCCGGATAGTTTTCTGCTCTGCTCCCTCGTCATCTGGTGAGGTGGTCGTTTCTTTCTTTGGCTGTGACATCCCGTGCAGAGATCTCGTCCGGTGGTTCTTGCCTTTTTCGGTTGTCTGCGGTTTCGATGGAGTCGCTCGTCTTCTACCTGGTTTTCCCTTGCTGCTCTGCTGCCTCGTCTCAGATCCAGCCATTTTGTTTCTGGCTTGACCAGTGGTTTAATCTTCAGGGAAGTTTGTACAATTTCTTATTTGGTTCGCCCGTATCTTTTCCTCTCCTCGGTGGGGGCTCCGATCGCCGTCGTGAGCGGATTACGATTGTGTTCTGGATTTCTCTTGCAATCGGCTTTGGTCGTTTTGCTCTTGTATGGGCCTACCTACCTCTTCGGGAATGTATTTGGATATGGGATTTGGTCCTGGTTAGCTCGGTTATATTCTGGTTTTGTCCATTATCCTTCAGCCGGTGGTTGGGTGGGTTTTGTAGTTTTTTTAATCCTCGCTTTGTTCTAGATCATTGAGATTGCTCTCGTAGATGTGGGTGTTATGGTCTTAGTCGTAGCGCCGGGCTATGGGTTTTTCGATATTATCTTTAGTTTTGTTTAGTCCAGTTCCTAAAACTCCTTCCACCGCTTTTAGATTAGTTGAAATAAGAAGTCTTGTCCTTAGGTCGTTCGTTTTTCGGTTCTTGTAAGGCTAACCTCTTGTGTAAAGTTGTGGGGAGTGCAAAGTTCTCGATTTAGGCTTATTAGGATTTAGATTAAGTGTGGATAGAGATGTCAAAGTTGGTTGTAGTCTGCGGGTTGAGTCCAAATAGATCCGCTACAGGGCGGGTTCGGGCCATAAGATTTTTGACCGCAGCCCGCGTGGGTCAGCCCGTCAGATTCGAGAAAAAATTGAAACCGCATTGGGGTGGACTATTTGTTTTTTTTTTTTGAATGAATGTAAAATTGTATTCAATCCAAAAAACGTTTTTACATCAAGTGCATAAAGATGTTTTCTTGTAGTTTATAGTAGACCTATAAAAGAATGAAAAGAATCGATGAGAGTTTAGGAGCCGGTGAGGTGTGGCTGCCGGGAAGCAAACCACATTTGTAGCCCATCACGGTATTCTTCTCGGCCATCTTGTTGAAGAGCTGATAGTTTGTTCCTGACCTCTTTATCAATGTGTTTCAGTAGCAACTGAGCTGATTGTGGTTCGTTCCCGTGCTTTCGAGAATTCCTTTCTCTCCAAATCGAGTACACTGTGGTTTGGAAGGTGTACCTTAATAGATACAGAGTTGTGCTCTGTGTTGTTGCAGATGTTAAGAGAGGAAGTATATCCTCCCAGACACAGGTGTAGTTACTCAGGAGAAGTCCACTGACGAGAGTCTTCCAGATCCGAGAAGAGTAGGTACACTCAAAGAACAAGTGAGCACGAGTCTCAAGCTGGTTCAGGCAAAGAGCACAGTTGTGGTTACCATTAGACCATCGTGCCAATCTGTCTCCTGTCGACAGTCGATCTAGGATGGTAACCCAGAGCATGAAGGCAAATTTAGGAGTGTGTTGGGAGAACCATACACAACAGCTCCATTCACAGTGTGTGTATCGTCTCCGTATTTGGTCCCAACAGTGCTTTGTTGAAAAATTATGTTTAAACACGTCGCCCTTGTGCCTCCACATAACAACATCAGAGCCGCGTACATTTCTAGATTTACCAGAAAACATTCATGTTCAACTTTCTGCTGCTCTTTAGTATTTATTATAATTATTTTGTTTAAGAATATTAACAACATTTATGTTGTGAAAGTCTACAGCTGTATATACGTGTGCTTTGTTATCTAGCTTTGTACTATTTGTTTTAAATCATGAGAATGCGAACATCATAGTCAGTGTAAGAGTTTCTTTTGTTCACTTGCAATTTTTATATATATTTTTGATCTCTGATTAGATTCTATGATACAAATACAACTATGATCAAATACAAGCACTACTTATCCAATCTTTTTTTTTCGTCAAATGACTGCAAGAGAAGTTGTTACTTCACCTTTACTAGTATTTATAGATGTTGTTGATGAAGAGAACGAAAAAAAAAAATAAAGAAGTTTATGTTACTTTTGTGTGTTTTGGTGTTTGTTGTTATTTTTAATATTGCTTTCGAATTTGTTGTTTTTCTTATTTTTTTAGGATTGTCCAATAGTAAGATTATTGTTTTTTTTTTGGATTGTTACAATGTTGTTTTAAATTCATAACTTTGTTATCAATGTTTTAAAAACTTAGAAAACAAGTCTATTTATAGTCAATTATAAAGTTAAAATCGAAATGAAACAAGTTTGTATAGGAACCCGTGGGTCAGTATGCTAATCCGTAAAATACACGCGGGTTGGGCTTGGATCATTGAATTTGCGCGGTTTTGCCCTTGTTTTGGTTCTTCCCGCTTTTTGTGGTTTCTTATTGGCTACGACTAGGAAGATTTGGTGGTTACGCGTCCGCTTATCTTTCCGTGCTCCGCTATCTACAGAGTTTATGTCTTTGATTTTGTTTTAAAGGGTTTGTCTCCGGAAGATTTTATCTTTCCGTGCTCCAGTTTTTTGGGCTTAATGCTTCTTCTCTCTTACCGATATCGTATTGATAACCGGTCTATGTTTTTTTCGTCTAAAAAACCGGTTTGTTCCGACTTTGGTTTGTGATATGTACCAAACTTTGATTTAATATATTAATCTTTTAGACATAAAAAAACATAACGGATTCATTCAATGCAGATCATTGATTTCCTTCCTATTAAGTTAATATAAAATTAAATTAAACGAAAACACATTCTTCCATGCTTATTAAAAGAAAAAAAGACAACCAAAAGTCTGTTATTAGTAAATGGAATCTTGTTAGAGTCGGTTTTAGCATTCTTCCAAATGACCCATTCATATAATAAGATAGGCCCGAAATAGAAAGCATTTATTATGGATAATTAGGATGTCGATGTCGATGAAGATAAATGGCAATCTTCGAAGATAATCACAAAAGGAAAATATTTATTTTCTAATATATATTTCTTTTTATGAAATATGACTTTTTATGCCGGCCTAAAACTCTAAATAAGAGAATGAGGCCATTCAGGCTAACTCATTTAAAAATATTCAGAACTCCGAAAGCCGACCTAAACCTCTATATAAGAGAATGAGGGTATTCAGGCGAAAGAGGATCGAATAGACACACAAAATACACACAACTCCGAGAGACGACCTAATCATCTCACCATCTCGTCACGACCTTTCGATCTCTTGCATGATGTTTTCCATGTGTTTGAAGGTCTCGAGCTAACCCTCACACCATCTCGTCATTCGACGAACTCTTTCAAAGAACTACGAATGGTTTGATCCCTTTCTAAAGGGTAAGTAGGCAGCCTATTACAAGGTTCAACTATAAAACTTAATTCCCTTTATTCCGATTCACCGGAACGCTAATTTTGCCCTAATCTCATCATCTCCGCCGAGCTAGGTTAAGAGACTTTGAAGAATCCCTAATTTAAACCCTAAAATTCTTGCTATCTTTGGATATGCGGAATTGAGATCTTACAATTGGCGCCGATGTGGAAATTTCTTCAAAGATTTTTATACAACACGCTCAACGATGAAACAAAGACGTTAAATCATGATCGGCGTCTCAAAAAAAAGCCCTAAACACCGTCATAGTTTGTTATCGACATCCACATCACACATCACGGCTTCGCCAAAATCATTAAGATAAGTATCTAAATCCAAGTTGTATGATTACGTTTTGTCTTATCGTCACGTTTGATCACTTTATGGATTATCTCGTGTTATTCGACTTGTTTGATTATATACCTTAACGATTCGATTTTGTTGTTACATAGTTCCATATGTTTATTATTCGTTTGATTTATAGATCGACTCTTCTACATGGTCACACGTATCACGGTCGACACCTTGAAATTTCATATATTACTTTTCAAATCGTGAATGATTGTTTAACTATAGAAGTATACTCCTTATTGACTGGTCCACATTATCATACTAAACCGTTTAATATGGAAAATCGTTGGTTCAAACTAATTGAGAGAATTATCGGTTGACATAGGTCCATGAAGAAACATCAATCTGGACACATATTTTTGGATTATTTGATTGATAAGTTTTTGCAATTACATAATATCATCATTATATAACATGCAGTTTGACTGCTCGGTATTGTGTATGTTTTATGTAGCATTAGCTATCTCAATCCAGAAACGACTTCGGAAACCGACTAACCGAGACCGACTTCGGAGACCCCACCACCTCGGCTCCTTCTTCGAATCAAGCTTTCATCCAATGAAAGCTCTTTTATGATCTCTCTTTCCTCGAGTCAAGTTCTTTGAATTCCCCTTCTTTGATGTCAAGCTTTCCGACACCGTTAAAAACAAAACCAAGAGAGTACATGACATCTATGTCAAATAAACTGACGCCGCATGACGACCGCTCGACAACTAGCTATAAATTCAGCTCGGTCTCATAAAAGTTCATCCTAGCTGGCCCCGACCCACAAGACTCTCTCAAACTCGGCAGCAGCTCGTGTTCTTCGGCTCGTGTTGAGATAGACGACTCAACCTCTCAGAGAAGTTACTTACCTCTGACATGTAGCAAAATCACTCCAATAAGAAGAAAAATCAGATACGAATCTGGTTCGTTCGTTTCTTTAAAAAAAAAGGGGAGTAGGGGCTAGGAGATACTTCACATCTCCGCCAACTTCTCTGAAGCGGCAATCCTTCTCAAACAAAAGTACGAGCTTGTCACCAACCTCGGTTCTGCCAACACATCGGCTCGGCATATACCACTAATCAACCGAGGCATAGTAAAAGACGACATATACTCATCAAAATCATCAAAGAAAGAGCTCATGACGGCATTATATCCTTTTCATCAGCTCGGCACAGCACCAGCCCATTATCAGAAAAAGATTGTTTACCGACATTCACTCAGAAAACCAGGCTGACGTTGACGTCGGGATCAACGATAAAGGAAAACTTGCAACTTGACAGCGGCCATGATACCGTTGACGGAACCAACTAAAATGTTAAACTCATCGTCATTGAATGTGTTGATGACACGCATGATCATCATCATCAGATCAGATCACTTCCATCGAAGGTGACCATCAGCTTGCAATCATGCTCTGCCAAAGCATCATGCCTCATGGACATCGACTCGCCTTCGCCGCGACACCATCAGCTCGCAGTAACACTGTGCTCAAACCCCAAAGAAAAGAGGGACGAGCTGGCATTAGCTCTCACACACCAATCAAAGTCAAAGAGACACGCCCTAACTCTAAAAAGGAGCTCAGCACTCACTAAAAGCTCATTTAGATCACTATCAGTCTGTTAGACCATCGGATCGCTACTAACCTCGGGACATGGTCGATCTCTTTAGCTCAACTCGTCAAAACGAGCTTTATTTCAACAAATCTTCAAGTTTGACACTCATCATATCAAGCGCATCACTACGCATCGTGTATCACGGCCTGAACAATGGGATCCACGTCCAAAATACGGATCCTAGCCATGCCGCTCCATAGAATATACCGGTCTCCCACCTTCAAATTATGCCGTTCTCCGACACCAAATCACGCCGATGTGACGTAACCTTACTTAGAAGTTACCTCTCTCTCCCAAATCAAGAAACTGGTGCGGAGCTCTGCCCCATCGTATGGACTGACAATGCAAATCGCCAAATTGTCATCTATCAAACGGTCAAAGCCATGAAACTAGGGATTAACAACAAAAAAAAGCACGGCAAAAATGCAAGCTAGATAAAAGCTCGATACATCTCTCTCTCTATGAAATTCGGCAAAGGCCATAGCAACAAGTCTCTTCACTCAAGCCCATTTTCTCTCTGGAAATTGGAAGAAGGACATCGAGATCGTTTTGAGTGACTCAGATGGCCATAACGAACTAATAATGCTCAGATAAGTGAACACTTTCCTTCTAAAATTATTCACATCAGGACGCTCAATATTATTGGCTCAGATAAGTGATCTTTAAAAGGCTGATTTCACGTACTGATATCACATGCCTTTGACAAACCGCTACTATTCCATGGTTTTGATTTAATCTTTTGTTCGATTCTAATCAATGATTTATTTGTTCTTTAACGAGACGCTGACGTACCTAACATGGCACCTGCTCTCCGACAACGCCGAGCCTCAACACATCAATGTGATGCCGAGTCTCAACTCATCAGTGCCACACCGAGATCAGCAACAAAAGAAATCTTAAACGATCTTCGACGCTAACTCCCTTTACAGCTACAAATATTCGAGATAAGTATTTAATACTTTCAAGATTTACCATCGAATTCACGCTTGCTTCGTCACCACGCATGACTGTTTCATAACACATATCGCTTGACGCGTGTGCTCATAATTGATGCAGCTAATGGCTGTGGGCTTATTTTTACTTCGGTTTTCATAATGAGTTTAATATTTGTTTTGGTGTTATCTTAACAGGATATTTACAAATCCTGTTAAGATTCTTTTCTTAGATTCTCAGTAGCTTTTACGTGAGTATATTTGAAGCTTTAGGGTTATATTGTACGATACCTTTTGATAATTTTCATTAAGCAATCGCTTTCATAAGAGCTTTCTTAAGCACTTCGAGGAGTACTCGAGTTTTCTCTCTTATTTGAATTCGCCAATTCATATAAGAGTATTGTGTCATCGTCAACTCCTCTTTGATCAAGCCGTCGATAACATTCCTAAGCTTCCGCTCTCTATCAGTTGGTATCAGACACATAACGTTCTGGGATTCTTAGTTTTCTGAAACAATGCCTCTTAAGCCGCGACAAGGTCAAGCCACGAACACCATTCGAGATATCGACAACTCCGAGTGGGCTGAGATGCGGAGTACGTTTCTGGCTATGCAAGAAAACATGCAGCGTTTGATGCAACAGACGATACAATCGTCTATAATGGAGATGGGGGAGTTGTTAGCTCAACGTTTCTCTGGCCGTAATCCTCTTTTCGAGGATCGCGAAACCGAAGCAGATGTCAATCCGTTTGCACGGTTTGAACAACGTGATGAGAATCGTCGTTTTGAGCGCCAACGTCATGTTGGAGGTGATCAGGTCGTTCGCCCGAATTCTAATTGGGAAGCGACTTTCAAGGTCGAAATTCCGGAGTTCCATGGTGTTGTTAAGGGTGATGCGTTACTGGATTGGCTGGTGATGGTGGAGGAGATTCTGGATTTTAAACGTGTACCACATGATCGCTGTGTTCCATTGGTAGCAACAAGGTTCAGGTCGCGCCGCATCCTGGTGGAAACAGACAAAAACCACACGATCTCGCCTTGGCAAGGCACCGATCTTGACCTGGGAAAAATTGAAGAAGCAGCTTACAGCTACATTCTTACCTCATAACTTTGATAGGACTATTTACAATCGGTTACAGAACCTCAAACAAGGATCGAAGTCAGTTGACGAATATGCAGAGGAGTTCTCACTCTTACTTACTCGGAAGGAATATATGACAGTGAGTTTCAATTGGTGTCGAGGTTTATAGGTGATATGCGCCAATCTTTGCAAACGGCATTGGCTCAATTTGATCCTAGAAAAATCAGTGAGGCTCACAGGCGTGCTGCTTCCTTTGAACAACAGCAACGGTTTGTGTCTTGGGGATCCAGGGATTCTCGGACTAAAGTTCTTGATCAGTCTACCAGTATTCCTGCGAAAGATGCTGAGACTACAGTACCAGCGATGAGGTCGAGTGCGGCACCTGAAGATTCGTCTTTACAACGATCTTCCCGTCCTAATGCACTGAAATGTTATGCTTGCGGTGAACCAGGCCACAGGAAAACGGCGTGTCCGCATCAAGCTCGATGTGGGTTGTTAGCTGATGTACCAATTGACGACAATAATCCGGTCTATGATTCTTGTTCCGAGGGTGAGATTAAGACAAAGGAAGATGTGCTTATTACAGAAGGAGATCGAGGTCACATGCTGGTTGTGCGACGAGCATGTATCACACCTCGAAGACAGGATGTACAGTGGCTGCGAACGAACATTTTTCGCTCTACCTGTACGATTAAGGGCAGGGTCTGTAGTTTTGTGATAGACTCGGGGAGTTGTCGCAATGTCATTTCCACAGAGGAAGCTGATAAGCTTGGTATTCTGCGTGAACCTCACCCAGCTCCGTATACACTGGGTTGGCTGTCCGAAGATGTGAGCATGCGAATCTAACAATGGGCATTGGTGGCATTTTCCATCGGTCCCCATTACAAAGATCGGATGTATTGTGATGTCGCCCCGATGGATATAGCTCACCTCCCGTTAGGAAGACCATGGAAATTCGATCGAAAAATTATTCACGATGGTGCCCTTAAAGCCTACAGTTTTACATGGGAAACCCATAAGATTGTACTCGTACCATCGAGTGAAGATGCTTTGACAGCACCACCGTCGCCTCCAGAGGACTTTCGTGGACCTAAGCGTCGGACCATGGAGCAACCGGGGTCGCTACTTTGTTCTTATACATCCTTCATGACCGAGCTTCGACACGAAGGTTGCGCATTCGCCCTGATTCTGTCTAGCGACAGATGCCTCTCAGCATCACCACCGACGCCACAGCTGCAACCATTACTAGACTCGTTCGCTGATGTCTTTCCCGACGAGTTACCGAAAGGACTGCCTCCTTTGCATGAGATACATCATTACATTGATCTTGTTCCAGGCGCAACGTTACCAAACCGACCACATTATCGGATGAGTGCAGTTGAGCACGAAGAGCTACGCACTCAGGTGGAAGCGTTATTGCGTAAAGGACACATTCGGGAAAGTCTTAGCCCGTGTGCGGTTCCAGCACTCTTGATTCCTAAGAAAGACTGTACGTGGCGCATGTGTGCCGACAGTCGGGCTATAAAAAATATTACGGTGCGTTATCGGTTTCCCATTCCAAGACTAGATGATCTCCTCGATCAGATTGGATCTGCTAAAGTCTTTTCAAAAATTGATCTCAAAAGTGGGTATCACCAGATTCGCATTCGACCTGGCGATGAGTGGAAAACAGCCTTTAAAACCAGAGAAGGACTGTTTGAGTGGCTTGTTATGCCTTTTGGGCTATCAAATGCACCGAGCACATTTATGCGGGTCATGAATCAAGCGCTCAGACCTTTCATTGGTCGTTTTGTTGTGGTATACTTTGACGACATATTGGTCTTTAGTTCATCCATCTCGGAGCATAATGAGCATTTGCGTAAGGTGCTGGAGGTCATGAGGTCGGAGAGATTCTTTGGTGCGAAGCAAAAGTGTGAGTTTGGGGTTAAACATGTCCTTTTCTTGGGTTACGTTTTTTCTGATAAGGGACAGCAGGTCGACATGTCCAAGATCGAGGCAATCAGATAATGGCCGACGCCTGTTAACGTGACTGATGTGCAGATTTTCACGGCTTAGCTTCCTTTTACAGGCGCTTTGTTAGCCATTTTAGTTCGATTATGGCACCCATTACAAGCTGTAAGAAGGAGGGACGTTTTGATTGGTCACCAGAGGCGGAACGAGCATTCATTATGATCATTCGGATCATTATGTCTGCTCCTATTTTAGTCTTGCCAGATTTTTAGAAATCATTCGAGCTACACTGTGACGCATCCAAGCTTGGGATTAGGGCTGTTCTTAGTCAGGATGGTCGTCCGGTGGCGTTCTTTAGCGAGAAACTGGCTGGTGCAAGAGGTCGGTACAGTACTTATGACGTTGAGTTTTACGCGATTGTGCAAGCTATCAAGCATTGGCGTCATTACTTGGTTCATCGCGAATTCATATTGTTCACGGATCATGAGGCGCTACGACATCTTGATAGTCAAGCAAAAGTTTCATCTCGACATGCGGGCTGGATAGCATACCTACAACAGTTTACCTTTTTAATTCGCCATTGATATATCATGGTTTTTACTAGTTTTAGACAATGATATAAGTATGTTTTAGAGTCTATTAGTGTTTCTTTAGAGTCTTTTGCAGGTCTTATTAGGTACACGCACGTTTGGAGCAGAAGTGAAGATTTTGGATCACCGCCTCGATCTCTCTCTTACAACTCCTATCTCGACATGGTAAGGATGAAAATCTTTTGTACTCTAAATCATTTTGATTGCATGCATATTAGGATTTTGATTTTGGGATTTTCCCTTCACGGTTTTGCTAATATTCTCTTTTATTTTTGCATGCAGATGATTCGACCGAATCCAAGCACATCTTCAGTGAGGGCCGAATCCCAAAGGCGAGCCCAAACCACTATCCCGCCGGGAACGGTTAGGGCTGCCGCTACAGCCCAAGCACGTCATCCATTACCCAGCCTTGCGGCCGTGATGGCTGCACCAGAGAGACAGCACATGCCTCTCATCCATCCGCAAGAGCTGAACGGTGGTTTATGGTTAGTGTTTCTTTTTCCCTTGTCTGTGTATAAAGTTTGTATAAAAAGTGTATTTTGCTGTAGACTTGCCTGTATAAATATCAAATTTGGCTTTCATATGTGTGTAGTTGTCTGTGTGATTGTCGATACTTGTCTGTATAAAGAATGTATGTTGCTGTAGACTCGTCTGTATAAATGTTGAATTTGGCTTTGTTATGACTAGTTATTTGATTCAGTTGGTCTTATAAGAATGTAGAACCGGTTATGTGTGTAGTTGTCTGTGTCATTGTCGATACTTATCTGTATAAATATTGTATATTGCTGTAGACTCGTCTGTATATATGTTGAATTTGGCTTTGTTATGACTAGTTATTTGATTCAGTTGGTCTTATCAGAATGTAGAACCGGTTATGTGTGTAGTTGTCTGTGTGATTGTCGATACTTGTCTGTATAAATAATGTATGTTGCTGTAGACTCGTCTGTATAAATGTTGAATTTGGCTTTGTTATGACTAGTTATTTGATTCAGTTGGTCTTATCAGACTGTAGAACCGGTTATGTGTAGTTGTCTGTGTGATTGTCGATACTTGTCTGTATAAATAGTGTTTGTTGCTGACTCGTCTGTATAAATATGATGCTGTTGTCTGACTTGTCTGAAGACTTGTCTGAATTGTGTTTGTTTCTTCTTTTCGGTTTGATGCTGGTGTCTGTTTATCTTTTACACAGGTTTGGCATTGATGACTGCATCCGCAAGGACATTGTTGCCTCATATCAGTCAAACTTTTGGGGGCCATGGTAGAATTATGGAATGGTGCCTAAGGAAAAGAAGGATGAATGGTGGACAACCTTTGTGGTAATTTTCCCCAATCATTCTCATTATATAATTAGATTTTTGTAAAGTTTTGCTTCATTATTTAACTAATTCACATGTTTTTTTTTTTTTTTTGAAGCAAAAATACAACTGGGAAAGGCAACATGAGAATTTGGTGTATTTGCAGTGGGAGAGGGTTCTGAGACTGTCCATTAGTGATCTGGTGAGCAAGAGGAAGCGCTCTGGCAAGAAACCGACCTTTATAGGACTGGCGGATTGGACCATCATGCTTGAGACTTGGGAGGAGGAGCCTCACCAAAAGAGAAGCAAGACAAACTCGGAGAACTCTTCATCTAATCCAGGTGGATTAGGCAAGCACTCCCATACTTCTGGACGTGTGCCACACATTCGTGTGGCACATAATTTTGTAAGTATTTCAATACTCTTAACTATTTATATAATGTATGTTTTTTTCTTTATCATTACTAACACACTGCTTTCTTTTGTAAGCTCTCGAGATGGGCGAAGAACCACCTACAACTGCGGTGGTTCTTAAAATTCACTCTAACAAGAAGGGAGAAATCGTAGATAAGCGGTTCGGCGGGGTAAATGCATTAAAAAGGGACAGCAGAGGATCTTGTGAAGGCTGCAGAGGAGTTGGCTATGTCTAGATCGCAGCAGTCTTCTGTCACTGATGGAACCTCCCCTACTCCCTCTAGCCAAGAGCTCACAGCTGCATACATCGAGGTAAGATGGATTTGGTTTCTGATGCTTCGAATTTTGTTTTAGGAATGGTTAACTGTTATTGGTTTGGAAATGCTTGTATTTGTATTTATTAGAATATGACTTCATAAGGTTAAGTGTTATTGTTTTGGAAATGGTTGTATTGTTTTGGAAATGGTTAAGTGTTGATGTTAGTTAATTGCTTATGTTCAGTTTTCTGTTTAGTGTTATGTAGTTTCATTAATGCTGCTCTTTTTGTTTTCATGTCGCAGACTGCAAAAAACAGCAAGGGGCGAGTATACGGTCTCGGTTCTATCCAGTACCTCAATGCCTCGCCAAATGAGTCTGCAGCTTCTTCGCTTCTCAAGCATGTGGAAACTAATTCAAGGATCTGCAGTATAAAGGAGAATATGGGTGGGATAAACAAAGGGCTGGGGATTCTCTTAACCTTGGCGGGAATAGATCCGGTGACTTATCAGCCCATTGGACGACCTGCTCCACGTGAGAGTGCTGGTTCGGCACCAAGCAACCACTCAGACGCTTCCCTGGAGCGGCCTAACGACCCCAACTTCTCTCCGATCAACCTTGCAAACGCAACTCCTCATTCTCTGTCAATCCTCAATGAACAACAACCTCAAGCTCAAGACAAAGTTTAATTTTGTTTTTAAGTGACTATGTATTATATTAATCAGGATGTCTATTGTATTTTGAACCAATGTAAACTTAAAACATCATTTGATGTTTTTTGTTATGTAATATATTAACTTTGAATGCAATTTCTTGATGATCGAGATTACTTCATTAGTACTGTTCAACACCCTGAAAAAAAAACAGATCCCAACACTTAATTTAGCTCAATTACAATAGATAACAACAAACCAACTCCAGTTTTCTTGCTTACCAACAAAAGTGAAAAGTTTTCGCCAACTGCGGAAGACCATTCTCCTTCTGACCCTCTTCTGTGATTACATCCCACGAGTTCTTTATAGTGTTGAAGCAGCTAATACTCTCACCCTATAAATTTCACCAGCCAAAAATCCACACAATAAGAACTAGAGAAAATCAATCAACTAACAAAGCATTAAAACACTATACCTTGAAATCATTTGATACAATGTCATAAACGTCTGATGAGGTACAATATCTTAAAACTGAAGAATTGGAGCTGAGGAAGCTAATGCTCCAATTGCAATGTGAGGATACTTGAGACTCATCCATGCTGCTAACACTGTTGTGTTGCATCAATAACAACAAATTCACTCCAAAAAATCTCATTCCGCCAACACAAAATAGTCATATAATTCCATACTTACTTCCACCATATGACCCTCCAAGCAACACAACTGGGCATGCTTCAGCAGACAAGTTCAGTTTCAAATCAGTGACAAAAACAACAAGAGCTTGCTCAGTTGTTAGATACAATAATGTGGTTGCGTTCTTGTAAGCTTCTTCCCTGCTTCCATAAGGCTTTGACGAACCTCAGGGAAAACAATCAAGGCTCCAAACTTGGGAGAGATCTCCCAAATGAATCCAGAGTTTGTAGGAAACCATCCAATATCGCATGATCCTGAAAAACCAATGTCCACACAAATCGAATTCAAATCTGAACGAAAATGGAGAGATGGATAGAGGGAGAGAAAAGGCAGTACCTTTAGCGAATGGGGAGAGAAGTGTGAACGAAGAAGGAGGAAGATAAAGAGGAATCGATTCACTGGTGCAATAACTCGTTACAGCAAAAAAGTGTCCAAATTTATCTAATCAATTCATCCATCTGTTCAATCAACGAAACCCAAAGCCAAGATTCAAGATTAAAACGAGATCATATATGAATCAACCAAAATGTGAAGAAAAACCCTAAACTGAAACGAAGGAAGGGTGAGAAATTGCAGATACAGAGAGATGGGATTTACCGAAGAGTCAAGACCAGGAAGATGAGATCCACTGAAGAACAAAAAAGCTTGAGAAAAAAAGGAAAGAGACGGGACATAGAGAAAATAATGAGTTAGGATATTATGTTTTTATGGGATTATTTTTCAATCTGAAAAAAAAACACAAAATCTCCCGCAAAACTTTTTATTTTGGTGTCAAATTGATATTTTTCACTAAATTTTTGGCGGACATACGTGTTACAACGACAAAATTGAGATTTCGTCTTCCCATTTAGTAAGAGTATGTAAAATTTTTGCTTAGCGTTGATTGAATGCTATAATAGAATTGGTATCTTAGCTTGCCATTTTTAATAGCAGTTTGTGAATTCGTGCTATCGTGATCTGCTATCAATACCCATATTTCTTGTAGTGAGCTATTTGGTGCATATTGGAGATTTGATCCGAGAGGTGAAGCTCACTGTCCAGATTTGAGATCTGTGTCGATCGTTGCACACCAGCATCGATCGATGCACATGCGTTATGGGCCTTTCTCGCGAGAGTTATGAAGAATGAAGAAATTGCACAATTGCCCAGAAGTTCCTGATATTTACAAAGAAGCCCCAAAACGTGATTAGCATTATAATTAGGTTTTACAGCCACATGTTTAGGCTACGCTTTCATAATTAAGTTTTATTTTCAGAGAGAGTTTGAGGGGCTGGTTTTGTTCTCAAAAGAGACTTGATTTCGAAACCCTGTTCTTATTCTCTTGATTGTTATATGATATCTATTTTGACTATGTTTTCTGTCATGATTGCTATGTCTGAGTAGATCTCTTGTTAGGTTATGGATTCTCGTTAGGGATTTGAAGGAATGTTAGAATAACTAATTTATTTAGATTCATCATCTAGTTCTTCATATGATCTGTTCTTAATGCTTAATCTGAATAGGCCATTTAGATTATTGATTTTAGGTTGATTTACGCAACGTCAGTTGGTTAATTAGCTAGATCTGATTTAGGTGAGCAATTTATCTATTCGCAAAGGAATTTGGTCTAGAGAAATTGTGAACGAACGAACTTGGAATTAATGCATGTTTAGAACTCTAGAATTCGCAACGAAAGTTGGTCTGCTAGGTTGTTAGACATAGATAATTATCGCAGCGACAGCTGGTTAGTTTTACCTCCGTGATTCTAGTTCAAGAGCGTTATAGATTGAATCGGATTCTTTGTTATCTGATTTCCTGATATCCTGAGAACTCCCGAAACCTAACGCCTTCTTTAATTGCTTACATCCACCTCGCTTAATTCGTTTACTTGCTATTTTGTTTACTGCTTTACAATTTGCTTCGCTTAGTTTAATCTGAACTACTTATAATATATCGTGTGACCAGAGTCCTTGTGGATTCGATACCCTAAGTACTACATCTGCATCACTGTGCACTTGCAGTTAGAATAGGGATTAAAACTAGACCTATCAGCCATCAAGCGGGAAAACTGAATCGCGTTGCTGATGCGCTAGCCGACGGCATGCTTTGATGTCAACGATGCATACTTCGGTGGTGGGTTCTGAAACGTTTGCTGACCTTTATCCGACCGACGGCTTCTTTGGACGGATTTATTTGGAAGTGCAGTCGGGTGTGACAGGGACATACACGCTGCTCGATGGCTTCTTGTTTCGTGGGAACTGTTTGTGTGTTCCCGAATGCAGTCTACGATTGCGAATCATTCAGGAACTTCACAATGAAGGCCATGTCGGCTGAGATCGTACCATTTTACTCGTCGCTGCGTCGTATTTCTTGCCTACACTAAGGCGTGACGTGATCCGTTTTGTTGAGCGCTGTCAGGTGTGTCAACACGGTAAAGGTAAAGCTACGAATGCAGGCTTGTACTTGCCACTACCGATTCCTACGCAGCCATGGACTGATGTGAGTATGGACTTTGTTCTAGGCTTACCTCACACGCAATGTGGTAACGATTCTATCTTTGTCGTTGTTGATCGCTTTTCAAAGATGGCACACTTTATTGCATGCAAGAAGACCACATATCCGGTTAATGTCGCCATACATTTCTTTCGTGAGATATACCAGCGACAGCTGGTTAGTTTTACCTCCGTGATTCTAGTTCAAGAGCGTTATAGATTGAATCTGATTCTTTGTTATCTGATTTCCTGGTATCCTGAGAACTCCTGAAACCTAACGCCTTCGTTAATTGCTTACATCCACCTCGCTTAATTCGTTTACTTGCTATTTTGTTTACTGCTTTACAATTTTATTCGCTTAGTTTAATCTGAACTACTTATAATCTATCGTGTGACCAGAGTCCTTGTGGATTCGATACCCTAAGTACTACATCTGCATCACTGTGCACTTGCAGTTAGAATAGGGATAAAAACCTGACCTATCAAGTTTTTGGCGCCGTTGCCGGGGACTCTTTGAGTTCGCCGATAGATTCTGTATTAGGATTTAGACTAAGCATTTTTATTTTTTTTATTTTTCTAGTTTACTTATGTTTTTGTTTCTTTGGTGTTGCAGGAATCGCACTGCATCGATCGACGCATACCTCGCATCGATCGACACAAGGCGAAACCAGTGGTACCGAGAGCTTGAACACTTAGCAGGTTTTTCTTAATGGAGCCTATGATTCTGATTCGCGGTGAGGCCGACATTTTACGAGACCTAGAGGGTCACATACGCAACGCGAAGGGTCAGAAACTAGATGGGGAAGGAAAACCCATCATACCGGATGTTGCCGTGGGCGCGGAACATCCACAAGAGGATGGTCAGAAGAAGACACTTGCTGATTATAACAGACCAGATCTATTCTATGATAATCGGTCTGCGATTAGACCACCTCCGTTTGCCAGAGCTGAGTTTAGGCTGGAACCAGAGTACTACGCATTGGTTGGACAGTATCAGTTTCATGGTCTTTCCAGCAAACATCCTATGGATCATATAGAGACTTTCGAGGAATTGGTTAGCAGTATCATAGCTGAAGGAGTATCTACTGATTATCTTTTCTGCAAGCTCTTTCGATTCTCTCTTAAAGGAGAAGCAGCTCACTGGTTGAAACAGTTAACACCAGGATCTTTAACTACATGGGATGCAGTTAAGAGAGAGTTCCTTAGACAATTTTATGACGATGCTAGATCCGAACAGTTTAGACATGACATCTTGACATTCAAGCAGGAACCTACAGAGTCTTTTAAGGCAACTTGGATTAGATTCAAGAGGTATTAAAGAGATTGTCCACACCATGGTTTCTCTGAGGTACAGCTTTTATGTGCCTTTTTCAGAGGTTTGGACTATTGGTATCAGAAAGCTATGGACGCAGCAAGTGATGGGAACTTCTATACCAAGACTCCAGAGGAAGCTAAAAAGCTTATTGAGAACTTGACAACTAGCAACAGTGTCAAGAATGCCGACAAGGAAAGGCAGAGATCTGGTGGAAGAGATGATAGCTTGCAAATAGCTGACTTAAGGGACAAGGTGGACTCTATCCACAACATGGTAGTTAGGAAGAGGCAAATCCGATCTGATGCAGTAGTTGAAGAATTTGCAGAGGTGAATTATGTAGATGAAGCTGATTTTCATGGACATACATCTAGAAGTCAACAGAGACAAGCTCCGAGATCAAATGATTTTAGCCACTTACCTCCCCAAGTTCCTCCCACTGATGAGCAGACAAGGATTCAGTCTATGCTTGAACAGCTACTCCTTGGACAGAATAAGATGACACAAGATCTGAATGGAAAGATGAACTTCATGTATCAGGATCTGAGTGGAAAATTCGAGACTTTGACAAGCAGAATTAACAAGCTGGATGCTAAGATAAAGCAAGTAGAAGCCAGTACGCAAATAGAACATGTTAAGGCAGCTTTGGCAGAAGATGTAGCTGAGCAGAATCAAAATTTTAAGGCTTTGGAGCTGAAAAATCCGAGAGATTCTCGAGCTGCAGACATTGTGTCGATCGACACACATCAGCATCGGTCGACACAGTTATCGAACCGTGACCAGCCATTTTGTTCAAAGAAACCAATTGTAGCTGAAGAAAGAGTCTACAAACCAAAGATCCCTTTCCCTAAGAAGTCCAAGCAAGAGATTCAGCTAGAAAAGTGCATGAAGAAGATGAGAGAAAAGCTAACTAAAGCCCAATTGATTGATGCTATTAAGAACATTCCTATGGTGAGGAGATGTGTTACAAACCTAATTTCTAGTAGCATGACTGAAGAAGAAAGCATCTTGATGGTATCTGAAGTATGCGATGCTGTTATTCATGGTAGGATTCCTGAGAAGCTTAAGGATCCAGGTGGTTTTATGTTAGACTGTTCTATCTACAAAGACAGATTCAAGAGGTCTTTGTGTGATCTTGGCTCAAGTATAAATCTCATCCCTTCCTCTGTGGCTGTGAGATTGGGACTGATGGATTTCCAGCCCACTAGGATCGCTCTTGTCCTAGTTGATCGGTCGAAAAGATATCTAGAAGGAGTTCTTGAGAACATCCCTCTCAGAGTTGGGAATCACTTTATTCCAACAGACTTCATGGTGCTGAAGTATGAGATTGAGCCAGATGATCCCATTCTGCTTGGAAGATCATTCTTAGCTACTTCTGGAGCTGTAATTGATATGAAGCAAAGTCTGATTGATCTCCACCTGGGAGATAAACCTTTGCAGTTCAAGATGGATAGTTTGCAGCGATCCACTATTGATGGACAAAGTTTTAGTGTTGAGATAGAACCAGGGACTTCGGTTGGAGAGGAGAAGATGGCAGTTCATGATGAGCCTGCTCTAACATCTTCAAAGCATGTACCTGCTCTTAAGGAGAAGGCTCCGAACATCTCACCTAAGTCACTTCCGATGAAGCCAAGGTATGTATCTTTTGGCCTTAAGTATGCTAACTCTGATGATGATTTTGCAGGGAATAGAGTCAGAAAGTGAAATGTTCCATCTTACCTTGTTGTAATCCCCAAGTTCCTCGGTCAGTTTCATGCACACAATGCATATACGCCACCATGGATGAGAAGAATTTTGCAAAGGCACGCTCTGCCTTTGGCGAAACCACCTGACATCTGATCTTGTGCCACAGTCAAGCAAATGACTTAAAACAAGCGTTGAGTGGGAGGCAACCCACTGTTTTATTTTTGCATTTTGATTTTTGGTGTTTTTGTGGATTTTACGTTTGTTTCTGTTTTTGGTGAGTTCTTGTTTGCAGGTCTCAGCCAATTCGCAATGCGTCGATCGACACAGCTTTGTGTCGATCGTCACAACACGAGTAATCGCATTGCAGTGATCGTTGCAGTCCTGAGCAACGATCGACACACGACGAAATATCGCCTAGCAACGGTCAATGCATTTATGCAGCGATCGATGCATGTGCGACAGAGGTACAAATCAGACAGAACTCAACACATCCATTAACATTTTTATTTCTTTTACTGATCCTTCGCTTGACACTACTGGGGATAGTGTGTCTTAAGTGTGGGGGAGGTAGCTACTGACACACGCTTTTGTTTTCTTAGAGTCAGTCCAATTCTCAAAATTTTTGTTTTATTGAGTCAAAACCAGTTTAAGTAAGAAACAGTGAATTTTTGAGAAGTTAAAAACATCTTGCAGGAACTTAAGTAACCATTGGGATGAAGTTGCAGGATCTATCTATGACTATTAGAAAACTCAACACGGATCAACCTACTGAGGACACCCACATCACTTCAGGTATGACTATTTGTGAAGCCAGAGGATCCTTTTACTGACTTCACCTTAATACTGACTTAATTTTCTCACCTAAGGGCTTGGTATACCTTGTGTCGGATTCCTTTGTTAGTTCTGACACAGCCTGTAAACCTGTCCTATTTGGTTCCCTTCTCCCCTTCCATAAAGTAAAAAATAATAATAATAATAATAAACTGAGGATGAGTTAGTAACTCCGAAGTGGCCACGGGAGTAGTAGCAAACACTATTACCTCCTGTGCGATCCATGGAATGTGTCCAAAGTACACCCCAAAACAGGAAGAACACTGATAAAAAAAATAAAATGATACCCAGTGGGGAAAAATCGGTTGTTAAGGAAGGGAAAAGAGAATAAAGGGACCAGAGAAAGACATTATGGTGGTCTAGAGCTGACAAGGTAAGAATCCATGTGCCCTTTGATCGATACTCCTTAGGTGAGACCGCACTTAAATACTTGCAGAAGTCAGTAGGGTGAATTTGAATGTGTGAATGTGATTGTGGAGTTTACTTAGGACAGTTGCTAAGTGTGGGGGAAGTATATGTTGGTCTTGATATCTTGAAGGTGATTCTTTCAGTGGATTACTAAGGGGAATTTGAGTGTTGTTGCTTCAAAGATGAAAAGAGTTTCTGAAAGTTTTCAAACCTCTTCACCATGTCTAGTTCTTTGTTTTGCTTGAGGACAAGCAAAGGCTAAGTGTGGGGGAGTTGATATATCATGGTTCTTACTAGTTTTAGACCATGATATATGTATGTTTTAGAGTCTATTAGTGTTTCTTTAGAGTCTTTTGCAGGTCTTATTAGGTACACGCACGTTTGGAGCAGAAGTGAAGATTTTGGAGCTATTTGGTGCATATTGGAGATTTGACCCGAGAGGTGAAGCTCACTGTCCAGATTTGAGATCTGTTTCGATCGTTGCACACCAGCATCGATCGATGCACATGCGTTATGGGCCTTTCTCGCGAGAGTTATGAAGAATGAAGAAATTGCACAATTGCCCAGAAGTTCCTGATATTTACAAAGAAGCCCCAAAACGTGATTAGCATTATAATTAGGTTTTACAGCCACATGTTTAGGCTACGCTTTCATAATTAAGTTTTATTTTCAGAGAGAGTTTGAGGGGCTGGTTTTGTTCTCGAAAGAGACTTGATTTCGAACCCCTGTTCTTATTCTCTTGATTGTTATATGATATCTATTTTGACTATGTTTTCTGTCATGATTGCTATGTCTGAGTAGATCTCTTGTTAGGTTATGGATTCTCGTTAGGGATTTGAAGGAATGTTAGAATAACTAATTTATTTAGATTCATCATCTAGTTCTTCATATGATCTGTTCTTAATGCTTAATCTGAATTGGCCATTTAGATTATTGATTTTAGGTTGATTTATGCAACGTCAGTTGGTTAATTAGCTAGATCTGATTTAGGTGAGAAATTTATCTATTCGCAAAGGAATTTGGTCTAGAGAAATTGTGAACGAACGAACTTGGAATTAATGCATGTTTAGAACTATAGAATTCGCAACGAAAGTTGGTCTGCTAGGTTGTTAGACATAGATAATTATCGCAGCTACAGCTGGTTAGTTTTACCTCCGTGATTCTAGTTCAAGAGCGTTATAGATTGAATCGGATTCTTTGTTATCTGATTTCCTGATATCCTGAGAACTCCCGAAACCTAACGCCTTCTTTAATTGCTTACATCCACCTCGCTTAATTCGTTTACTTGCTATTTTGTTTACTGCTTTACAATTTGCTTCGCTTAGTTTAATCTAAACTACTTATAATCTATCGTGTGACCAGAGTCCTTGTGGATTAGATACCCTAAGTACTACATCTGCATCACTGTGCACTTGCAGTTAGAATAGGGATTAAAACTAGACCTATCAGCCATCAAGCGGGAAAACTGAATCGCGTTGCTGATGCGCTCAGCCGACGGCATGCTTTGATGTCAACGATGCATACTTCGGTGGTGGGTTCTGAAACGTTTGCTGACCTTTATCCGACCGACGACTTCTTTGGACGGATTTATTTTGAAGTGCAGTCGGGTGTGACAGGGACATACACGCTGCTCGATGGCTTCTTGTTTCGTGGGAACTGTTTGTGTGTTCCCGAATGCAGTCTACGATTGCGAATCATTCAGGAACTTCACAATGAAGGCCATGTCGGCTGAGATCGTATCATTTTACTCGTCGCTTCGTCGTATTTCTGGCCTACACTAAGGCGTGACGTGATCCGTTTTGTTGAGCGCTGTCAGGTGTGTCAACACAGTAAGGGTAAAGCTACGAATGCAGGCTTGTACTTGCCACTACCGATTCCTACGCAGCCATGGACTGACGTGAGTATGGACTTTGTTCTCGGCTTACCTCGCACGCAATGTGGTAACGATTCTATCTTTGTCGTTGTTGATCGCTTTTCAAAGATGACACACTTTATTGCATGCAAGAAGACCACATATGCGGTTAATGTCGCCATACATTTCTTTCGTGAGATATACCATATACATGGTTAGCCTTCGTCCATCGTATCAGACCGAGATATGAGATTCCTTAGTCATTTTTGGAGATCTCTTTGGAAATTGCTTGATACGAGTTTGGATATGAGTTCGGCGTATCATCCGCAGACGGATGGCCAGACAGAAGTCACGAATAGATCGCTGGGCAATCTCTTACGTTTTTTGGTCGGAGACAACATCAAGTCGTGGGACTCCAAGCTCAGTCACGCCGAGTTCGCGTACAATCACGCCGTGAATCGCAGTCTCGGTTTCAGTCCCTTTCGAGTCATATACGGCATTGTTCCTCACTGTCCGTTAGACTTGGCTACAACTCCAGACAAGGTTCGTTTTCATGGTGAGGCCGTGGACTTCATTACGGATCTGCAGGAGATTCATGCTCAGGCTCAGACAAATCTGGAACTCTCTGCGGCGAAATATAAAGCGGCTGCTGATACTAAACGACGTGAACTTGTTCTTGAACAAGGTGACTTGTGTGTGGGTTTACTTAACAAAGGACAGACTTCCTCTACGAGAGTACAACAAGCTCAAGTCAAAAAAGATAGGACCAGTGGAGATTCTTAAACGTATTAATCCAAATGTATATCGGGTCAAGCTGCCACCAAATTTACACACTTCGGATGTCTTCAATATCAAGCATTTGTCACGCTTTCATGGTGACAATTCAGAGCAAGATTCGTGAGAAAATCATTCTTCGGTGGGGGGAACCTGATGCAGCTAATGGTCGTGGGTTTATTTTTACTTCGGTTTCATAATGAGTTTAATATTTGTTTTGGTGTTATCTTAACAGGATATTTACAAATCCTGTTAAGATTCTTTTCTTAGATTCTCATTAGCTTTTACGTGAGTATATTAGAAGCTTTAGGGTTAGATTGTACGATACCTTTTGATAATTTTCATTAAGCAATCGCTTTCATAAGAGATTTCTTAAGCTCTTCGAGGAGTACTCGATTTTTCTCTCTTATTCGAATTCGCCAATTCATATAAGAGTATTGTGTCATCGTCGACTTCTCTTTGATCAATCGGTCGATAACATTCCTAAGCTTCCGCTCTCTATCAATAATCATCTATGCTTATTTGATCAACACGGCCTAAAATCAAATCATGTTTGCACCATGTTAATTACAACAAATGACCATAAGCAAAACCTCATTTTATGCTTCTACTTGACAATTGAATTTGTTAAAAGGAAAATTTGAGTTTCATGCATGCATTGCATAATCATAAAAGTCTTCCTATCGATGGATTGCCATTATGAATATGACTTACAATTATTGGAGTTCGTAAACACGTATAATCCGATCTATTTGTGAAGCTAGAGAAGTAAAATCAACGAAAGGATGGATTCTATGCGAGTCCGTTATGAGATCGTCAACTTAATGAACGTGACTCCGTGAGACGAAGCTCAAGACTTTCTTGACTTGATCAATAACGCAATCACATCAAGCCGAGCATCAAACTCGCAAATCACATCAAGCCGAGCATCGTGTCTCGCAATCTCATCAAGCCGAGCATCATGTCTCACAATCTCATCAAGCCGAGCATCAAGCTTGCAAATCACAGCAAAGCCGAACATGAAAGTTGGCTATCGAAAGGTCGAAACATCTCCGTCGGACCTCGTTCGAAATCATCGAGCTACAACCATCAAGATAAGTAACCTCTTGACTTAGAATCAATTCACTAATGCTTACTCAGTTTATCGCTTAGTCCCATACCCTACCAGTTATTAAAACAAGCTTATCTTTTAATCGCTCGTCACCATCCTTTAATGCATTGGTTTAACATTACTATTATCTGGTCAGGTTTGAATTGGTTAGACGACAGCGCCTCCGTGAAACTCCGTGCAACGTAACCCACTCATCAAAGATAAGTAGCATTCACTTTACAACTGATTAGTTATTGTTATTAATCCAATTTTCACAATTCCACGAAACCAAATCACCTTGGTATAAGACGTTCTCATTATGCTTCATGAATAGGATCTAATTGATTTTTGTTTTCGAATGAGTCTGCGACTTATTTTGTTTTCAGACCAAACCGACGATGTATCCATATCGTTAACTTATCATTCTCAATGATCCCGTCATTTGACCGTCTCTTACAAACTCTTGATCCATCATACGGGCTCGGCCATATCCCAACAAGGTCAAAAACTCGTCATCCGACCACTTTATAAGTATGTATTTCATTTTTATTATATTCAATCTAACTAATCAAAGCCGAGTTTTCACTCGCAAACCAAAGTCGAGTTTTCACTCGAAAATCAAAGCCGAGTTTTCACTAGCAAAATTAAAGCCGAGCTCCTTAGTTCGCAAAAGCCGAGTTAAAAGCTCACAAAAAGCCGAGCTCCTTAGTTCGCAAAAGCCGAGTTAAAGGCTCGCAGAAAGCCGAGCTCCTTAGTTCGCAAAAGTCAAGCTCCTTAGTTCGCAAAAGCCGAGTTAAAAGCTCGCAGAAAGCCGAGCTCCTTAGTTTGCAAAAGTCGAGCAATACACGCCTTGACTTTAAGTCGAGCATCCAATAAGACTTGCACTATTAGCATCATGCTCCCTGACCAGGAGTGTGGTCTTCCTTTCAAGCGAGGTGCACATCGCGGTGAGGAAAAGTCGAGATCCGTCTCGCACTAAAAAACTGGGTTCGTACCCGTATGTTCATTGAGGTGGGCGATAACAAATAAGCCGAGCACTTAAGCCTTGCATATTCGCCTGTCCCCAGAACGAGTAAGCCGAGCACGCATAAGCCTCGTAATTATAGATCCGGTGGAGCGTAAGCCTTGAAATAAAGCAGTTCAACGCCGATCCACGTTTTAATCGTCGTTCGCCTAAGATCCATACAAACGGACCAAAAGACAGAACGATACCGGAGCCAAGAGCCGTCGGATTAACAGACAATCCCCGGAAACACAAAAAGATCAAGACAAACAAAAAGAAAACAATTTACAAACCTAAAACAAAAACCGTTAGATGGAGAGAGCTAACTCCAACTGATAAACATCACAAGTCAGGATCAAAGCAAGTAGAGAAGACAACTATATTAATTACTTTTGGTTGTTACATTGTATAAAAGTAGAATAATTATATTAATTGCATAGAATTAAAAGGTCTACTTAAAATTACCCAAACAATATATACTCTATAAGGATGAAAATATTATTTTAATTTAATATGAGTCATATGTTATTCAATTTTTAAAAAGTCTGTTTCTTATTTGGCAAAGCTTTAAAACTATTTTCTTCTAATGTATCTTGTGGGTTCTTCTATTTTCTTCTTCTATGTCACAAGATGGCAATTTTGGATTCTTCTATTTACTTGTAAATGTATCTTTTGGGATTTCTAATATTTTGGACTGTATTAATTAATGGACTAATGTGATTAAAAAAACATTCAATGGCGCCAATATTTGAAATTAAGGTGAGAAATGAAGTAACTAGAGTCCAGAGGTCATGATCATTCCATTTTCTTATTATTTTCCAGCAGCCATTGAAGCAGCCATTGAACGAGTAATCGTCTCTGATTTTGGTGTGCCAAGAAGATCAGTAATCAACTCCAACTGATGAGCAACGCTTTTTCCCGGAAACAATGGCTTCCCTATTCGTACTTCTGCAAAGATGCAGCCAATGCTCCAAATGTCGATAGCTGGAGTGTACTGCAAACAGACATTAACAGTAAATCAGACCGAGAGGAAGAAAAAAATCAGAAATATGAGGTTTTGCAAATGCAAAAGAAACCACTCAATGGACATAACCTGATACAAGGTTACCTGATCCACAGATTTTCAACGTCCGGGAGAGTTCAAAATCATCCCTGAACAAGAACTATTTCAATATCCTTATCCCACAGGGACACAACACTACACTACTATATCTATCAACAGTGTTCCACAGATATTCTACACCAACCAAATCCAGTACACAAGACATACACATAGAGAGGTACAGAAAAAGAATAAAGGAGACGAAGAGAACCAACCAGTGTGCTTAGAAAAAAAGAGTTTGAAGTCCACTGTAACACATACCTTAGAAAAGAATGATCCACAGAGCTCAGGCGCTCTGTACCATCTTGTGGCAACATAGTCCTGCATTGCAAGAAAATCAAACAAAAGGGAAACGTCAAAACACAGAACCGGAGACAGTTAACAAAACACAAAGTGGTCTGAGGCTACAGACCGTCCAAAAGATTGTTGTAGGAGTATCATTGAACGATACTCTGGCCAATCCAAAGTCACAAACTTTCAACTTGCAGTTTGCATTAGCCAGTATATTCTTTGGCTTAAGATCACGATGATAAACATTAGCTTTACTTAAATAAAAACCCGGACCATACAAACTTGTTTTGTCTAAAAAATAAGCATATTGTCTTGCCCTTGCGCGGTTCATCCATCCTTATTGATAATCCTTCTTCTATCCACAAATTCACCGTAGATCACTAGATGAATAACAAATTTTGAATCATCAATATTTGAATCCGCCCTATATTGGACTCAGCGAAACCATGATATTGAACTAAATCGACAAACTTCATACCAAAAAGTAAGATTGGTAGAAGACAGAAAGAAGAGAGAGTTTAGTTTCATGTTAACCATTAAAAACAATTTATGTCAGTCTAGTTGGATGTTTTAGTTAGAGTTACTTGAGGCATTTTGGACTTTTCATTAGCTCAAATCATTCTTACATTGTATAAAAATAGAATAGTTATATTAATTGCATAGAAATAAAGGTATACTTAAAGTTACACAAACAATATATAATAGATAACAATATATTATACTGTATAAGGATGAAAATATTATTTTAGTTTAATATGAGTCATACGATTTCTTTCCTATTAAGCTAATACTAGATTTTAACCCGCGCTAGACAAGCGCGGATATATTTTTCTTTAAAAAATAATTTTTGAACTAATTTATTTTGTTTGAATTAATTTTATGTTTGAAAATAATTTTACAATATTTTGTTTTTAAAAAAAGAGTCATTATAAAAGTTACGTAATATAAGTATAATATGTATTATATTTATTTGAATATTTTATAAAATATTATATGCTCATATATTAAATTTATTTATGTTTTAATATTTTAATAATTAAATTTATAATTTTATATAAATATAATTGCATATTAATGAAAGTTGAAACATGATAATTTATATTTCAACCCATATTATAGTAGTTTAACTATTTTGAAAATTTGATTAAAAAAACCACCATTTAAAAACATCAAACTTAATCTAGTTCATCATATATTAAAATAATTTAAATATTGAATAATTTTAATATTTTATCAAATTATTATTATATCAATTGAAATTAGTTAATACATCTTTATAATAATTCAAATTGATTAATCTATTTCTCTAACTTATTTTATAATGGTCTAAATATAAATATTTTTGTGTTTGTTTTATATATTAAAATATAACTGATATTATTTTTTAATAAATTTTAATAATAAATACAAATTTAGTAATTATTTTTTCTAAGAAATCAAGAAATAAAAATATTTTTTCAAGATATTGTTATAATATATATATGTGTGAAACAAAAGGATATTAAAAGATATTATGAATATATTTTGAATAAAATCATAAATTAGTGAACATTTAGACTAAATATAATTAAAATTATTTTATAATAAAATTTATTAATAAATTCGAAATTGATCATTGTTATTCTTAAAAATTGAAAAAAATAAAATGTATATTTACATTTAAAATAAAAAGATATTAAAAGATAATATGATTATATTTTGGAATAAAATCACTAATTAAAGAATATTAACATGGCCCACATCTAGTCTAATTTTAGTAAATTCAGATATGTCCTTAATGATTAATAAAATTACATATTAATTCCAATGGCAGAATCTGTAAATAACACATCACCTGTTTTAATAGAATAGATAAAATTAAATAAAACGAAAACACATTCTTCCATGTTTACTAAAAGAAAAAGACAACCAAAAGTCTGTTACTAGTAAATGGAATCTCATTGTCATCCTTATGGGTTGGTTCTTCAACAATCTATAATAATAGCAAATTGTAACCCGATCAAATCCGGTCTGAAGGGTTGGAAGGATCAAAGATTTGACCAACAAACAAAACAGTTCCAGTTTTATCTTCTCTAATCAAAAAAAGAAATGGATGATCAGCCACAAAATCTATCTTCTTGACGCTGTCGTGGCCTATTCCGTCTGAGCAACGAGCAGCCACAGCCACCGCTTCAGCACCATCTTCATCGATCTCCACCAAAGCTTTATGGTACAATGAAACCGAATCAAGTTCCTTGAAAGCCCTTGAAGCTTCAAAACCGAATTCGATCTTAAACTTCGGGATTCTGAATTTACCAAGTTGAACTTCTTGACTTGGAATGTGACTATCCAAGAACCCAATATTAGATGCCATTCTCTTCACTAGAGTATCCAATCCAGCCTTGTCATCCGAGAGATAGAAATACATTGAGAATTGGCGATTGATATCACTGCCTTGTCGTAATGGGAGCTTAAGGACCTTGAAATCGTCGTACTCACTTACGTATTGCTTCTTAGAGCCCCTCATGAACGAAACAGAGACTGAGGTGTCATTGAGACGGTGAAACTCTTCATCTCTAGTCAAATACTTTGGGAATTTGTGTTTCCAGGCTCATTTGAAGTATAATGCGTTTCCATAAATCCAGTCTGTATTTCTTGTAACGGATCCAGGAGGAAGAATGTCTTTGATGAGATCATTAGTGTGACGTGAAGCCCACGAATTCACCTCCATACGCACTTGTTCACTCTGTTTCAAATCTCACCAATTTATCAGAAAATTGTGTATGGCAATCCAAAAAGCTAATAATTTCAATATTTTCGAAGCATATTTGAGAACATTGAATCTAGTAATCTTAAAATGGACTGTCCAAGTCCGTTTAGGCTTGCTCGTTTAGGTCCAAACCCTTTTAGGTTGTGCCCATTTAGATCTGTTTAATTTGGTGTCCACGAAAACTCGTTTAATTTAAAGTCCGTCGGACGTCAACTAATCCATTTTGATCCGTTTAAAATTTTAGTATATAAAAAAATATTGTACACAAAAGAAGCAGTTTCATTCAAAAAGGTAAACAATATTTAAACAAAAAAATTGAAAATAAATAAATGGATACTCGATTAGGTATGCATATCCATTAAGCCCGCAAACTTAAACGGGTCAATCCTGTTTAAATCTATTTAGTTTTGTAAATTTTTAAACGGGTTGTGGGCTTTGAGCCTATTCTAAGATCACTGATTGAATCGGATGTAATTTCTCTAAGCACTATGTTCTACAGTTTCATAAAACTCTTGACCTAATCTATTAAAAGCATAAAAGGTAACTAGAGAAATCATTGAAACTAACCTTGAATCGGAAATCAACTTGAGCAAAAGCAGCCTTGAAGAAATTCTCAACAAGATCTTTTGACAAGGGATTAATAGACAGTGATTCTTCCATCCACATTCCATTAACCGCCGAGATCTTAGGGCCACCGTTCCCGCTTCCATCGATGAGGACGGTGTTAGCTATCTCACAGAAAATATCGTTGAGTTCATCGATTGAAGATGACCTAAGGATGGAGATGATGAAAGATCTCAGTGTTTCTTCTTCGGAGGTAGCAGCGACCATGGTTAGGACGGCGTTGATTGATGCCGAAGAGAAGACGAAATTAGAGTTTCTAGCTACAGCAGAGATTACTTTCTCCGCAAGGAACATAGAGACGTCGTTTTGCTTCTTCATCGCTTCTCCGACATCAACCTTTACGACATCGCTTGCGATTTCTGATGTGCTAAGCTTTTGTTTCTTCTTTTTTGGATCCATCTTTTATGTTTTCTGTTTGTTTTTTATGATCATAAACTCTCACATACATATATATATACACGATGATCAAGATGTCATTTTAAAATAATAATTGACCGACTTAAGATGAAAGGGAAAAAAATCTCATATATGTTCAATTTTAAGATTCTACGTTTAATTACTAACCCATTTTTAAATGACAGACTTTATAAAGATAATTATAAAATATAAAGATATATATATATATATATATATATATATATATATATATATATATATATATATATATATATATATATATACAAATAAGATAATAACAAGGAGATTTGTAGTTATCTACTAATTTATATTTCTAAAAATTGGATTAATAGAAATTAAGGAGAATTTGCCAATTAACCAAACAAAAATCCAAAATTTAAAATATAAGCATCATAATAAGGTAATCTTTTGAAGACTGAAAACTTTTTTACTTTTGGTTGTTACATTGTATAAAAATAGAATAATTATATTAATTGCATAGAAATAAAAGGTCTACTTAAAATTACCCAAACAATATATATATATATATATATATATATATATATATATATATATATATATATACTGTATAAGGATGAAAGGTTATTTTAGTTTAATATGAGTCATATGTTATTCAATATATATGTATATATATACATATATAATGTATTTTTTGTTATTAACAATTTCTGTAATTTTAATTCAATAGTAATTTAATAGTTTTAATTAAATTTCTTTAAATTTACAATTCATAATTATTAATTAATAAAAATATATAGAAATTTAAAACATCTATCTTATTATTGATTGAATTGTGGCTAAATAAATAATAACTTATGTTTTAGTTTAGAAAAAAAAAAAATTTAAAGAATTTATTCATTTGTGTTTAGAAATCTTAACACACACACACATACACACATATATATATTTGGCAACAAGATAAAAATAATATAACTATCTATTATCCATATTGGTAGTTCCGGTCCAACAATTTTATATATTTCTAAATGAAAATTATTTTATAAATTTGTTGAGAATTAATATGTAAATTTTTAATATAATGAACAAAAATATGATTCTCTTTAATTAGACTGTTAGAACATCTACATTGTGAGTTTCTTGTAAAAAATCCTTATTACAGTAAAAAATAACATTTAATATAATATTATTTGTTATTATAGTGAAAGTTTCTAATAAGAATGTTATTAGTATTGAGCCTTGTTCGAAAAGTCGCTAGGCGCAAGTCGGGTGGTAGGGTTGGTCCTAGCGCCTAGCAGAAAAATCGAAGATTAAACGGGGATTACACGGAAAAGAATTTTAGAAATTTTCAAATTTTCAATAGTTTTACATAATATGTATAGTGTAAAAGTACAAAACTCTCGGACTGGTGTAGTGGTTTCAGCGGTTTTAATGACTTTAAGGTCTCATGTTCGTCGCTAGGTGGCTGATTTTTCTTGCTATTTTTCTGTTTCGAATAAATGAGGGGCATAAAAGTCTTTTATCTTTCATCTTCTTCATAGTTTTTGAAACCCTGATTTCAACACGCCGCCTGCATTTTTTTAATTTCTTCTTCATTCGCTTGCGGTTTTCTTTCATTTGCATACAATATTTGTAGATCTGGTAGAATATATTCAATTTTAAGCGTAACTTGAACACGAAAATGAGTTTTTTCGAAACCTCCGAGTTTTTACGCGACTAGCTTGAAATCGCGGCCGTCGCAAAGTGCCTTGCTGCCGACGAAGCGGCCACCCAGCCCGCGTTTTTGAATAGGGCAATACTTTAATTAAACTACTTAGAATTATTTATGATTTAATGATAACGTACACATGTCAGTTTAAGAATTTAATGCTTAATTGAAAAGAACTGAATGTCAACTTGAGAGTTTTTTCAGTTTTTTGCTCAACAAAAAACCTGAGATTAAACATAACGGATTCATCAAAAATAAAATACCAAGGTGGAATGTTTCAGCACAAACATCGAGACCCTTTTTCTCTCCCTTTTAACCTAGCCGCCGTAAACAGTCACCCTTCTAGATCTGAGCCTTTTGGACGGCGTGCGGCGACTTCATGCTTGCCGGCGTCGTCCCTCCCTCTTCCTCTTCCTCTTTTCTTTTCTCGGCGTAGGTGGCCTGGGCTTCTGTGGTGAGTTGTCGTCGGCGGCTTGTGTGGTCGTACGAGCTTCTTTCGGTTGTCTCTGTAGCCGTCTCTCAGTTTCCTGGTCCGGGATAGTTTTCTGCTATGCTCCCTCGTCATCTGGTGAGGAGGTCGTTTCTGTCTTTTGGCTGTGACATCCCGTGCAGAGATCTCGTCCGATGGTTCTTGCCTTTTCCGGTTGTTTGCGGTTTCGATGGAGTCGCTCGTCTTCTACCTGGTTTTCCCTTGCTGCTCTGCTGCCTCGTCTCAGATTCAACCACTTTGTTTCTGGCTTGACCAGTGGTTTAATCTTCAGGGAAGTTTGTACAATTTCTGATCTGGCTCGCCCGTATCTTTTCCTCTCCTCGGTGGGGGCTCCGATCGCCGTCGTGAGCGGATTACGGTTGTGTTCTGGATTTCTCTTGCAATCGGCTTTGGTCGTTTTTCTCTTGTATGGGCCTACCTACCTCTTCGGGAAGGTATTTGGACATGGGATTTGGTCCTGGTTAACTCGGTTATTTTCTGGTTTTGTCCATTATACTTCAGCCGGTGGTTGGGTGGGTTTTGTAGTTTTTTTAATTCTCTCTTTGTTCTAGATCATTGAGATTGCTCTCGTAGATGTGGGTGTTATGGTCTTAGTCGTAGCGTCGGGCTCTGGGTTTTTTCAATATTATCTTTAGTTTCGTTTAGTCTAAATCCTAAAATTCCTTCCACCGCTTTTAGATTAGTTGAAATAAGAAGTCTTGTCCTTAGGTCGTTCGTTTTTCGGTTCTTGTAAGGCTAACCTCTTGTGTAAAGTTGTGGAGAGTGCAAAGTTCTCGATTTAGGCTTATTAGGATTTAGATTAAGTGTGGATAGAGATGTCAAAGTGGGTTGTAGTCTGCGGGTTGAGTCCAAATAGATCCGCTGCAGGGCGGGTTTGGGCCATAAGATTTTTGACCGCAGCCCGAGTGGGTCAGCCCGTCAGATCCGAGAAAAATTGAAACCGCATTGGGTTGGACTATTTGAGTTTGGGTCCGCAGACATTTCTAGATTTACCAGAAAAACATTCATGTTCAACCTTCTGCTGCTCTTTAGTATTTATTATAATTATTTTGTTTAAGAATATTAACAACATTTATGTTGTGAAAATCTACAGTTGTATATGCGTGTGCTTTGTTGTCTAGCTTTGTAATATTTGTTTTAGATCATGAGAATGCAAACATGTCATAGTCAGTGTAAGAGTTGCTTTTGTTCACTTGCAATTTTTATATATATTTTTGATCTCTGATTAGATTCTATGATACAAATACAACTATGATCAAATACAAGCACTACTTATCCAATCTTTTCTTCTCGTCAAATGACAGCAAGAGAAGTTGTTACTTCACCTTTACTATGCGCATTGATATATATTTATAGATGTTGTTGATGAAGAGAACGAAAATAAAATAAAATAAAAATAAAGAAGTTTATGTTACTTTTGTGTGTTTTGGTGTTTGTTGCTATTTTAATAGTGCTTTCGAATTTGTTGTTTTTCTTATTTTTTAGGATTGTCCAAAAGTAAGATTATTTCTGTAAGATTATTGCTTTTTTTTTGGATTGTTACAATGTTGTTTAAAATTTATAACTTTGTTATCAATGTTTTAAAAACTTAGAAAACAAGTCTGTTTATAGTCAATTTTAAAGTTAAAATCGAAATGAAACAAGTTTGTATAGGAACCAGCGGGTCAATCTGCTAATCCGTAAAATACACGCGGGTTGGGCTTGGATCATTGGATTTCAGACCAAAGCCCGTGCGGTCCAACACGCCAAATCCGAGAAAAAAATCAAAACCGCATTGAATTAATTGGACTATTTGAGCTTGGGTTAGCCCGGCTGACGTCTCTAGGTGTGGAGGAGTTAGACTTGCGATCCGGGTTCTTGTCTTGTCTTTTCGTTGAATTTTAGATGAATTTGTGCGGTTTTGACCTTGTTTTGGTTCTTCCCGCTTCTTGTGGTTTCTTATTGGCTACGACTAGGAAGATTTGGTGGTTACGCATCCGCTTATCTTTCCGTGCTCTGCTATCTACAGAGTTTATGTGTTTGATTTTGTTTTAAAGGGTTTGTCTCCAGAAGATTTTATCTTGCCGGCATCAGCTTCCCTCAAAACATTAGGGCATTAGTCTCCCAGTTCTTTTGGGCTTAGTGCTTCTCCTCTCTTACCGATATCATATTGATAATTGGTCTATGTTTTTTCGTTTAAAAAACCGGTTTGTTCCGGCTTTGGTTTGTGATATGTACCAAACTTTGATTTAATATATTAATCTTTTATACATAAAAAACATAACGGATTCATTCAATGCAGATCATTGATTTCCTTCCTATTAAGTTAATATAAAACTAAATAAAACGAAAACACATTCTTCCATGCTTAATAAAAGAAAAAAAGACAACCAAAAGTCTGTTATTAGTAAATGGAATCTTGTTGGAGTCGGTTTTAGCATCCTTCCAAATGGCCCATTCATATAATAAGATAGGCCCGAAATAGAAAGCATTTATTATGGATAATTACGATGTCGATGAAGATAAATGGCAATCTTCGAAGATAATCACAAAAGAAAAATATCTATTTTCTAATATATATTTCTATTTTCTAATATATATTTCTTTTTTAAAAATATGACTTTTTATGCCGGCCTAAAACTCTATATAAGAGAATGAGGGCATTAAGGCTAACTCATCTAAAAAATATTCAGAACTCCGAAAGCCACCTAAACCTCTATATAAGAGAATGAGGGTATTCAGGCGAAAGAGGATCGAATATACACACAAAATACACACAACTCTGAGAAACGACCTAATCCTCTCACCATCTCGTCATGACCTTTCTATCTCTTGCATGATGTTTTCCATGTGTTCGAAGGTCTCGAGCTAACCCTCACACCATCTCGTCATTCGAAGAACTCTATCAAAGAACTACGAATGGCTTGATCCCTTTCTAAAGGGTACGTAGGCAGCCTTTTACAAGGTTCAGCTATAAAACCTAATTCCCTTTATTCCGATTCACCGGAACGCCAATTTTGTCCTAATCTCATCATCTCCGCCGAACTTGGTTAAGAGACTTTGAATAATCCCTAATTTAAACCCTAAAATTCTTACTATCTTCGGATATGCGGAATTGGGATCTTACAATTGGCGCCGACTGTGGGAATTTCTTCAAAGATTTTTATACAACACGCTCAACGATGAAACAAAGACTTTAAATCATGATCGCCGTCTCAAAAAAAAAACCCTAAACACCGTCGTAGTTTGTTATCGACATCACACATCACGGCTTCGCCAAAATCATTAAGATAAGAAGTTGTATGATTACGTTTTGTCTTATCGTCACGTTTGATCACTTTATGGATTATCTCGTGTTATTCGACTTGTTTGATTATATACCTTAACGATTCGATTGTGTTGTTACATAAAGTTCCGTATGTTTATTATTCGTTTGATTTATAGATCGGCTCTTCTACATGGTCACACGTATCACGGTCTACACCTTGAAATTTCATATATTACTTTTCAAATCGTGAATGATTGTTTAACTATATAAGTATACTCCTTATTGACTGGTCCACATTATCATACTAAACCGTTTAATATGGAAAATCGTTGGTTCAAACTAATTGAGAGAATGATCGGTTGACATAGGTCCATGAAGAAACATCAATCTGGACACATATTTTTGGATTATTTGATTGATAAGTTTTTGCAATTACATAATATCATCATTATATAACATGTAGTTTGACTGCTCGGTATTGTGTATGTTTTCTGCAGCATTAGCTATCTCAATCCAGAAACGACTTCGGAAACCGACAGACCGAGACCCGAGACCGACTTCGGAGACCCCACCACCACGGCTCCTTCTTCGAATCAAGCTCTCATCCAATGAAAGCTCTTTTATGATCTCTCTTTCCTCGAGTCAAGTTCTCTGAATTCCCCTTCTTTGATGTCAAGCTTTCCGACACCGTTAAAAACAAAACCAAGAGAGTACATGACATCTATGTCAAATAAACTGACACCGCATGACGACCGCTCGACAACTAGCTATAAATTAAGCTCGGTCTCATAAAAGTTCATCCTAGCTGGCCCCGACCCACAAGACTATCACAAACTCGGCAGCAGCTCGTGTTCTTCGGCTCGTGTATGTCAGCTGGTTTTCAACCCAGCTAGTCAATCAAAAACATTATTAGAACTCGCCGGCTCACACATGTTGAGATAGACGACTCAACCTCTCAGAGAAGTTACTTACCTCTGACATGTAGCAAAATCACTCCAATAAGAAGAAAAATCAGATATGAATCTGGTTCGTTCGTTTTTAAAAAAAAAAAGGAGTAGGGGCTAGGAGATACTTAACATCTCCGCCAACTTCTCTGAAGCGGAAATCCTTCTCATACAAAAGTACGAGCTTGTCACCAACCTCGGTTCTGCCACGTGAATGAAATTCTCACTCACTCCAATAACCGATGGTCTGTGCGCAACTCTATCATTCACTAATTTTCAAACTTCACGCCGAGATAAAAACGGGGCCAACACATCGGCTCGGCATATAACACTAATCAACTGAGGCATAGTAAAAGACGACATATACTCATCAAACTCATCAAAGAAAGAGCTCATGACGGCATTAGATCCTTTTCATCAGCTCAGCACGGCACCAGCCCATTATCAGAAAAAGCTTGTTTACCGACATTCACTCAGAAAACCAGGCTGACGTTGACGTCGGGATCAACGATAAAGGAAAATTTGCAATTTGACAGCGGCCATGATACCGTTGACGGAACCAACTAAAATGTTAAACTCATCGTCATTGAATGTGTTGACGACACGCATGATGATCATCATCATCAGATCAGATCACTTCCATCGAAGGTGACACCATCAGCTTGCAATCATGCTCTGCCAAAGCATCATGCCTCATGGACATCGACTCGCCTTCGCCGCGACACCATCAGCTCGCAGTAACACTGTGCTCAAACTCCAAAGAAAAGAGGGACGAGCTGGCATTAGCTCTCACACACCAATCAAAGTCAAAGAGACACGTCCTAACTCTGTCAGTCTGTTAGACCATCGAATCGCTACTAACCTCGGGACATGGTCGATCTCTTTAGCTCAACTCGTCAAAACGAGCTTTATTTCAACAAATCTTCAAGTTTGACACTCATCATATCAAGCGTATCACGGCCTGAATAATGGGATCCACGTCCAAAATACGGATCCTAGCCATGCTGTTCCATAGAATATACCGGTCTCCCACCTTCAAATTATGCCGTTCTCCGACACCAAATCACGCCGATGTGACGCAACCTTAATTAGAAGTTACCTCTCTCTCCCAAATCAAGAAACTGGTGCGGAGCTCTGCCCCATCGTATGGACTGACAATGCAAATTGCCAAATTGTCATCTATCAAACGGTCAAAGCCATGAAACTAAGGATCAACAGCAACAAAGAAGCACGGAAAAAATGCAAGCAAGATAAAAGCTCGATACATATCTCTCTCTATGAAATTCGGAAAAGGCCATAGCAACAAGTCTCTTCACTCAAGCCCATTTTCTCTCTGGAAATTGGAAAAAGGACATCGAGATCGTTTTGAGTGACTCAGATGGCCATAACGAACTAATAACGCTCAGATAAGTGAACACTTTCCTTCTAAAATTATTCACATCAGGACGCTCAATATTATTGGCTCATGTTTTTACTTACATGATCTTTAAAAGGCTGATATCACATGCCTTTGACAAACCGCTGTTATTCCATGGTTTTGATTTAATCTTTTATTCGATTCTGATCAATGATTTATTTGTTCTTTAACGAGACGCCGACGTACCTAACGTGGCACCTGCTATCCAACAACGCCGAGCCTCAACTCATCAATGTGATGCCGAGTCTCAACTCATCAGTGCCACACCGAGATCGGCAACAAAAGAAATCTTAAACGATCTTCGACGCTAACTCCCTTTACAGCTACAAATATTCGAGATAAGTATTTAATACTTTCAAGCTTTACCATCGAATTCACGCTTGCTTCGTCACCACGCATGACTGTTTCATAACACATATCGCTTGACGCGTGTGCTCATAATTGATGCAGCTAATGGTCGTGGGCTTATTTTTACTTCGGTTTTCATAATGAGTTTAATATTTGTTTTGGTGTTATCTTAATAGGATATTTACAAATCATGTTAAGATTCTTTTCTTAGATTCTCAGTAGCTTTTACATTAGTATATTAGAAGCTTTAGGGTTAGATTGTACGATACCTTTTGATAATTTTCATTAAGCAATCGCTTTCATAAGAGCTTTCTTAAGCACTTCGAGGAGTACTCGAGTTTTCTCTCTTATTCGAATTCGCCAATTCATATAAGAGTATTGTGTCATCGTCAACTTCTCTTTGATCAAGCCGTCGATAACATTCCTAAGCTTCCGCTCTCTATCAGTTGGTATCAGACACGGAACGTTCTGTGATTCTTAGTTTTCTGCAACAATGCCTCCTAAGCCGCGACAAGGCCAAGCCACGAACACCATTCGAGATATTGACAACTCCAAGTGGGCTGAGATGCGGAGTACGTTGCTGGCTATGCAAGAAAACATGCAGTGTTTGATGCAACAGACGATACAATCGTCTATAATGGAGATGGGGGAGTTGTTAGCTCAACGTCTCTCTGGCTGTAATCCGCTTTTCGAGGATGGCAAAACCGAAGCAGATGTCAATCCGTTTGCACGGTTGAACAACGTGATGAGGATCGTCGTTTTGAGCGCCAACGTCATGTTGGAGGTGATCAGGTCATTCGCCCGAATTCTAATTGGGAAGTGACTTTCAAGGTCGAAATTCCGGAGTTCCATGGTGGTGTTAAGGGTGATGCGTTACTGGATTGGCTGGTGACGGTGGAGGAGATTCTGGATTTTAAACGTGTACCACATGATCGCTGTGTTTCATTGGTAGCAACAAGGTTCAGGTCGCGCCGCATCCTGGTGGAAACAGACAAAAACCACACGACCTCGCCTTGGCAAGGCACCGATCTTGACCTGGGAAAAATTGAAGAAGCAGCTTACAGCTACATTCTTACCTCATAACTTCGATAGGACTATTTACAATCGGTTACAGAACCTCAAACAAGGATCGAAGTCAGTTGACGAATATGCAGAGGAGTTCTCACTCTTACTTACTCGGACGGAAATATATGACAGTGAGATTCAATTGGTGTCGAGGTTTATAGGTGTTCTGCGCCAATCTTTGCAAACGGCATTGGCTCAATTCGATCCTAGCACAATCAGGGAGGCTCACAGGCGTGCTGCTTCCTTTGAACAACAGCAACGGTCTGCGTCTTGGGGTGTTGGGAATGTCCTGAAATCTATTATACTTGCTCTTGAGTGAAAGTCGTACTGTCGAGATGAGACAATCATATGACACTGGGAAGTCGTAATGCTTTGCTAGAAGCCACTTATGATCAGTGAGTTGAGAACTCATTGCTAGTGTTATATGATCCTACAGGGTCACACACCTAAGCAAACTGGACGTATTATATGAGGTTGATCATTAATGTAATGATCGGGTGAATGCATATTTGATATGCATTCAATACAATGTTTCTGGACAGTGTCGATCGACACAGTAAGTGTGTCGGTCGACACAGATCGGCAGTGTCGATCGACACAAAGAGTGTGTCGGTCGACACAACTCGCGGATTACCAGATTAATTCGGTTTAATCGTTGGTTAATTCCGTTGCGGTTTAAGTCGACATATATATAAGATATATGGTCGACCTAAACTCGATCTAACCTAATTCACAGCCACCAAAAAAGAAACAGAAACCTCTTGAGAGATCTGATCTCTAAAGGCAATAGCATCCCTTCTGTTCAGTTTGTGTGCGTGTGGATACCAGTAGAGGCGCAGCATTTGAGGCGCTCTAGATCTCGATTATCTGCAAATCTTCCGCTGCTAATCACCAGTTAATTCTGAGATCCCAATGATTCAATTACATGAACCCTAGATCCTAGGCTTGGAATTCAGACCAGGGTTGCCTAATTGGATTAGGAACTGCTAGAAATTCCTTCAGTGGTATCAGAGCTTTAGGGTTCCATTGAATATGTAGCATGTTTATTAGATTAGTTGAATCTGAATCTGTGTATGGTTGATACAAACTTGCTAAAATTCGTTTTCATGAAAATCTAGTTTCTAGGTTTTTTGCTTGAAAAACGATTAGGGTTTATCGCCTTGTGTCGATCGACACCAATCCAGTATCGGTCGACACAAAAGGATAACCCGAATAAAATTTTTTTCGCCTAGTGTCGATCGACACAAGAGTTGTGTCGGTCGACACCAACCTCGCGAAATTGATAAATCGGTTCAATTGGATTGGACCGGTTATCGAGCTTGGTTAATGATGGTTGAAAACTGTGAATGATTTAATTGCGATTGGTTTGATCAGGTTGGTATCGACCGATGCTAATGTAGCATCGATCGACACCGACCGATATTCAAAACCGGATCAATTGGATTGATCGGTTATCGCGGATTGCTTTTGGTTATTCTGCATCGATCGACACTATAGTAGTGTCGGTCGACATCAGATTCGATGATTTAGGTTCTGGAACCTGAAATCACAGAACCAAAGCAAGATAAATCAATTAATTAGAAGAATTAAAACATAATAAAACTGAACGTTTTAAATGGTTCCGTTCCTCAACCAAATATCAAGTGATACTTGATGTCTTTCCAATCTTGTCAACTGTCAAGACCCATTTAATTGTGCGATAGACTTGCAGTACAAGATGTCCACAATTTCATGAGTAAGACAGAGGTAATCGTGTTGATGGATTTGCAGTGCAAGACATCGACAATTACATGACTTAAGAGATTGGTTTACTTGACTGGACCATCAAAATCGTTTTGGGCTCAGAGACATCAGGTGGATTGGACATGAGATGTCGATCCACAACCAAGAGTTATATTGGATATAACTAGCAAAGAGTTGCTTACCTAGATAGCTAAAATTTGGGTGATAGCCAGTGGCTCACTCAAGTTTAGTGAAGTAAGGGTCTTGGATCATTATATTCATCTGAGGAAACATTGTTTGAATATAATGCGAGTTTTCTTAAAAGTTAAGACTTCTCATTTCTTGAACATCATAACTAAAACCTCCCTTGTTTTTCAGCTATGTCTAGCACAAACCATCGTAACAATTTCTCCCTGCGATCCGTCCTTGAGAAGGACAAGTTAAATGGATCCAACTTTCTTGAATGGTATCGGAACTTGAGAATTGTTCCCAAACAGGAGAAAAAGGACTATGTCCTTGAGAAAGTTCTCCCCAAGAAGTACCGAGCCAATACCTGGCAGTCAGATAAGGATGCTTGGGATAAGCATTCTAATGATGCGGTGGATGTGAGTTGTCTCATGTTGGCTACCATGAACTCGGAATTGCAGAAGCAATATGAGTACGTGGAGTCGCCAAAAGAGATGATCACTGGCCTGAAAAGTGTGTTTCAGGAGCAGGCACGAACTCAGAGATACCAGACGGTTAGGTCTCTGATTGAGTGCAAGCTACCAAAGGGCGAACCAGTTAGTCCTCATGTCATTAAGATGATGGGTTATATTGATAACCTGGGGAAACTGGATTGTCCCATTAGCCAAGAATTGGCCACTGACATCATTCTACAGTCACTGCCGTCAAGCTATGATCAATTTGTTATGAATTATAACATGAACAACTTGACGAAGGCGTTGACTGAATTGCATGGGATGCTTAAGACTGCTGAACCTAACATCAAGAAGGACACCCCAGATGTCCTTATGGTACAAAAGGGTAAAAAGTTTAAGAAACTTGGTAAGAACAAAGGTGATGGCAAGACAAGCTCGATTGTGAATCCAAGCGAGTCTGGCCATGCTCCTAAGGTTAAAACCAGTCCTTCTGAAGATGTTAAGTGCCGTTATTGTAATGGTTATGGGCATTTGAAAAGAAACTGCAATAAATTCTTGGAAGATTATGAGAAGCTGAAGAAGACGTACGAGACTTCTTCTTCAGGTATTTATGTTATAGAAGTAAATGTTACTTCTTATGGTTCTACTTATTGGGTATTAGATACCAGCTGTGGTACTCATATTTTGTGAAAATGTGCAGGACCTGAGCGAAAGTAGGACTATGGAGAAAGGACAAGTGGATCTATGCGTGGGAAATGGAGCAAGATTTGCTGCATTAGCCGTAGGAGTATTTCATTTGTTTTCTTTTATGGCATGTTTTGAACTTAAAACTGCTACTATGTACCTGCTATGAGCAGAAAGATTATTTCTATTCCTGGTTCGGATATGGAAGGATATCAGTTTTCAAATTAAGAATAAGTGTTATTCATTTGATTACAATGATATATTTTATAGTAGCAATCCATTAGAGAATGGACTTAATGTTCTAAAACAAAAACATGCCTAACTATAACATTAATACCAAGAGATTCAAGTCTAATGATACGAATCAAATCTTTTCTCTGGCATTGTCGTTTGGGCAACATAAATGAGAAACAGATTCAGAAGCTCCATAGTGATGGACTTTTGGGCTCATTTGATTATGAATCATAATGAGTATAGTTAATCTTGTTTATAGGGTTAAACGACAAAGGCTCCTTTTAACAAAAGAAGTGTCGATCGACACAAACGGTGCGTCGGTTGATACAGGTTGCGAACGAACAAAATGAAAGGACCAGAGGCTTATTGGGCTTTATACATACGGATGTATATGGGCCAATGAGCACTAGTGCTAGAGGAAACTTTCAGTACTTCATTACCTTTACTGATATTTTCAGTAGGTACAGTTATGTCTTATTAATAAGACATAAATCAGAATCTTTGAAAAGTTCAAAGAGCTCCAGAATGAAGTACAGAATCAATTTGGCAAAAGTATTAAAGCTCTACGATGAGATCATGGAGGTGAATACTTAAGTCAAGAATTTAGTGATCATCTGAGAGATTGTGAAAGAGTTTCACAATTTACTCCTCCTACATCGGACTTTATTAGATATGGTTCGATCAATGATGAGTCACTTAGATCTTCCATTATACTTCTAAGAATACGCTCTAGAAATGTCTGAGTTTACATTAAATAGAGTTCCATCAAAATCAGTTACAGAGATACCACATGAGATGTGGAATGGAAATGTTTCTGATTTATCCATCATGGAGATTTGGAGTTGTGAGACTTATATAAAACGTTTAATCTCTGATAAGCTCACACCCAAATCTGATAAGTGCTACTTCATTGGTTATCCTAACAAAACCAAGGCATGTTACTTTTACAACCAGTTCGAGAACAAATTGTTTGTTGCTTGGAACTATGTTCTCTTAAGAAAGACTTTCTTTCCAAGAAGAACAGTGGGAGTAAAAGTACAACTCGAAGAAATTCGAAAGTCACAGGAGACTGCTCAACCTGATGAGGAAGAGCAGCAGTTGGATCTACAAAGAGTTTTAGAACCTGCACCTGTGGTGCCTAAAGTTTATAAAGGATCTGGTGAATGTATATTCGATGTACATTCAAATGAAAGTTTCTGAAGAAGTGTCGATCGACACAAACGTTGTATCGATCGACACAGATCGCGAACCAAAATATTTTGGTTTATGACTCAATTAACTACGGTTTAAATCTTGGTTAATTAGGTCGTGGTAAAAGTATACATATGAGATATGTGCGCGACTTTTACACAAAACTGAAGCTCGCAGATCCGAAAGGATCCGTCACGAACACGAGAAATGTGGATTTCTCGTAACCAATTGCCGTGATCTACTGATCATTGAAAGTGACGGGCCTGCGAATTTTGAAGAAGCAATGATGGGCCTTGACTCCGAAAATGGCTGAAAGCCGCTGAATCCGAAATGGGATCCATGTCACAGAACCAAGTATGACTTGGGTTGATTTACCCGATGGTGTAGAAGCCATTGTGAGTAAATGGATTTTCAAGAAGAAAAGATGACATGGATGGTTATATTCAAATATAAAAGGCTAGGTTGGTGGCAAAAGGTTTCAAGTAAATTCATGGTATTGACTGTGAAGAAACCTAATCCCAGACACCGTGCTTATGTCCATTCGGATTTTCCTAGCAACCGCCACTCATAATGGTTATGAGATCTGGCATATGGATGTGAAAACAGTTTTCCTTAATGGAATTCTGGAAAGGGATGTGTACATGATACAACCTGAAGTTTTCATTGATCCTAATGAAGCTAAGAAGATATGCAAGCTTCGCCGATCCATTTATGGATTGAAGCAAGCATCTCGGAGTTGGAATATTCGTTTTGATAAAGCAGTCAAAAGGTTTGACTTCGTCATGAATGAAGAGGAACCGTGTGTTTACAAGAGGACTAGTGGGAGCGCAGTTGCATTTCTGGTATCGTATGTTGATAACATACTACTTCTCGGAAATGAAGTTCCATTGTTTTCAGTCTGTCAAGACTTGACTCGAAAGTTGTTTTTCTATAATAAATATGGGAGAAACCGTGTACATTCTTGGAATAAGAATCTATGGAGATAGATTGGATAAGCCAATTGGATTGTGTCAAGATACTTATGGTGATAAGGCCTTGCACAGGTCCAATATGCAGGATTCCAAGAAGGGCTTCGTGAAAATGACTCTTGGTATTACTCTTAGCAAGACGCAGTGTCTTTCGACACACGCTGAGCAAGGGCGAATGAGGGTCAGGCTACTGCTAAAGGCATTAGATGTCTTAAGATGTGATCTTAATTTTAGTGGGAGTCATTGTTGTTAATTTTAGTTATGATATGATGTTCGTATAAACATAAGTTGATTATGTTATTGAAATCTGACATCTGTATTATTTAATAATGGTTATTGAATAATAGTCCCAAAGTAATTTATGACATTTTATAGGTCATCAAGTATGTGACTTGATCATGAAACCCTATAGATAATAAATGACATAAACTATGTTGGTCCCTGGTCAAGGTTGTTAAAGTGGGACATTAACAACCACGTGAGACTAGTATGTGAGATGACTGTGTTGGGATAGTGTCCTGAAATCACACTTGTACTCACTCCTGATGATAGTTGTGTGTCGAGATCAGACATTCGTATAATACTGGGCGGTTGCAATGTTTTGCTAGAAGCCTCTTGCAGTCTGTAAGTTGTAAACTTACTGCCAGTATTATATGATCCTGTTGGAATTGTGTCCAGTAATCTCGGTACTGTCTCTAGAAAGTAAGAGCATGTCAATGATCAGACATAAGTCATATAATACTGGGGGTCATGATGGCTTGCTAGAGTCCGCTCATGATCTATAAGTCTTGGACTTATTGCCTTTATTATATGATCCCATATGGGTCACACGCCTAAGCTAACAGGAAAATGTGTAGGAACGGTTTAGCAGAAGTACAGTAAAAGTGCTAGGCATTTACTGTACTTAGAGAGAATAAAAGGTTTAGCCACTGTGCATCGATCGATGCATAAGGTGCAACGATCGATGCAGTGCGCAAACACCGACGAGTTAATTGGTATTTGGGCCAAATGGCCCAAACGGAACAGGACGAGTTTTGTGTCATAAAACTCGAGTTTCAGACTGATTAACCCTAAGACTTGAGCCGTAAACTCTCTCTCTCTGCGCCGAGTTCCCCTGGTGGTCTAGCAGCTGTTTCCTGTGAAAGCGTGTGTGAACCTTTGGAGGATTCATCCCTCGGTGTTTCTCTGATCTCAAACATACCATCTTCTTCCGCTGCAATAACAGGTATAAGGTGAGATCATCTTTTGTTTCTATTCTGAGAAGAACCTAGATCGCATGTTTAGGATAATCTGAATCTGGAATTGAATCAGGATTGATCTAAACGTTCCAACAGTGGTATCAGAGCCTTAGGTTCTGGTTTTTCTTGTTTAGATTCATGTTTAGGATTGTTTAAAGAGGTGTTTTTGAATCAATCTACTGATAAGATTAAAACACTTAAGAAACAAGAATTGAATCCTAAACAAACTGTTTAAAAATCGCATGACCAAACTATATTGATTTGGTATGTGATCTAAACTGATTTTGCATCGACTGAGATCGCATTGCATCGATCGATGCAATGCAAGGATCGATCGTTGCAGTCGCGAGAGATTGACCGCGATCGCATGGATCGTTCAAACGATCGCATGGATCTCACGAGAATCTCTCGGCCAAACCTGATAACCGTTCGTGCACACGTGAGAGCATCGATCGATGCAGGATCGATGAACGATCGTTGCAGGATCGATGCTGTGAGCATCGATCGATGCGGTTAGGGTTTTGGCTCGGTTTAACTTAATTAAAATCATCGTTCTGGTTTAATAAACAGATTTTAATAATTTTATTAAATCTGGTTAAACCGGGATAAGAAATCCAATGTCGAAAGAAATATTGGATTTAGTGCCTAAACCAGGAATTTCTAATTTGATTTGGTTGGACCAAATAAATTGAGAAATTCCGGTTTAGTAAATAACCGGTTGACAATTGTGGTCATCGTAGTAATTAAAACTTGGTTAGACCAGTTTTAATGAACCAGACCGGTTATGTCAATTAATTGGACAATTGGGTCATGTCTTGGACATGGACCAATTCTTGGGCCTCGGGCCAAGAAGTTAAAACAATTGGGCCAATTATTTGAGTCTTTCTTCAGATCAATTTAAAATTTATTTTATAAAATTATAAAGTCGATTTTAAATTAAAATTTCCGAAATTTTGAAATTAGAAAGTTTCTTAAAATAGAAGTTTCTGAGTTTGCGGGTTTTGGATTTTAAAGAAATTTCTAAAGTTAGAAAGTTTCCGGTTTTAGAAAGTTTCCAATTTTAGAAAGTTTCCAAAAATAGTAGGTTTCCAAAAATAGAAAGTTTCCTGAAATAGTAATTTTCTATTTTGGGAATGAATTTTAATAAACCTACGAACCTCAAATAATATCAAGCGTTGGATGTCTTGTCCAGACTATGTCAGCTGTCAAAGCCCATTCAATTGCATTCATGGCCTTACAGTGTGAGGATGTCTGCTTTTGCGTGGGTAAGACGGTTTGTGATTCATAAATGTCATTGGGAGTCCCAGACATTAATGATTACATGACTGTATAGTCTGGTTTTCTTGACTAGGCCATCGGGAGTCCCGGGCCTTGAGACATCAGAGTGGATTGGGCCTCGGGCCCAGATTCACAACCAAGAATTATATCACGGATATAATTAGCCGAGATAGGGCTTACCGATATAAGCTAAGGTTTGGTGACGGCCAGTGGCCCACTTTAATCTTAGTTATATGTGGATCTTGGAATCATTATATTCTATTGAGGGTAACTTATGTTATTGAATATAATGCGTGATTAATCATATTAAATTTTAATACGAGATTAGTCATTTTGAACATAATAACTAAAATCCTTTTATCTTAATTTTCAGTTATGACTAGCACAAACAATCAAAACACTTTCTCGATCCGGTCTGTCCTTAAGATGGACAAGCTGAACGGATCAAATTTCTTGACTTGGTCGCGGAACCTGAGGCTAGTCCTCAGACAGGAGAGAAAGGACTATGTTCTTGAGAGAGCTCTCCCCGTGAGGATCGGGTCCAATGCTTCTCATGCAGTATATGATGCTTGGAATAAGCATTATAATGATGCGGTAGATGTGCGTGGTCTGATATTGGCTACCATGGACTCAGACTTGCGGAAGCAATATGAGAACATGGAGTCGCCAATAGAGATGATCAGCAGCCTGAAATTAAAATTTCAGGAGCAGATAAGAGTGGAGAGATACCAGTTGGTTAAATCTCTCACTAGCTGCAAGCTACCAAATGATCATCCAGTAAGTCCTCATGTCAGTAAAATGATGGGTTACATTGATAACCTGAGGAAACTGGATTATCCAGTTAGCCAAGAGATGGCAACTGAAATCATTCTGCAGTCACTGCCGTCAAGCTATGATAAGTTCAGAAAGAACTATATCAAGAAAGGCTTAACGAAGACGCTGACTGAACTGCATGATATGCTCAAGACAGTTGAGCCAAACGTGAAGAGTACCCTGTACAATCTCATGAATGAGAAGGGTAGGTTTACTAAACCTAATGCTGACAAGGGTGAAGACAAAGTTGTCCAGATTTTGAATCATGGCAAGCGTGTGTCTTCTGAGCCCGAGTCAGATACCTCTTACGTTGGTAAGTGCTGCTACTGTAAGGAGACAGGGCATTGGAAGAGAGATTGCATTAAATTCATGGAAGATGATGAGGAGTTAAAGTCGATGTATGCGACTACTTCCTAAGGTATTCATGTTATTACTTCAAGTTCTACCTTAAAGGTATTGGATACTGGTTGTGGCACTGATATTTGTGATAATATGCAGAGCTTAAGCAACAGTAGAACGTTGAAGGAAGGGCAAGTGAAACTACATGTCTGGAAGGAGCTTGGGATGCTGCCTCAGTCGTAGGGTTTTTCACTTATAGATCCCTTTGAGGCTTGGTTTTGTATTAAGTAATTGCTACAATGTACCTGCTTTAAGCAGAGTTGTCTTTCATTTTCTTGTAAGGATTTGAATGTTTTTCATTTTGATAAAAGACAAGTTTTGTTCTTTTGATCTTAATGAAATATTAATTGTAGCACCCTATTCATGGAATGGGTTTTATATCTTAAACCAAAGAGTGCCTAAATGTAACATAAATACCGAATTGGTTTAAATCTGATGAATTAAACCTGATTTTTCTTGGCATAAAGTTTTGGTCACATAGAGTAAGTCGGATTCAGAAATCCCATAGTCATGGACGTTTGGGCTCATTTGATAAAATATCTTATGAGACTTGAATTCTGTTTACTAGACCAAAAGGTAAAGGGCCTATCTTAGCCGAGCTAGAGAAAAGCCCGAAGGCTTATTGGACCTGGAACATACTCATGTATGTAGCCCAATGAGCAGTAATGCCAGAGAAAATCTCCTGTACTTCATTGTCTCTACTAATTACTTCAGTGAGTGTGACTGTGTTCATTTGATGAGACACAAGTCGGAATTCTTTGACATGGTCAAAAGAGTTCCAGAATGAAGTATAGGATCTGAATGACAAAAGTATTAAGACTCTGGATTAAATCACGAGTGAGAATACTTAAGTCATTGATTATGTGATCATCTGAATGAGTGTGAAATCGTTTCACAGCTCTTTTCTCCTGAAAACCTGAAGGTGTTTCTGTGAGAAAGAATCAGATCTTATTAGAAATGATTAAAGATGAATCACACGGATCTTCCATGATATTTTAAGAATAACGCTCTAGAAATATCTAAGTTTATGCTAAAATAGTTCCACCAATATCAGTTGAAAGACACCACGTTAATGTGGATTGGAATCGATCCAAATTTGTCTTTACTGAGTATTTGTACTTGTGCTACTTCGCTGGTTGTCCTAGAGAAACTAAGACTTGTTACTTTTACGTCCAATCTGTTTTCTAAGAAGGGAAGTTATTTTCCAAGAAGAACAGTGGGAGTAAAAGCATAACTCGAAGTTTTCTTAGGGAAACCAAGGCTCGGTACTTTTACGACCATTCTGTTTTCTAAGAAGGAAATTACTTTCCAAGAAGAACAGTGGGAGTAAAAAGTATTTTTACGACCATTCTGTTTTCTAAGAAGGGAAGTTACTTTCCAAAGAAGAACAGTGGGAGTAAAAGTACAACTCGAAGAAATTCGAGAAATACAGGAGGCTGCTTAACCTATTGAGGGAGAGCAGCGGAAGGATTTACAGATTTCTGTAGAATCTACACCTGTGGAGCCTGAAGTTCGCAGATATGAATCAGTTACTAATCCGAGAGTGATTTCTCGTCATTAGTTGAACCTGATAATCATTGAAAGTTCGCATGATCTGATGATCATTGAAAGCGATGAATCTGCGAAATTCAAAGAAGCGAAAGTGAGCCCGGACTCCGAAAAATTACATTTTTATGTAAGTTAGCTTCATCGATCCATTCATGGATGGAAGCAAACATATCGGAGTTGGAATCTTCGTTCTGTTGAAGTAGTCAAGGTTTTGACTTGAACAGGAACGAAGCGGAACTGTGTGTTTACTAATAGATAAGTGGGAGCGATATTGCATTTCTCATAGTATATGTCGGTGACATACTGATTCTCGGATATAACGTCCCAATGCTGCAGTCGGTAAAGGACTGGCTTGGGAGTCGGTTTTGTGATTGACATGGGTATAGCCACGAAAGTCTTGGATTTTGGATTTAAAGATAGAGATCCAAAAGAGCTGGTAGGACAATGTCAGGATTCTTAAATTGACAAAGTCCTACACATTTTGAGCAATCCAAGAAGGGTTTTTATGCCAATGTCACATGGCATTAAGTTAAGCAAGATACAGTATCCTACGATAACTGCTGAGCTTAAATGCATGGATGAGATTCCATATGCGTCGGCAATTGGATCTATCATGTATGCCATGAAACATACTTGTTTGATGTTGCTTTAATGTTAAGCAAGACAAATAAAGACCAGTCAAATCCAGCAAAGAATCAAGTTTCCTAAAGTATGTCCTAAAGTATTTGAGGAATACTAAGGATAAGTTCTTGATTTACGGAGAAAGTAAGGTGCTATAAGTCAATAGAGTCTGAAAGGCAAGTTTCCAACAGACAAAGATGATTTCCGGTCACAGTCCGGTTATATCTTGTGTTTGTTTTGGCGGTGCACGGCACTGTTGTTGACTCAATGACTTAAACTGAACATGTCGCAGCTTGGAAAGCGGCGAAAGAGGTTGTTTGGAAAGAAGAGTTCGTCAATGAACTTGATGTGATTCCCAGCATAGATGAGACTAGCTGCACATCAGAGGTCCAAACACCTTGAGATAAACGACAGAGATGTTAAGTAGATCAGCAAGTTTCAACAAATGAGAACGTTGCTAATCTATTAACGAAGCCACTCCTTAGCCCTAAGCACGAGTCACGGACTGTAGCTGTAGGATAAGTGAAGTTAAGATGTAGTCTTAATTTCAGTGGGAGTTAGTAAAGGGCTTTATTTAGTTATTGATATGTTCTGTTTGATAATGAAATTATTATTTCAAGATTATTTTAACTGTGATGAAATAATCGTTCCAAAATGATATGAACCATTTTATAGGTCATCGAAGTAAATGACTTGATCTTGAGTCATCGAAGTCATTTAGCTTGATCATGAGACCCTATATTTGATAGATGTTTTATATCATCCTGTCCCTAGTCAAAGGTTGTTGAAATTGGAACACCAACAACCGTGTGAGACTGGATTGGTACGTGACTTATGACAAAGTCTCAGTGTGTCATAGATGCTCGGCATCAAAGTCAGTACATAGGTGTATGTTGGGGAACATACGACCGGACAAGACCCGCTTATAAGAACTCTTCAGGATATTTATATCTGTGTCATAAGAGATTCTTACTACGACTATAGAGTATAGTCCTTAGACCTGAGTTCGCATGCATGTGACTGCACATGGACTGATGCACTTTGATCATTGTCTAACGCTATCGTTCTGCGATAGTTATAAGGACCTTGTTTGGGTACATTATGAAATGAGTAGTTTACAGTGATGGAACAAGACGGGATTTGTCCCTTCAATATAAATGGAGTGAATATCTCTAGGCCAATCGGAGATTTGAATACTGGAAACGCATGGCCATGCTCAAACGGACTTTCCCGAGTCGTTTGGATTGTCAGTATCAAATCAGAGTCCGATGAACAAGATTAGGCTTTATAAGGATGACACTAATCTTGCCTTATGACTAATCGAGATATTGAGACAAAAGGATTATGAATACAGAGATTCCAGTACAAGTGGGAGATTGTTGGAATTGTGTCCAGTAATCTCGGTACTGTCTCTAGAAAGTAAGAGCATGTCAATGATCAGACATAAGTCATATAATACTGGGGGTCATGATGGCTTGCTAGAGTCCGCTCATGATCTATAAGTCTTGGACTTATTGCCTTTATTATATGATCCCATATGGGTCACACGCCTAAGCTAACAGGAAAATGTGTAGGAACGGTTTAGCAGAAGTACAGTAAAAGTGCTAGGCATTTACTGTACTTAGAGAGAATAAAAGGTTTAGCCATTGTGCATCGATCGATGCATAAGGTGCAACGATCGATGCAGTGCGCAAACACCGACGAGTTAATTGGTATTTGGGCCAAATGGCCCAAACGGAACAGGACGAGTTTTGTGTCATAAAACTCGAGTTTCAGACTGATTAACCCTAAGACTTGAGCCGTAAACTCTCTCTCTCTGCGCCGAGTTCCCCTGGTGGTCTAGCAGCTGTTTCCTGTGAAAGCGTGTGTGAACCTTTGGAGGATTCATCCCTCGGTGTTTCTCTGATCTCAAACATACCATCTTCTTCCGCTGCAATAACAGGTATAAGGTGAGATCATCTTTTGTTTCTATTCTGAGAAGAACCTAGATCGCATGTTTAGGATAATCTGAATCTGGAATTGAATCAGGATTGATCTAAACGTTCCAACAGATCCTATAGGGTCACACACCTAAGCAAACTGGAAGCATGAAAGTGGGAATGATCATTATGGTAATGATCATACTTATGTGTATTGGATACACATTTACATAGAGTTTTACAATGTGTGTGTCGATCGATGCATGAGTGCGTCGATCGATGCAGGCTTTTCGTGGAGGTGTGTCGATCGACACAGTAAGTATGTCGATCGTTGCACATCGGGTTCCGAAACTGATGTTTCGAATTAATGACGTAACCGAGCCGGTATTGTCCGACGGTTTGTGATGACATTTCCAGGTCGATATATAAGGTCTTATATGGTCGACCTGAACCCTAGCCGTCTTCTCTTCTATCTGACAGAAAAGCAGAAACACCAGAAACTCTTAGATCCCACAGATCCGGCACTAGCATCCCGTTTCCAGCTTGTGTGCGTGTGTATCTGGTAGAGGCAAGGCATCTGCGTTGCTCACTGATCTCGTTCACAAATTCCGCTGCCAGTTCAAGGTAAGAACGAGGTAGGTAAATTCAATATATCAAACCCTAGATCCTAGGAGGTCCAACAGACTGATGACTAAGTTTCATGGAGTCATTAATAAGAGTATTAAAGTCAATCACATAGATATGTGTTGGAGAACACATGATCGGACATGACCCACTGATGAGAACTCTACGAGATAGTTATATAAGTGTCATGAGAGTTTTCATTACGACTATAGAGTATAGTCCTTAAACCTGGGTTCATCATGTTTTCTTACATGTGAATTGGTCCGCTTTAACCTTGCCAAATGTCAGCCGTAACTGGTGACTATAAAGGCATTGATTGGGCGTATCATGAAGCGTGTGAAGAAACAGGGATGGAACAAGATGGGATTTGTCCCTCCTATATAACAGGAGATAAATATCTCAGGGCCCATCGAAGTTTTGATACTGAGAAATGTGTGGCCACACTCAAACGAGGTGATTGCCAGTCGTTTGTCTTGTCAGTATAAATCGGAGTTCGATGAACATGATCTTGGCTAAATAAGGGTGACACAGATCTTGCCTTATGCCAAATCGAGATACAGTGACAAAGGGATTATAGAATAGATGATTCCAGTACAAGTGGGAGATTGTTTGGAATGTCCTGAAATCTATTGTACTTGCTCTTAAGTGAAAGTCGTACTGTCGAGATGAGACAATCATATGACACTGGGAAGTTGTAATGCTTTGCTAGAAGCCACTTATGATCAGTGAGTTGAGAACTCATTGTTAGTGTTATATGATCCTACAGGGTCACACACCTAAGCAAACTGGACGTAGTATATGAGGTTGATCATTAATGTAATGATCGGGTGAATGCAAATTTGATATGCATTCAATACAAAGTTTCTGGACAGTGTCGATCGACACAGTAAGTGTGTCGGTCGACACAGATCGGCAGTGTCGATCGACACAAAGAGTGTGTCGGTCGACACAACTCGCGGATTACCAGATTAATTCGGTTTAATCGTTGGTTAATTCCGTTGCGGTTTAAGTCGACATATATATAAGATATATGGTCGACCTAAACTCGATCTAACCTAATTCACAGCCACCAGAAAAGAAACAGAAACCTCTTGAGAGATCTGATCTCTAAAGGCACTAGCATCCCTTCTGTTCAGTTTTTGTGCGTGTGGATACCAGTAGAGGCGCAGCATTTGAGGCGCTCTAGATCTCGATTATCTGCAAATCTTCCGCTGCTAATCACCAGGTAATTCTGAGATCCCAATGATTCAATTACATGAACCCTAGATCCTAGGCTTGGAATTCAGACCAGGGTTGCCTAATTGGATTAGGAACTGCTAGAAATTCCTTCATGGGGATCCAGGTATTCTCAGACTAAAGCTCTTGATCAGTCTACCAGTATTCTTGCAAAAGATGCTGAGACTACAGTACCAGCGATGAGGTCGAGTGTGGCACCTGAAGATTCGTCTTTACGACGATCTTCCCGTCCTAATGCACTGAAATGTTATGCTTGCGGTGAACCAGGCCACATGCCAACGGCGTGTCGGCATCAAGCTCTACGTGGGTTGTTAGCTGATGGACCAATTGACGACAATAATCCGGTCTATGATTCTTGTTCCGAGGGTGGGATTAAGACAAAGGAAGATGTGCTTATTACAGAAGGAGATCGAGGTCACATGGTGGTTGTGCGACGAGCAGGTATCACACCTCGAAGACAGGATGTACAGTGGCTGCGAACAAACATTTTTCGCTCTACCTGTACGATTAAGGGCAGGGTCTGTAGTTTTGTGATAGACTCGGGGAGTTGTCGCAATGTCATTTCCACAGAGGCAGCTGATAAGCTTGGTATTCTGCGTGAACCTCACCCAGCTCCGTATACACTGGGTTGGCTATCCGAAGATGTGAGCATGCGAATCTCACAACGGGCATTGGTGGCATTTTCCATCGGTCCCCATTACAAAGATCGGATGTATTGTGATGTCGCCCCGATGGATATAGCTCACCTTCTGTTAGGAAGACCATGGGAATTCGATTGAAATATTATTCACGATGGTGCCCTTAACACCTACAGTGAAGATGCTTTGACAGCACCACTGTCGCCTCAAGAGGACTTTCGTGGACCTAAGCGTCGGACCATGGAGCAACCGGCGTCGCTACTTTGTTCTTATACGGCCTTCATGACCGAGCTTCGACACGAAGGTTGCGCATTCGCCCTGATTCCGTCTAGCGACAGATGCCTCTCAGCATCACCACCGGCGCCACAGCTGCAACCATTACTAGACTCGTTCGCTGATGTCTTTCCCGACGAGTTACCGTAAGGACTGCCTCCTTTGCGTGAGATACAGAATCACATTGATCTTGTTCCAGGTGCAACGTTACCGAACCGACCACATTATCGGATATTGTACTTGCTCTAAGTGAAAGTCGTATTGTCGAGACGAGACAATCATATGACACTAGGCAGTCATAATGCTTTGCTAGAAGCCACTTATGATCAATGAGTTTAGAACTCATTGCTAGTGTTATATGATCCTACAAGGTCACACACCTAAGCAAACTGGATCAATGATATAATGGGTTTCATAATGTTTTATATATATGTTATATATATTATATAAGATATAATATATATATATATATATATATATATATATATATATATATATATATATATACACCTCACGTTTAAAGAGATGTCATATAAGATATAACTAGATTTTGACCCGCCGATCGGCGGGTGTAATTTTGTTTTGATGTTTATTGCTATTTTGTGTATAAATAATATATTTGTAAATGATAATATAGTTTATAACATATTATTAATTATTAAATTAGATGTTTGAGATATGTTGAACATATATATAGGTTTTATATAGTTTATTTTTTATTTATTTTTATAAATGATAATGATCCACGATAAAGACGGACAATTTTTTTAATAGCATGTTGATTTATATTTGTAAAAGTAATCTATCTTATTTTTAAAACACATATTCTATTGTTGTTTGTTAAAGATTTTAAGTGTATGTGTAATATGGTGGTGAATATATATTATTAATCCAAATATAAGTAATTGTTATGTATATTTTATTTTATGTTTGGAATGTTTTTCTTAGACTTGCAATTTTTTTTATAAAAATTTATAAAATTTACATTTATTAGTTTTATACTTTATTGTAAAAATAAATTTTAATTTACTTGGAAATAACAACATATATTTTTCAACTAATTTTAGTTTCTAAATTATCAGTTTATGGGTTGAAATTATATTTGATTTGTACAAATGTATATTATTGAGCATACTATGACAAAAAATATTAAAAATATGATGGTTCTCATTTACCCGTGGACAGGTATAATATATATTTATAAATGCTAATATGTTCTATTTTATATATTTTCATAAGTAGATGTGGAGGTTTGAGATTTGTTGACAATTTGATTGTCTAGGTGTTGGGAGTTCTCAGAAATGAAAACTTGAGAACCACATTGTCTATTTGTTGGGAATTCTTAGAAATGAAAACTTGAGAAAACCACATTTCTGATTTTGTTTTCAAAGAACAAAGAAAAAACCTTTTTTCATGCAATCCCACCACATATATCAAGGCAACTACATATGTGGTAAGTTTAAAAGTTTAACCCTTTTTCGAAATTTTTGATGAGACCTGCGACCTTCCGACTCAGGATGGCACCAAACATCGATGAAAGTCATGGTAGACCCAAACATCGAGTTTTGAAGTAGTAGAGAGAGAGAGAGAGAGAGAGAGAGAGAGAGAGAGAGAGAGAGAGAGAGAGAGAGAGAGAGAGAGAGAGAGAGAGAGAGAGAGAGAGAGAGAGAGAGAGAGAGAGAGAGAGAGAGAGAGAGAGAGAGAGAGAGAGAGAGAGAGAGAGAGAGAGAGATGTTAACCAAAAAGTAAAGCAGGTTTGAGATTAGATCTCAACGGCACTAGCATCCCGATCCGATCTAGTTTGTATGCGTATGGATACCAGTAGAGGCGCAGCACTTGAGGCGCTTTAAGATCTCGATTACTTGTAAAACTTCCGCTGCCAATCACCAGGTAATCCTGAGATCCCATGATTCAATTATATGAACCCTAGATCCTAGGCTTGGAATTCAGACTAGGGCTGCCTAATAAGATTAGGATCTGCTAGAAATTCCTACAGTGGTATCAGAGCCTTAGGGTTCTATTGAATTAGTAGCATGTTGATTAGATTAGTTGAATCTGAATCTCTGTATAGTTGATACAAGCATGCTAAAACTCGTTTTGATCAAAGTAGCCTAGTTAAGGGTTTTTTGTTCGAAAACGTTTTAGGGTTTTTCGCTTGGTGTCGATCGATGCCAATCCGGCGTCGATCGACACAGGGCGAAAACACGAATAAAACTTAGGTTTCGCCAAGTGTCGATCGACACAGTCGACACAAACCTCACGAGATTGATGAATCGGTTCAATTGGATTGGACCGGTTATCGAGCTTGGTTAATAATGGTTAAACGCTAAAGAACGGTTTATTGCGATTGGTTTGATTAGGTTAGCATCGACCGACACTAATGTAGTGTCGATCGACACTGACTGGTTATCATAAAACCGGATCAATTGGATTGATCGGTTATCGCAAATTGGTTTTGGTTAACCTGCATCGATCGACACTAAAGTAGTGTCGGTCGACACAAGGTCCGATGGTTTAGGTTATTGAATCTGAAATCACATAACCAAACCAAAATGAACCATTTTAATTAAAAGAATTAAAACATAATAAAATTGAACGTTTTAAAGGTTCCGTTCCTCAACCAAATATCAAGTGATCCTTGATGTCTTTCCAATCTTGTCAACTGTCAAGACTCATTTCATTGTGCGATAGATTTGCAGTGCAAGGTGTCCACAATTACATGAGTAAGACAGGAAGTAATCGTGTTGATGGACTTGCAGTGCAAGACATCAACAATTACATGACTTAAGAGATTGGTTTACTTGACTGGGCCATCAAAATCGTTTTGGGCTCAGAGACATCAGGTGGAATGGACATAAGATGTCAATCCACAACCAAGAGTTATATTGGATATAACTAGCAAAGTTGTTGCTTACCTAGATAGCTAAAATTTGGGTGATAGCCAGTGGCTCGCTCAAGTTTAGTGAAGTATGAGTCTTGGATAATTATATTCATCTGAGGAAACATTGTTTGAATATAATGCGAGTTTTCTTAACTGTTAAGACTTCTCATTTCTTGAACATCATAACTAAAACCTCCCTTGTTTTTCAGCTATGTCTAGCACAAACCATCGTAACAATTTCTCCCTGAGATCCGTCCTTGAGAAGGACAAGTTAAATGGATCAAACTTTCTTGAATGGTATCGGAACTTGAGAACCGTTCTCAAACAGGAGAAGAAGGACTATGTCCTTGAGAAAGTTCTCCCCAAGAAGTACCGAGCCAATGCCTGGCAGTCAGATAAGGATGCTTGGGATAAGCATTCTAATGATGCGGTGGATGTGAGTTGTCTCATATTGGCTACCATGAACTCGGAATTGCAGAAGTAATATGAGTACGTGGAGTCGCCAATAGAGATGATCATTGGCCTGAAAAGTATGTTTCAGGAGCAGGCACGAACTCAGAGATACCAGACAGTTAGGTCTCTGATTGAGTGCAAGCTACCAAAGGGCGAACCAGTTAGTCCTCATGTCATTAAGATGATGGGTTATATTGATAACCTGGGGAAACTGGATTGTCCCATTAGCCAAGAGTTGGCTACTGACATCATTCTACAGTCACTGCCGTCAAGCTATGATCAATTTGTTATGAACTATAACATGAACAACTTGACGAAGAAGTTGACTGAATTGCATGGGATGCTTAAGACTGCTGAACCTAACATCAAGAAGGACACCCCAGATGTCCTTATGGTACAAAAGGGTAAAAAGTTTAAGAAACTTGGTAAGAACAAAGGTGATGGCAAGACAAGCTCGATTGTGAATCCAAGCGAGTCTGGCCATGCTCCTAAGGTTAAAACCAGTCCTTCTGAAGATGTTAAGTTCCGTTATTGTAATGGTTATGGGCATTTGAAAAGAAACTGCAATAAATTCTTGGAAGATTATGAGAAGCTGAAGAAGACGTACGAGACTTCTTCTTCAGGTATTTATGTTATAGAAGTAAATGTTACTTCTTATGGTTCTACTTATTGGGTATTAGATACCAGCTGTGGTACTCATATTTTGTGAAAATGTGCAGGACCTGAGCGAAAGTAGGACTATGGAGAAAGGACAAGTGGATCTATGCGTGGGAAACGGAGCAAGATTTGCTGCATTAGCCGTAGGAGTATTTCATTTGTTTTCTTTTATGGCATGTTTTGAACTTAAAACTGCTACTATGTACCTGCTATGAGCAGAAAGATTATTTCTATTCTTTGTTTGGATATGGAAGGATATCAGTTTTCAAATTAAGAATAAGTGTTATTCATTTGATTACAATGATATATTTTATAGTAGCAATACATTAGAGAATGGACTTTATGTTCTAAACCAGAATGTGCCTAACTATAACATTAATACCAAGAGATTCAAGTCAAATGATACGAATCAAACTTCTCTCTGGCATTGTCGTTTTGGGCCACATTAATGAGAAATAGATTCAGAAGCTCCATAGTGATGGACTTTTGGGCTCATCTGATTATGAATCATAATGAGTAAATTGAATATTGTTTATTGGGTAAAATGACAAAGGGCCCTTTCGAAAAAAAGGTAGTGTCAATCGACACAAACGGTGCGTCGGTCGACACAGGTTGCGAACGAACAAAATGAAAGGGCCAGAGGCTTATTGGGCTTTATACATACGGATGTATATGGGCCAATGAGCACTAGTGCTAGAGGAAACTTTCAGTACTTCATTACCTTTACTGATATTTTCAGTAGGTACAGTTATGTCCTATTAATAAGACATAAATCAGAATCTTTTGAAAAGTTCAAAGAGCTCCAAAATGAAGTACATAATCAATTTGGCAAAAGTATTAAAGCTCTACGATGAGATCATGGAGGTGAATACTTAAGTCAAGAATTTAGTGATCATCTGAGAGATTGTGAAAGTGTTTCACAATTCACTCCTCCTGAATCAGACTTTATTAGATATGGTTCGATCAATGATGAGTCACTTAGATCTTCCATTATCATTCTAAGAATACGCTCTAGAAAAGGTCTGCATTTACACTAAATAGGGTTCCATCAAAAACAGTTACAAAGACACCACATGAGATGTGGGATGTAAATGTTCCTGATTTGTTTTTCATAAAGATTTGGGGTTGCGAGACTTATATAAAACGTTTAATCTCTGGTAAGCTCACACCCAAATTCGATATGTGCTACTTCATTGGTTGTCCTAACGAAACCAAGTCATGTTACTTTTACAACCGGTCCGAGAACAAATTGTTCGTTTCTCGGAACCATGTTTTCTTGAGAAAGATTTTCTTTCCAAGAAGAACAGTGGGAGTAAAGTACAACTCGAAGAAATTCGAAAATCACAGGAGACTGCTCAACCTGATGAGGAAGAGCAGCAGTTGGAACTACAAAGAGTTGTAGAACCTGCAACTGTGGTGCCTGAGGTTTGCAAGGATCTGGTGAATGTATATTCGATATACATTCAAATGCGAGTTTCAGAAGAAGTGTCGATCGACGCAAAAGTTGTATCGATCGACACAGATCGCGAACCAAAATATTTTGGTTTATGACTTAATTAACTACGGTTTGAATCTCGGTTAATTAGGTCGTGGTAAAAGTATACATATGAGATATGTGCACGACTTTTACACAAAACTGAAGCTCGCAGTTCCGAAAGGATGCGTCACGAACCCGAGAAATGTGAATTTCTCGTAACCAATTGCCGTGATCTATTGATCATTGAAAGTGACGGGCCTGCGAATTTTGAAGAATCAATGATGGGCCTTGACTCCGAAAATGGCTGAAAGCCGCTGAATCCGAAATGGGATCCATGTAACAGAACCAAGTGTGGACTTTGGTCGATTTACCCGATGGTGCAAAAGCCATTGAGTGTAAATAGATTTTCAAAAGGAAATTGATGTGAATGGTGATATCCAAAGCTGGATTGGTGGAAAAGGTTTCAAGCAAATTCATGGTGTTGACTATGAAGAAACCTATTCCCCAGTCAACATGCTTAAAGTCCATTCGGATTCTCCTAGCAACCGCCACTCATAATGGTTATGAGATCTGGCAGATGGATGTGAAAACAGTTTTTCTTAATGGAATTCTGGAAAAGGATGTGTACATGACACAACCTGAAGTTTTTCATTGATCCTAATGAAGTTAGGAAGATATGCAAGCTTCGCCGATCCATTTATGGATTGAAGCAAGCATATCGGAGTTGGAATCTTCATTTTGATAAAGCAGTCAAAAGGTTTGGCTTCGTCAAGAATGAAGAGGAACCGTGTGTTCACAAGAGGACTAGTGGGAGCGCAGTTGCATTTCTAGTATTGTATGATACTACTTCTCGGAATGAAGTTCCATTGTTTCAGTCTGTTAAGACTTGACTCGAAAGTTTTTTTTCGATAATAAATATGGGAGATACCGTGTACATTCTTGAAATAAGAATCTATGGAGATAGATTGGACAAGCCAATTGGATTGTGTCAAGATACTTATGGTGATAAGGTCTTGCACAGGTCCAGTATGCAGGATTCCAAGAAGGGCCTCGTGCAAATGACTCTTGGTATTACTCTTAGCAAGACGCAGTGTCTTTCGACACACGCTGAGCAAGAGCGAATGAGGGTCAGACGACTGCTAAAGGCATTAGATGTCTTAAGATGTGATCTTAATTTTAGTGGGAGTTGTTGATGTTAATTTTAGTTATGATATGATGTTCGTGAAAACATAATTTGATTATGTTATTGAAATCTGACATCTGTATTATTTAATAATGGTTATTAAATAATAGTCCCAAAGTAATTTATGACATTTTATAGGTCATCAAGTATGTGACTTGATCATGAAACCCTATAGATAATAAATGACATAAATTATGTTGGTCCCTGGTCAAGGTTGTTAAAGTGAGACATTAACAACCGCGTGAGACTAGTATGTGAGGTGACTGATGACTAAGTTTCATGGAGTCATTAATAAGAGTATTAAAGTCAATCACATAGATATGTGTTGGAGAACACAGGATCGGACATGACCCACTGATGAGAACTCTACGGGATAGTTATATAAGTGTCATGAGAGTTTTTATTACGACTATAGAGTATAGTCCTTAGACCTGAGTTCATCATGTTTTCTTACATATGAATTGGTCCGCTTTAACCTTGTCAAACGTCGGCCGTAACTGGTGACTATAAAAGGCATTGATTGGGCGTATCATGAAGTGCGTGAAGAAACAGGGATGGAACAAGATGGGATTTGTCCCTCCTATATAACAGGAGATAAATATCTCAGGGCCCATCGAAGATTTGATACTGAGAAATGTGTGGCCACACTCAAACGAGGTGATTGTCAGTCGTTTGTCTTGTCAGTATAAATCGGAGTTCGATGAACATGATCTTGGCTAAATAAGGGTGACACAGATCTTGCCTTATGCCAGATCGAGATATAGCGACGAAGGGATTATGGGAATAGATGATTCCAGTACAAGTGGGAGATTGTTGGGAATGTCCTGAAATCTATTGTACTTGCTCTAAGTGAAAGTCGTATTGTCGAGACGAGACAATCATATGACACTAGGCAGTCATAATGCTTTGCTAGAAGCCACTTATGATCAATGAGTTTAGAACTCATTGCTAGTGTTATATGATCCTACAGGGTCACACACCTAAGCAAATTGGATCAATGATATAATGGGTTTCATAATGTTTTATATATATGTTATATATATTATATAAGATATAATATATATATATATACACCTCACGTTTAAAGAGATGTCATATATATATATTATATAAGATATAATATGTATATATATATATAAACTCCACGTGAAAGAGATAATGATCTCTTTAATTAATGAATGTTAGGGCTTAGCCCATTAACATTATTAATGTGAGCATTAATGTCGGCAGTGTTATATGTATGAGAATATATATAATACGAATGGAGAAAACAAGTTTTAGTTAACCTAAAACTTAGTGGAGCCGTCAATAGAAAAAGCGAGAGTTTATAAAACCCTAAAATACGAACTGTTCGTGGATTAATTTTGAGATTAGATCTCAACGGCACTAGCATCCCGATCCGATCCAGTTTGTGTGCATGTGGATACCAGTAGAAGCGCAGCACTTGAGGCGCTTTAAGATCTCGATTACTTGCAAAACTTCCGCTGCCAATCACCAGGTAATCCTGAGATCCCATGATTCAATTATATGAACCATAGATCCTAGGCTTGAAATTCAGACTATGGCTGCCTAATAAGATTAGGATCTGCTAGAAATTCCTACATTTACTTAACAAAGGACAGACTTCCTCTACGAGAGTACAACAAGCTCAAGTCAAAAAAGATAGGACCAGTGGAGATTCTTAAACGTATTAATCCAAATGTATATCGAGTCAAGCTGCCACCACATTTATGCACTTCGGATGTCTTCAATATCAAGAATTTGTCACGCTTTCATGGTGACAATTCAGAGCAAGATTCGTGGGCGAATCATTCTTCGGTGGGGGGAACCTGATGCAGCTAATGGTCGTGGGCTTATTTTTACTTCGGTTTTCATAATGAGTTTAATATTTGTTTTGGTGTTATCTTAACAGGATATTTACAAATCCTGTTAAGATTCTTTTTTTAGATTCTCAGTAGCTTTTACGTGAGTATATTAGAAGTTTTAGGCTTAGATTGTATGATACCTTTTGATAATTTTCATTAAGCAATCGCTTACATAAGAGCTTTCTTAAGCACTTCGAGGAGTACTCGAGTTTTCTCTCTTATTTGAATTCGCCAATTCATATAAGAGTATTATGTCATCGTTGACTTCTCTTTGATCAAGCCGTCAATAACATTCCTAAGCTTCCGCTCTCTATCAATAATCATCTATGCTTATTTGATCAACACAGCCTAAAATCAAATCATGTTTGCACCATGTTAATTACAACAAAGGACCGTAAGCAAAACCTCATTTTATGCTTCTACTTGACAATTGAATTTGTTAAAAGGAAATTTTGAGTTTCATGCATGCATTGCATAATCATAAAAAGTCTCCCTATCGATGGATTGCCATTATGAATATGACTTACAATTACTGGAGTTCATAAACACGTATAATACGATATATTTGTGAAGCTAGAGAAGTAAAATCAACGAAAGGATGGATTCTATGCGAGTCCGTCATGAGATCGTCAACTTAATGAACGTGACTCCGTGAGACGAAGCTCAAGACTTTCTTGACTCGATCAATAACGCAATCACATCAAGCCGAGCATCAAACTCGCAAATCACATCAAGCTGAGCATCGTGTCTCACAATCTCATCAAGCCGAGCATCATGTCTCGCAATCTCATCAAGCCGAGCATCAAGCTTGCAAATCACATCAAAGCCGAACATGAAAGTTGGCTATCGAAAGGTCGAAACATCTCCGTCGTACCTCGTTCGAAATCATCGAGATACAACCATCAAGATAAGTAACCTCTTGACTTAGAATCAATTCACTAATGCTTACTCGGTTTATCGCTTAGTCCCATACCCTACCAGTTATTAAAACAAGCTTATCTTTTAATCGCTCGTCACCATCCTTTAATGCATTGTTTTAACATTACTATTATCTGGTCAGGTTTGGATTGGTTAGACGACGGCGCCTCCGTGCAAATCCGTGCAACGTAACCCACTCATCAAAGATAAGTAGCATTCACTTTACAACTGATTAGTTATTGTTATTATTCCAATTTTCACAATTCCACGAAACCAAATCACCTTGGTATAAGACGTTCTCATTATGCTTCATGAATAGGATCTAATTGATTTTTGTTTTCGAATGAGTATGCGACTTATTTCGTTTTTAGACCAAACCGACGATGTATCCATATCGTCAACTTATCATTCTCAATGATCCCGTCATTTGACCGTCTCTTACAAACTCTTGATCCATCATACGGGCTCGGCCATATCCCAATCCATCATACGGGCTCGGCCATATCCCAACAAGGTCATAAACTCGTCATCCGACCACTTTATAAGTAAGTATTTCATTTTTATTATATTCAATCTAATTAATCAAAGCCGAGTTTTCACTCGCAAACCAAAGTCGAGTTTTCACTCGCAAATCAAAGCCGATTTTTCACTCGCAAAATTAAAGCCGAGCTCCTTAGTTCGCAAAAGCCGAGTTAAAAGCTCACAAAAAGCCGAGCTCCTTAGTTCGCAAAAGCCGAGTTAAAAGCTCGCAGAAAGCCGAGCTCCTTAGTTCGCAAAAGCCAAGCTCCTTAGTTCGCAAAAGCCGAGTTAAAAGCTCGCAGAAAGCCGAGCTCCTTAGTTAGCAAAAGTCGAGCAATACACGCCTTGACTTTAAGCAGAGCATCCAATAAAACTCACACTATTAGCATCATGCTCCCTGACCAGGAGTGTGGTCTACCTTTCACACGAGGTGCACATCGCGGTGAGGAAAAGTCGAGATCCGTCTCGCACTAAAAAACCGGGTCTGTACCCGTATGTTCTTTGAGGTGGGCGATAACAAATAATCCGAGCACTTAAGCCTTGCATATTCGCCTGTCCCCAGAACGAGTAAGCCGAGCACGCATAAGCCTCGCAATTATAGATCCGGTGGAGCGTAAGCCTTGAAATAAAGCAGTTCAACGCCGATCCACGTTTTAATCGTCGCTTGCCTAAGATCCATACAAACGGACCAAGGGACAGAACGGCCCAATTAACTTAACTACGGAAAAGATTATTCTTCCACGACAACATTCAAAGGAATATCGGAGATTCATGCCGATCTTTTATACTTCATGAACCGAAATGTTTTTTGTCACCGATCATCACGCCAAACGCTCGAATCGCCGACTGGGGGGGGGGGGGGGGGGGGGGGGGGGGGACTTACTGTTGGAGTCGGTTTTAGCACCCCTCCAAATGGCCCATTCATATAATAAGATCGGCCCGGAATAGAAAGCATTTATTATAGATAATTACGATGTCGATGAAGATAAATGGCAATCTTCGAAGATAATCACAAAAGGAAAATATATATTTTCTAATATATATATTTTTTAAAGAAATATGACTTTTTATGCCGGTCTAAAACTCTATATAAGAGAATGAGGCATTCAGGATAACTCATCTAAAAAATATTCAGAACTCCGAAAGCCGACCTAAACCTCTATATAAGAGAATGAGGGTATTCAGGCTAAAGAGGATCGAATATACACACAAATCCAAGAGACGACCTAATCCTCTCACCATCTCGTCACGACCTTTCGATCTCTTGCATGATGTTTTCCATGTGTTCGAAGGTCTCGAGCTAACCCTCACGCCATCTCGTCATTCGACGAATTCTATCAAAGAACTACGAATGGCTTGATCCCTTTTTAAAGGGTATGTAGGCAGCCTTTTACAAGGTTCAGCTATAAAACCTAATTCCCTTTATTTCGATTCACCGGAACGCCAATTTTTCCCTGATCTCATCATCTCCGCCAAGCTAGGTTAAGAGACTTTGAAAAATCCCTAATTTAAACCCTAAAATTCTTGCTATCTTTGGATATGCGGAATTTAGATCTTACAAATCTCATTGTCATCCTTATGGGTTGGTTCTTCAACAATCTAAAATAATAGCAAATTGTAATCCCATCAAATCCGGTCTGAAGGTTTGGAAGGATCAAAAATTTGACCAACAAACAAAACGGTTCCAGTTTTATCTTCTCTAATCAAAAAAAAGAAATGGATGATCAGCCACAAAATCTATCTCCTTGACGCTGCCACAGTGTCCACAAGCTCTGTTTAAGCTACAAATAACAGCCACAGCTTTCAGCACCATCTTCATCGACTTCCACCAAAGCTTTATGGTACAATGAAACCGAATCAAGTTCCTTGAAAGCCCTTGAAGCCTCAAAACCAAATTCGATCTTAAACTTTGGGATTCTCAATTTACCAAGTTGAACTTCTTGACTTGGAATGTGACTATCCAAGAACCCAAGATTAGATGCCATTCTCTTCACTAGAGTATCCAATCCAGCCTTGTCGTCCGGGAGATAGAAATACATTGAGAATTGGCGATTGATATCACTTCCTTGTCATAATGGGAGCTTAAGGACCTTGAAATCGTCGTACTCACTTACGTATTGCTTCTTAGAGCCCCTCATGAACGAAACAGAGACTGAGGAGTCATTGAGACGGTGAAACTCTTCATCTCTAGTCAAATACTTTGGGAATTTGTGTTTCTAGGCTCCTTTGATGTATAATCCGTTTCCATAAATCCAGTCTGTGTTTCTTGTAACGGATCCAGGAGGAAAAATGTCTTTGATGAGATCATTAGTGTGACGTGAAGCACACGTATTCACCTCCATACGTACTTGTTAACTCTGTTTCAAATCTCACCAGTCTGTGTTTCTTGTAACGGATCCAGGAGGAAAAATGTCTTTGATGAGATCATTAGTGTGACATGAAGCACACGTATTCACCTCCATACGTACTTGTTAACTCTGTTTCAAATCTCACCAGTTTATCAGAAAATTGTGTATGGCAATCCAAAAAGCTAATAATTCTCGAAGCATATTTGAGAACATTGAATCCAGTGATGTTAAAATAGATGGCCCAAATCCGTTTAGGCCTTACTCGTAGTTTGAATCCGTTTAGGTCATGTCCATTTAGATCCATTTAATTGGTGTCCGTTAAATCTCGTTTAATATAAAGTCCGCCAAATTCCAATCGAACCGTTTAAGTCCGTTTAAAACTTTTAATATTAAAAAAATCAGATTACGCAAAAAGATGATGTTTCATTAAAAAGTAAAAAAGAAATAAACAAGAATCGAAAAAATAAATAAGTGGGTATCCGTTTAGGTCCTATCTGCTTACTCTGTGGACCTAAACGGATCAACTTTGTTTAGACCCATTTATTTTTGTAGGTTCTTAAACGGGATGTGGGCTTTAAGCCTATTTTAACATTACTAATTGAATCGGATGTAGTTTCTCTATGCACTGTGTTGTACAGTTTCACAAAAGCTCTTGACCTAATCTATTCAAAGCATAAAAGATAACTATTATTCAGAAATTGCTAAAACTAGAAACTAACCTTGAATCGGAAATCAACTTGAGCAAAAGCTGCCTTGAATAAATTCTCAACGAAATCTTTCGACGAGGGATTAATAGATAGTGATTTCTCCATCCACACTCCATTAACTGCCGAGGTCTTAGGGCCACCATTCGCGCTTCCATCGACAAAGACGGTGTTAGCTATCTCATGGAAAACGGCGTTGAGTTCATCGATTGAAGATGATCTAAGGAAGGAGATGATGAAGGATCTCAATGTTTCTTGTTCAGAGGTAGCAGCGACCATGGTTAGAACGGCGTTGATTGATGCCGAAGAGAAGACGAAATTAGAGTTTCTGGCTACAGCAAAGATTACTTTCTCCGCAAGGAACATAGCGACGTCGTTTTGCTTCTTCATCGCTTCTCCAACATCAACCTTCACGACACTGCTTGCGATTTCTGATGTGCTAAGCTTTTGTCTCTCCTCTTTTGGATCCATCTTTTATGTTTTCTATTTGTTTCTTATGATCGTTTACTCTCACATGATCAAGATGTCAATGTAAAAAAATAATTGACCGACTTAAGAAGAAAGGGAAAAAAATCTCACATCTATTCAATTTTAAGATTCTACATTCACCTACTAACCCACTTTTAAATGACCGACTTTATAAAGATAATTATAATATATAAAGATATATATATATATAAATATTTTTTTTTTTAGTTATCTACTAAATTATATTTCTAAAAATTGGAGTAATAGAAATTAAGGAGAATTTGCCAACTAACCAAACAAAAATCCAAAATTTAAAATATAAGCATCATAATAAGGTAATCTTTTGAAGACTGAAAACTTTTTTACTTTTGGTTGTTTTTTTTTCATTAAAAGATTACCATTTCATTACGATGATCGGATGCGTTTTCGGATACAAGTTTAGAAATCTAAAGCCGGCTATCACAGGATGATACCGGAACCAAGAGCCGGCGGGTTAACAGACAATCCCCGGAGACACAAAAAGATCAAGACAAACAAAACGAAAACAATTTACAAACCTAAAACAAAAAACGTTAGATGGAGAGAGCTAACTCCAACTAATAAGCATCACAAGCCATGATCAAAGCAAGTAGAGAAGACAACTATATTAATTACTTTTGGTTGTTACCTATGTTCTCATCTCCTCTGTAGCAAGTACCCTCGGAGTCTTCAATAACAAGCATTCTGTTTCTGGCAATCCATTCCTTTGTACATGCCTGATAGAATTTAGTCTGGCGATCCCCATGATTAACCCACATATTTCGACTCCTTAGTATACTATATAAGGATATTTTTATTTAATATGTCATATATTTTTCACTTTTCTAAAATCTGTTTCGTATTTGGCAAATGCAATTGAAAACTATATAGATATAAAGGTCTACTTAAATTTACCTAAACGATATATATATATATATATATATATATATATATATATATATATATAATAGAATACTATATAGTATACTATATAAGGATATTTTTGTTTAATATGTCATATATTTTTCACTTTTCTAAAATATGTTCCTTATTTGGCAAATGCAATTGAAAACAAATTTCTTCTATTGCATGTTGTGTGTTCTTCTATTTTCTTCTCTAAGTCATAATATGACAATTTTGCATTCTTCTATTTACTTGTAAATGTATCTCTTAAGATTTCTAAAATTTTGGACTGTATTAATTAATGGACTAGTGTGACTAAAAAACATGCAATGCGTCAAAATTTTAAAATTAAGGTGAGAAAGGAAGTAACCAGAGGTCATGATCATTTCATTTTCTTATTACTTTTTCAGCAGCCACTGAATAAAATGACTAATTATAATGTGCAAAAGATTGACTTACGGAGAAGAAAGATCTAAGGACCAATGACTTTCCTTGACTCCCACGTTTTTAGGCTTAATGATTCTCTATATTAGCCAATTAGATTGAAAGTTTCCGATAAACAAAAATATTTTCTCATTTTTGAAAAACCCCATAATGGGACCGATCTTGAAGTTCAAGAAGTATATAATCACCACGATCTTATTCTCTTCAATGAACTACGCTTATAACAAATTCAAAGATTATGGAGCCAACAAGATAACCGAAACGATAACCGGTGACAACCCCGGTTCTGACTGATCTAACCAAATCTTGTTCATCTGAAAAGTCTTTATTATATCATCGCAAAGTTGTTCAAATCAGAGCCTGCCTGAAATAATACTTTACATAAAAACTGAGTCTGGAAGTACTCTTGTCTTCAATACTCCTGAACAGAAGCGGGGCTGTTAAACATTTGTCTGAAATGTTGTCTGTTTGATGACTCTACGATGCTGCGCCGTAACCAATTGTGCCTGCGTTTCGGTGTGCTGCTACTGCAACCGCTGCGGCTCCAGATGGACCATACTGTGATTGTGCTTGCAGCAGCTTAGCATCAATGACCATATGTGTTGTTGTTGTTGCTTGATTGGTCTATCTTGGAGAGCTGTGGTTGGAAATAAGGGTTTGGGCGGTTCAGAATCTCGACGTTTGTTTGGTTAGGAAAAGCAGCTGGCAGCGGCACAGTGGGGTTATATTGGTGGACGAATTCCTGCGGTTTTGGCTGAGAAGAAGCTTCTATGTTGCGGTTATCTGGGTTTATCATGGTGTTTGCTTTGAAGTAGCAGTGAGGAGATGATACTGTGCTTCTATAATAAGCTTCTTTGAGGTTCCTGCCATTCTCATAACATGCAGATGGTTCCACAACACGGGTCTACCTGTAAAAACACACGGTGATTAATATGTGGAGGTCCTAAAACCAGATATTTGGGACCTAAGGAAATGCACACAAATTTGTTAACGGAGTTCGGCCAATCGTTCCTACATCTTCAGACTTACTACAGATCTTTATATTAATTATCGAGAAATTACAACGCTCTCAGCTCACACCTAAAACCCGAATACACTCAAGAAAATTATACTAAATTTTCTTACAAAGAAAAAAAGATTTTTTTTCTCTCTTTCTCTCTTTCTCTCTTCTCTTTCTCTCTTCTTGTTTATGTTTTGGGATGGTTTTTGCCTCTCACCATGTCTTGGTATTTATATGGATTATGAGGCTTTGGTGGAGACACAATTGTTGACAAATGAGCATGAGATTGGTGAGCCTCATTTGTTGATTTGAGAGGAAACATTTCCAATTTTCCTTCTCCACCGTCCACTTACTTTCACATGCTCATCGTCCAAAAAGATTACGGCATGTAATACAGCAATCTCCCACTTGAAGACTAATTTCAATCTGTCTTCACACCTTTCTCAATGTAGCAGGTCTTCCATGCTTGTTACTCTAACAAGCCAACCGAAGTTACACATAACTTCAACATATCATATGGCACGACCTTTGTTAATATGTCTGTCGGGTTCTTACTTCATGGGATCTTCTCAAGCACCAACACTTCATCTTTTAAAGCCGATATGATGAAATCATATCGACGTTGTATGTGCTTCGTCCAACCATGGTAACTAGATTCTTTGCCAAGTCAATGGCACTCTTATTGTCACAGTATAATACACTTTTTCTTGGTCATGGCCTAGCTCTTGTATAAATGACTGTAACCATATCATCTCCTTTGTTGCCCCTATTACCGCAACATACTCCGCTTCACAGCTTGATAGAGCTACAATCTTCTGCAACTTTGAAACCCAACCAAAAGTGTAAACATACCCGGATGTACTTTACGTACTGTCAATGTCACCTCCATTTTCAGAATCAACATATCCCTGCAATCCAATCTCTGACTTCTTGAAATATAGCGATAAACTTGGATTTCCCTTCAGATACCTTAAGATCCACTTAACAACTTCCCAATGTTCTAGGATTTCTCATAAACCTGCTAACGACTCCCACTGCATGTGCAATGTCTGGCCTTGTACATACCATCAGGTACATCAGGCTGCCAATAGCAGAAGCATATGGAACTCTATCCATATATGCCATCTCGTCTTCAGTCACCGGAGACTGATCTTTGCATAACCGAAAATGACTTGCAGGGGAGTACTAACTGGCTTCACGTTATCCATATTGAACCTCTTGAGGACTTTCTTCACATACTCCTCTTGTGATAACTTAAGACCCTCCTTGCTTCTACTAATTCTCATCCCAAGAATTTGTTTTGCTTCTCCTGGGTCTTTCATCGCATACTCTTCCGAGAGTTTCGCCTTCAAGTTATTGATCTCATCAAAATCTTCTCCCACAATCAGCATGTCATCAACATACAGGAGCAATATCAAGTAGGACTCTTCAAGCCTCTTGAAGTAACAACAGTGGTCAGCTTCACGCCTCAAGAAACCAGCTCTTTTTATAAAGCTGTCAAACTTTTTGTACCAAAGTCTTGGAGCTTGTTTTAAACCATACAAACTCCTTTTAAGCTTGCACACCAGACTTTCTTTCCCTTTGACTTCAAAGCCTTCTGGTTGCTTCGTGTAAATTTCTTCATCCAAATCACCGTGAAGAAATGATGTTTTCACATCCATCTGTTGAAGATGTAAATCTTCCTTTGCTACCAGCCCAAGAACAGTTCGGATTGTCACCAACTTCACTACATGAGAAAATATCTCTGTGTAGTCTATGCCTTCTTTTTGTAGGAATCCCTTCACAACAAGCCTCGCTTTATAACGCTTGCTCCCATCATGTTCTTCTTTTATCCGGTAGACCCACTTGTTATGTAATGCCTTTTTCTCCCTAGGCAATTCATCTAACTCCCACGTGTGATTGGACATCAACGAGGCCATCTCATCATTCATTGCAAGCTCCCACTTAATCGATTCATCAACTTGCATTGCCTCTTCATAACATTCAGGCTCGCCTCTATCCGTGAGCAGAATATAGTTGAGTGATGGAGAAAATCTTACCTGTTTCTTGATGGTTCTATTTGACCGTCGCAACTGTAACTGGCATACGTGGGATCACTTTAGAATCTTCATTCTCATCTGCCTCACTATTCTCCTCTTGAGAATTTTGCTCTTTTGTTGTTGTTGTATCCTGCTGCAACTATGGTGCCAGGATCTCTCCCAAATCAACAGCTCTAGACTCCATCTTTCCCGAGCTTTCTTTTAGCTTATCCTTGTACAACGCTTCTTCGTTGAATACAATATTCTTGTTGCGGATAATCTTCCGATTTTCGTCATCCCAAAACCGATAACCGAAATCCGTGTCATCGTAACCAATGAAGTAACACCTCTTCGATTTTTCATCAAGTTTATTTCTTGCAGCATCATCAATGTGAACATAATATAAGCAACCAAATATTTTAAGATAAGAAAGGTTTACTTTCTTTCCGCTCCACACTTCTTCAATGATCTTGAATCCCAACGGACTAGACGGTCCTCTGTTTATTAAGAAGGCCGCGGTATTGATTGCATCAGCCCAAAACGTCTTAGGCAATCCGCAGTTCAGTCTCATGCTCCTTGCACGCTCATTCAAGGTTCTGTTCATCCTTTTAGCTACTCCATTTTGTTGAGGCGTTCCAGGAATAGTCTTCACCATCTTGATCCCACCATCAGCGCAATATCTTTTAAACTCCTCACTGATGTACTCTCCGCCATTATCAGACCTTAGGCACTTCAACTTGAGATTCATCTCAATCTCAACCATGGCTTTCCATCTTTTGAAAACCGAGAACACTTCATGCTTATTCTTCATGAAGTAAACCCACACTTTTCTTGTGGAGTCCTCAATAAATGTCACATAGTAATATGAACCTCCTAGCGATGCAGCAGGAGCGGGTCCCCACACATCAGTGTGCACCAACTCCAACTTCTCAGGTTTTGGCTCTCTTCCATCTTTTGAGAAACTAACCCGTTTCTGCTTTCTAAGGATACAAATTTCACACATCTGATGATCCACCGTATTCAGATCTGGAAGCACGCCATTTGCCGCCATAAGTTTCAATCCTTTCTCACTCATGTGTCCCAACCTACAATGCCACAACTTAGTTTGTTTGGCATTCTACAGAACCGCAACTGTCTCTTCATGACTCATCGTCATATAAAGAGTGCCTCTTTTATGATCTCTTGCAACCACCATGGAACCTTTCTGTACACTCCATGCTCCACCACCAAAATTTACATTGTGCCCCGTATCATCAAGTTGACCCACTGAGATAAGATCTCTCATCAACTTTGTCACATGTCTCACCTTTGCGATCTTCCATAAACGACCATCTGACATTTTCACGTTGATATCTCCAATACCAACTATGTCTAAAGGTATATCATCAGCTAGATATACCTTCCCATAATTTCCATCAACATAGTTCTCCATTATGTTGTGGTGTGGTGTCGTGTGAAATGATGCTCCAGAGTCTAGAACCCAAGACTCGATCGGGCTATCAACATAGGAGATCAATGCTTCGATTGTGTTTACAGCCACATCATGAGCTTCACCTTTTCTTGGAGAATCAGCAGATACTACCAATGTGTCACCAATTTCATGTGTTACTGCATTGGCTACGGCTCCCTTGTTTCCTTCCTTCTTTGAAATTGCCCAGCAATTCTTTCTTATGTGGACCGTCTTTCCACCGTTCCAACATTCAGCAGGCTGCTTGAATTTGGAATAACTTCTTCCATTTCTTAACTTCGCCCTGCTGTTGGTGCTGGATTTCCCTCTAAGAAATCCGGCACATTAACAAATAAAACAAAGGTCCATAATCATGAGCCCGCTCCATAATCAAGAAAGAGAGATCGAACGTCATCCTTTGTTGGGCCCATACGATTGACATCTCGACAAGGCCCAGGCGACGCCGAAGTAAGAGACGATCAAGCTCGAGCTCGGTAGGAGACGGTGTGGAGATAGAGCGACCTGGTCTTCGTCGGTTCAACTGATTCCCGCAAATCTCGGAGATCGTTATCACGGCGAGGCCGAAATATCAGAACAAGAAGATAAAAGTCGAGAGTATTTAAAGAAGAAGTGGCGATTTATTCAAGACATTCCAACCCTAATTAAGAACACTTCGACTAGATAGCTCGACTATCATACTTTGTACTCTCTATTCGATTGTGTTTGTTCTATCTCGACGATCAATTTCAATAAAGTCTTTGATTCATAGGAAATCTATACCATTTCTATATCCAAAAGTCCAAATCCACGATTACAAATTCTTAGTGTGAATCTTTGATCTCACATTTGGCGCCGACTGTGGGGAATATCTATAGCTTTTCTTGTCTTAAGAATCAGACCCTAGATCCGATAGATCGAGATGAATCCCGACCAACCTGGCTCTCCCAGCGCCACACCACCAGTCGACCACCCTCAAACGGTCGACAACGTTCCTCAGAACACCACCGGGGTAAGAACCACGGGTCAGACCGATGGCGTGTTGACGACCTCTGCCTCAGTCTCCACGACTTCGGCACCAGCCGGCTCAGTCGCTCAAACAGTCGCGACGAGCCGGACTCCGACAAATGTTTTGACAGGAACTAACGATCCGATCAGGAATTGGGTGTGGATGAGAAACGATACAATTTCCGCCCCCGCCTCAGGAGGTTGATCTGGAACGCCCAGACCTAACTCGCCACTGCCTTCTGCTCCACATCGACAAAGCGCGGACGACCTCGCTGAAATCCGTTCGATGTTAAGCCTATTGGTAAACCGAACAAGAAGAAACGAGGCAAACGCACGGGCCCAAGAGATTGAAAATTGTTCTCTGGCCGCGCAGCTCGATGAACAAGAACGGCGCATCAACGCCCGTCTTGAAGAGCTCGCTAGCCAAAACCAGGGGGTAGATCAATGCGTGATCCGCGAACCCCCATAAGTCCTCCACCGCGAACATGCTTGGACTTCTCCCAGGTGGTAACACCCCCGGGAACGTCGGGAAATTTCGCTAGTTTGTCAAATAGCGGCTTCCACCCTATAACGACGCCTACTGCGACACCGACTCCATTCGGTTCGAGTTCTATGGTCACAGATCCGACCGGATCGGGAAACCGACCATTACCCGGACCACCACCTTTCCCGAATAACTCCAATATCCGGCCGATGCAACTAGGAGGCTCTGCTTTCGCCTCGAGCTCGGGACACCTTGACGGATCGAATTCGATACAATTCCAAACACCACAGATCGACCAGATAAGACCGATTCCAACAATCGATCTTCTTGATCCGGTTTTCACGGAACAAACGTCGAATCAGGAACGAGCACAGTTCGCACCTGTAGCAGGCGATGAACATGACATGCTAAGACAATACATCGAGCAGGCTAAAGCCCAATTCGTCAGCTACATCGACAAACGCCATTCATGGACCGGATCGCCTTCGCGAGAATCCAGGAAATTAAGAAAACGAAATTTCCAGAATTCTCTGGGAAATCAGACCCGAAAGCCCACATCAGGGCATTCCGGTTAGCAATGGCAAGGGTATACCTTACTGACGAAGAAAGTGAGCCGGCTTTCTGTAGGCTCTTCGCCGAAAACCTATCGGGCTCCACCCTAGAATGGTTTGCCGGACTGGAAGAAAGATCCATCGATAATTTCACCCAGTTCATGATGGCTTTTTTCAAACAGTACTCTGTCTTTATCGAGGAAAAGACTACTGAGGCAGCTTTATTTGGCGTCTCTCAAAAACCCGACGAGACGCTTCACTTGTACATTGACCGATTTAAGGAAATAAAGTCCAAAATCGCGAACCCACGAGACAAAGTAGCTACAGAAGCACTGAGACGCGGACTATGGTACTCTACCAGATTCCCCGAGGAAATAACAGTCTGCGAACCTCAGACACTCGATGACGCCCTTCATCGCGCATCGGCATTTGCTCGCTTCGAGGACGAAACTACGTCCCTCAGAGAAAAGCACCGAAAAGAAAAGAACTCGTCAGGCTCGCAGAACTCGAACTCCAAAAAGGATTCCCGTAAATCAGGAAACGTTAATGCGGTCGAGAGCCCGAAGAGCTCGAAGAAATTTTAGTTCGACAAGGATAAATTCTGTGATTTTCACAACAAAAGAGAACACTCGACTGAAGAGTGCTATACTCGAGCCAAGGCCGAGGCTCAAAAGCGAGAGTCCGAAAGCAAAGAAGAATCAGAAGTCGAGGAGCAAGCTCCATCTGACAAAAAGGAAAGTAAACAGACCAAAGAGTCAAACACCAAAAAGCCTTCTCAGAACAAACGAGAACGGTTTAAGGAGCCGGAATCTCCCGAAACCCTCCCTCAGGGGTCGCGAAAGCGAGTCGAGGTAATTTTTGGCGAACTCAGCTTGTACGGCACCCCGGGAGGCTCTGCGCTATCTCCACCTCCAGCTCCTAGTAATATTTTACGCTCACGAATCAATCTCCCTCGTCTCTGCGCGGGGGGGGGGGGGAGGTGTACGGGCCATACCCCCTAAACAAGTTAACTTCATCTTCGGTGGCTCTAAGCTATGCCGAGACTCGGTCAATTCAATAAAAGCTCTTCAAAGAAGAGTCGAGACCGACAAAGGAGGGAAAATCCCAATGTTAGGTCCAGACAACGAAATCACTTTCCACGAGAGCGAGACAAACAATCTTGACAAACCACATGACGATGCTCTCCTCGTTTGTCTAGTAGTTGGAGATGTCGAACTCTCGAGGATAATGATCGACACAGGAAGTTCGGTGGATGTCCTCTTTTACGACGCATTCCGAAAGATGGAGTTCAACGACTCTGAAATCGTCGAGGAAAAGACACCATTGGTAGGGTTCGCTGGCGAAACAACATATTCAATGGGCTCTGTCTTCGCCCCAGTAATAGCTGGAAGAGTTCGAATAATGACAGAGTTTGTCATAGTAGATCGGCCAGCTCCCTACAACGCAATTCTAGGTCGACCATGGATATATGACATGAAAGCGGTACCATCGACCTACCATAAATGCGTAAAATTTCCATGGCCCAAAGGAGTAAAAACCGTTTACGGAAGTCAAAAGATTTCCCGCCATTTCTATATGAACGGATACAAGCAGATTGAGAAATCCCACGCGTAGCAATTACAGAAAGAGGAAGAGCTCGCCACCATACAAATCAAAAGGTCGAACGACCCAAGTCAAATAGGACCCCCAAAGGACCTCACAACCCAAGTTTGCATAGACGACGCTCATCCCGAAAGACTTGTCGGCATCGGAATTGACCTATCAGAGTCAGTTAAAAACGAACTGATCTCTTTCCTTAAACAGAACGTCGATTCCTTTGCCTGGTCTTCAGCAGACATGAAAGGGATCAACATCGACGTAACCAGCCACGGGCTGAATGTCGACTCAACCTACAAACCGGTAAGACAAAAACGTTGAAAACTTGGCCCAGAGCGAGCTCAAGCCGTCAACGACGAGGTCGACCGTTTACTAAAAATTGGATCAACAGAGAGGTCAAGTACCCCGACTGGCTTTCGAACCCCGTAGTGGTCAAGAAAAAGAACGGGAAGTGGAGAGTCTGTGTAGATTTCACAGACCTCAACAAAGCATGTCCGAACGATAGCTTCCCACTCCCACATATCGACCGACTGGTCGAAGCCACCACCGGACACCAACTCCTGTCCTTCATGGATGCCTTCTCGGGGTACAACCAAATACTAATGAACCCCGAGGACCAAGAAAAGACTTCATTCATAACTGATTGAGGCACGTACTGCTACAAAGTCATGCCTTTCGGACTAAAAAATGCAGGAACGACTTACCAACGCCTTGTCAACAAGATGTTTTCAGGACTCCTGGGTAAAATTATGGAAGTCTACATCGACGATATGTTGGTCAAATCTTCCAAGTACAAAGATCATATCCCCCAGCCAAAAGAATGCTTTATCATTCTCAACAAATACGGGATGAAACAAAACCCAGCAAAATACACCTTCGGGGTCCCCTCAGGAGAATTCCTTGGTTACTTAGTAACCGAAAGAGGGATCGAAGCGAATCCCAAACAGATCGCGACATTTATGGAGATGAAATCTCCCAAAACAACGCGAGAAGTCCAGCGTCTAACTGGCAAAATAGCTGCTTTGAACCGCTTCATCTCAAGGTCGACTGACAAATGTCTACCCTTCTACCACTTGCTCAAAGCGAACAAGAAGTTCCTCTGGGACGAAAAGTGCGAAGAAGCGTTCGCCTAACTAAAATCTTACCTAAGCGAACCATCTATACTGGCGAAACCAGTAGAAGGGGAACCCCTCTACCTCTACCTAGCTGTCTCTACGACAGTGGTAAGTGGAGTCCTGGTTCACGAAGAACAAAACGAACAACGGCCGGTGTATTACATCAGTAAGACCTTGATCGACGCTGAAACCAGATACCCCGCCATGGAAAAACTCGCTTTAGTGCTGGTCACATCGGCTCGAAAACTCCGACCATACTTCCAATCGCACTCAATCATAGTGATGACCTCTCAACCGCTGAGAACCATCCTTCACAGTCCGATCCAGTCAGGTCGACTGGTCAAATGAGCTATCGAAATTAGCGAGTACAACATCGAGTATAAGGCTCGGACGTGCTTAAAAGCACAGGTACTGACCGACTTTATAATTGAACTCCCCCTGACCATCGAACTCGACCCGACCTCCGCCAAGAGATGGAAACTCTACGTCGATGGATCTTCCTCGAGGCAAGGATCCGGGGTCGGAGTAAAATTAGTATCCCCCACAGGCGAAGTATTAGAACAGTCATTCAGATTAGGCTTCGCCGCATCAAATAACGAAGCAGAATACAAAGCGTTAATAGCCGGGCTCAGAATAGCAATAGTGACAAGAGCCCGAGAAGTAGACGCCTTCATTGATTCCCAATTGGTCACGAGCCAATATCATGGCGACTACGAGACCAAAGACGAACGTATGGAAGCATACCTACGGGTAGTCCATACGCTCGCCGAACATATCAAATTATTTGATCTAACATGAATCCCGCGAGGAGAAATTACCGCAGTCGACGCCCTAGCCGCGTTAGCCTCGACATCAGATCCTAACCTCAAAAGAATCATACCAGTCGAGGGGATCGAAAAACCAAGCATTGACGTCGCCCTTAAAGCTCTATCCTTGAAAGAAGACGAGCCTACCAACAAGGACGACGTCGAGAACCGGAAACATCCCAAGGATACTAGTCGCGACATTATCAAGATCGACGATGATCTCGACCCGAGGAATACCGTGTACGTCGCGAACGTCCCTGATGGACTAATCTAAGCTGCATCCACTAGTCAAGGACCCGAGCCTAACGATGACGAAGATTGGAGACTCAAGACGCAGAGCGCAAGGTACTGTGTCACGCAAGGGGAACTTTTTAAAAGAAGTCTCTCTGGACCTTACCTCAGATGCCTTGATAAGAAGCAAGCCCAAGTCGTGATCAAACAGGCCCATGACGGATCCCGCGGAAGCCATTCTGGAGGGCGAGCTCTGGCCATACGAATCAAAAGACAAGGCTATTTCTGGCCAACAATGGCCACCGAATGCGAGTCCTTTCCAGCAAATGCGACAAATGCCAAAAACACGCCCCGATTATCCACCAACCATCGGAGAAACTCTCCTCTATCTCCTCGCCATACCCATTCATGCGATGGGGAATGGATATTGTGGGACCTTTAGTCGCATCCGGCAAAAAGAAAGCCACGCACCTATTGGTGATGACAGATTATTTCACTAAATGGATTGAAGCGGAATCATACCAAAAGGTCAAAGACGTTCACGTTAAGGAGTTCGCCTGGCGAAACATCGTTTGCCGACACGGAATACCCCACGAGATTGTCACCGATAACGGATCTCAGTTCATATCAAACGCATTCAAAGAGTTCTGTAGAACCTGGAACATAAAGCTGACTTACTCAACGCCCCGCTATCCTCAAGGGAACGGACTGGCGGAAGCAGCTAACAAGGCAATCATGAACAACCTTAAGAAAAGACTCAATGATTGCAAAACGAGCTGGAGCGACGAGCTCCCAGCCGTACTCTGGGCTTACCGGACTACTCCCCGCAAATCCACCGGCGAGACTCCCTTCTCGCTAGCTTATGGAATCGAGGCGGTAGTACCCGCCGAAATCCTCGTGTCAAGCATTCGTAAAGAAGAATGCCCACCGTAAGAGGAGCTTAACAACAAGATGATAACAGATGAGCTCGATCTCGTCGACGAAAGGAGGAATCTCGCACTAGCTCGAATCCAAAATTACCAACAAGCCGCAGCTCGCTACTATGATTCCAGAATTAAAACTCGAAGGTTTCAAGTAGGGGAGCTCATCTTACGGAAAGTGTTCGACCATAAAAAGGAAGAACACGCTGGAAAGTTAGGAGCAAAGTGGGAAGGTCCTTACCAGGTCACCGATGTTGTGAAGGACAGGGTCTACCGACTCAAGTTGGTGGAAACCCAGAAGCCTGAACTACGACCCTGGAACATCATCAACCTCAAAAAGTACTTTCACTAAGAGTTACGCCAACCTAATCGAACTACGAAACGGCTTGATCCCCTTAAAAGGGTATGTAAGCAGCTCGACCTCGAGCGCAGCCGCCCCGCAACACAAAGCTCTTACCGAGCTCGGCAACTTCGAATGAAGTCATACTAGCTTATCTTTGTGAAATCAAAATAAGTCCCTCGGTCAATGTCTCTTTCCGTTGTAAAAGTTAGAGTCATCGCGAAATACTTCGCCTTTATATTTAACCATGTGATATGAAATTATCTCTTCAAAAGTCAGACGATATGAAATTATCTCTGCTAAGTGACCTGAAACGGCCCCTTCCAAGTAAAGTAATATGAAATTATCTCTTCAAACCTAAGCGACCTGAAACAGTCCCTCCAAATTGAACGAACTGAAATGATCGTCCCAAAATAAGCGACCCGAAACGGTCCCTCGGAGGCTCGAAATTCTTCCAACCTTATACAGATTAGAAGAATTGGGGGGCTACCCCTTTCCCTTAAGCAAAGCAACGAGGTCGAGACAGCCAAAACGAGACAATTGTTTCACGCAAAACGAATCCATGTAAGTCTACTTCGATTCATCATATACTTAGCAATTTTCATTTCAGTTCAACACCAAGCTCGAATTTTACATTGGGAATGGGTTGTACCTCGAATGAATTTTGAGGAAAAGCTCAAATTCAATCAGTCCAAAATTTCGGAGAGAACTCCGTAAGGCAATTCAAGCCAGATTATTTATACGACCTCTCTTTAGAGGTTCAAGCTGCCATAACGGCCGATTTTGTGCTAAGGCATTAAAACAACAAACTCTATGCTAAGGCATGAAAGATTGAAAAGAAATTCATAAAAAGGACTTGACGCCCTCAAGTTCGCAAAAGCCCATTAGAGGGCAACATCGAAAACAAAAAGCCACCCCCCCCCGGGCAACCAGAGTACGAAAAAGAAAGCTCTTTCAGACAGCAAGAAAACAATCAAAATTGTTGCGATCGCGAGGAAGCCTCGTCTCCATCCTCCGCCTGATCGCCGGTAGAGCCAACCCCAGTCGGGAGATTTAATCCGTACTGATCGAGACAGGGAGCAGCTGGCGGAGGAGCATGCGCCAAAATAACCGAGTCGCTTGACACCGCCGGCAAGTTTAACTTGCCAATGCTGAAATCAGAAACCGCTGCGGCATTCATCTCCTCCATGGCCGCCCTCTTCTTATCAGCCAGCGTCAGTACTTCCTGAGTCAGGTCGATCTCACCAGAGGCGAACTCCGTGATAAGTTTAATATTGGCCAAGGTCTCTTGGAGGCGGATCTCAGCGCTGGTTTTGGCCTTCCGCCTTTCGCTTTTCTCCTTGATCTCCTTAAGGATCTCCAAGTACTCCCCGCTCATTTTCTTCCTCGCCTCATGAGCTGCGACCTTCACGTCGAAGGCCCTCCCCACGAGGACCCTCTCCAGATCAGCTCGATCTTGAGCAGTTGCAAAACTGCGACCCGGCTCGCTTCTTCGGCAGCCAGAGTTCGACCCACAGCCGCTTGGAGCTTCTGAGAAAGATCTTCCTCCCGATTCTTGAGAATCAGTAGTCGAGCCTCGATCCCTTCGTACCTAGCCAATCTCCTCTTAAGCTCCTCCTCTCGGGCCAAGGAGCCCTGCAGCTGCACATTCAAGTCGACGACCGTCTTCTTGACGGTCTCAAGTTTACCCACCTGCGATCCTTTGCGCAGCTCACGCTCGGAATTAGCCACGAATCCATTCGTAGCCTCCAGGAACTACATAAAAATACTAGTGCTGAGTTCCCCAAACAAAGACAAGGAAAACAAAGCGCTACGACCATTACCATTCCAATGGCCGTCGTTATCTCGGTGTATGAATCACCAAGGACCATGTCTCCAACAGCCAGGAGCTGGACACCCGCAGGCGTAAACCGCCTCAGCAGACAAGCCACGCTGCCCGGCGTGTAACGCCCCTTTCCCATTCTCCGTTGAACGTCGAGCTGACCGGTCAGCAATCAAATAAGAACATGACCGATCGTGCCTGAGCAAGTCAAACGGGAAAAGTTCGTCACAGGACGAAGCCAGAGATAGTTCGGTTTGAGACAAAGGCTCGCACCAATCCGTCTTTGACCTCGCTATCCTCATATCCATAGTACAAGCAGTACTACTTGCACTACTTCAATGAGTTGTGTCGGTTCGGACTTAAACCTCATATCAGGGAAACAATTTCATTTTTAAGTAATCAAACGTCGAATACAACGTTAAACGGGTTTTACAAACAATCATCGATATAAACACAAAATCAATCAAATCACGAAATAGCGCAGCTGCCGAACCGAAATAAAAACACCCAAAACACCGAATGAAAACCCGTCACAAGCCATCCAGAAACCACACCGAGGACCTCCCGCGTCCGTCGCTGCTAACCTGAAAACACACAAAAAGAGTCTAATGAGCGATCTAAGATCACCCAGTGAATCGGCTCCCCACTAATGGCTTCTAATCTATCTAGAGTCTACAAATCCCGCCCCAAAACCCAAAATAACAATCAGCAGGAAATAAATGGTCGATCACGCACTACCACGTCGTGATAAACCCACAACAACAAGCACTGCCAAAATAAAGAGAATTAGGGAAATCGAAGGCATTGCGGCACGTGTCCTCGATTAGACTCGGTCTATCTAACGCGCGATAAAGGAATAACAAAACAACACTGGGCCCTACGATCTCGGTAACTTCCACGGGTTTACATCGTCACCTATATGGTAACTAACCCACGACTCCTAAACGTGTACACGAGGTCCCACGAAGAGGACACCGTTCTCCGTCCATCGATACGCGGTGACTCCTGTTACCCCCGGTAACCTGAGTTTCCATGTGATTCGGCCCTAGGACATGACCCCGTATTCTCCGAATCACACACCTACCGGCGTCCCCCGATAGGTTAACACCATAACTGGAATCACCACGATCCGATTAGGTAAATACCCGAGGATCCAATTGGGTCGGAAGTACCGGAACGTAAAAGAAAACCTAGGCTTGCGGAATCTAACGCACCCTAGAATCCTAGTGCAGAAAAGTAAACACGCAGACTCGCTGGGACTCTAGCACGGATCACGCAATCAACAATAATAATAATAAATTCCAAACCCATTCCGCAAGCCACTACTCTATCACCGCTCTGACTAGGTAAGATACCTAGTCAGCACCAACTAACTTACCCGGTTCCGTGACCGGAGTAAGTGTCTGCAATAACTGCTCAGCCCAACACCGAGCAGTCTAATAAACCTGCACACAAAGCTCACAACAACAACAATCGAGGAATCACACAATCACAACAATCACACACAATCACCACAAGCAGGCCTATTAGAGTTTCTAAGTCTTTTAATTAATTATTAACCGCTACCTTGGGTTAGCGGATTGCTATCCCGTAGACGGCTTACAACCCACACCACTTCTTAATTAACCCGTTCTAGATATCTTTTAATAACTCCTCGATCCGTCGGTTTAGAGTTAGTAAACTTACTAACTCCCCGAAGTCTCATTATTAACTAACGTGATTCATTACCCAATCCCACTATTAAACCTAAACCCCGATCCCGATACAATACTCTATACGTTCGTTTAGGTTTAACTCGTATTTTAATATCGTCTTAGTTCCCGTATATAGATTCATTAATTATCGTTCTTATACATATATATATATATATATATGCATATACGGTCCTATTCAACGGGGCTATATGAATGCATTAATCAAGTGTTACTAACAACCTAGCGGCACACAATCGATTAACTTTTTAATTCTTTAAACCCTAACATGCTTATTTCGGTCATGTCCGGTTTATCAATAAACGATCAATTATTTATTAATTACTATTCATTTTAATTAACGGGTATGCAACCTAATACTACGGTTTAGTAATTCCCGGTCTATATGTGACTAAGGGTTTGTGAGCCGACTCACAGTGAGATAGACGTGGAATGACGGCTCGATGCGTATGTGAATCCCGAGATGTCCGACATGAACCCCGAACACACCTGAAACCTCGGAATGGCCGTGGACCAAGCGTTGACCGGCTTGGTCTCCGGCGTTGACCGACGGTTGACCGCGTTGACCGGCGATTGACCGTTGACCCAAGAGTTGACCGTTGACCACCTAGACCGTTGACCACCTGAACCACTGAACCAATGAAGCAAACCGAACAAAATTATCCCAAATGGACCGGTTTGATTAAACCGGTTTGATATTGAACCGTTGAACGGTTCAACTCGACTTTGACCCGGCTTAATCAACTCCAAACCAACTCCAAATCTCAATCAAACTATACCACTACACTCCCTGAAGAACCAGTTGCATTTTGGTGGCGGTGAGGCTTTCCGGCGGCAACACTCCGGCGTTGACCGGCGGCGGAGGAGAGTTGACCGCGGCGGAGGCTACTTTTCCGGCGACTTCTGAAGGTGAAACACCCACCAATCTGCTCAGAAAAACAAGATCTATACACTTATAACTCTAGAATATTCAGATCTGATGAAGAAAAGAAGAGATCCACCAAACTCTAATCGGCGGTTGCTTCTTGGCCGGATTCCGGCGAACTCCGGCGGCGGCGACAGCAAGAGAAGGGTGGCAGTTGTATCTGAGGAAGAGAGGGATCTACTGGACTTGACAGAGAGTGATTTGGGTTTAAGATGAGAGAGTTATGGCTTTTCTTGTGCAAGAAGGTATTAAGGCCTCAAAAACAAACCAAGACCATTCCTTGAAGATTCATGAAGTTGGATGAGTTTTCTGGGTTTATTTGATGCATGAGGGTTGAGTGTGAGAGAGAGTGTCGAGAGAAAGAGCTAGAGAGAGGTTAGAGGGAGTGGTTTGGTGGGATACAATGAATTGGACAAGATGGTTACTTGCATGGGAGAAGGATTCATTGAATTCTCTCATGCATGCATGCAAGAGGAGAGAGGTGGCGACCTGGGGTGAGAACACCTGTCTATCTGGGTGTTTTATTGCCCAAAAACCCCTTCTTAATCTTCCTTAATCACCACCAAATCCTCAATTACTTCAATGCTCGGTTTAGACGGTTTTCGCGTTTAATATTTTAGAAGCCTTCTAGACGATCCCTTAAATCCTAAAACCTCCACAATCAGATTCTCCATGCTATTTTATGAATTTATCATTTTGAATCACTCCGTTCGGACTTACGCAGCTCCCGTTATGAATTTTTAAAGTTTCATCGGGTTTGTCGGTTTCCATTCCCGACAAGCCGTAAAATACGTTTCTGCTCCGTTTCTTCCTATTCTGATCTTCCAAACATTCTTTATGTTAAAACATAAGAATATTTGGTCCGTCTCGGCTTCCGTCTCGAACTTTGGCAAAATTACCATTTTGCCCCTCACTTGGCAAAAATGATAATTTTGCCCTCGGTTGACTTTCTGCTGCCCGTTGACCGTATTTTTGATACGGGGTATCACATTCTTCCCCACTTACAGGAATTCGGTCCCCGAATTCTCAGTCACTAACAGACTTCAAATCGGTTCCGAACCCTGCAAGTTGCTTCATCACTTCATTTCGACGCTCCTATACTCGGTCACTGCTGCATTTTGCTGACACCCATCATTACTGCGATCCTTCTGACTCGTTCCTTACGCTCATTCCCTGATAGTTTCTCTGTCCTGACTCTCACTCCGGCTTCCCCACTTTCCTTCGACCTCCACATCCTTCGGATTGCGACTTGCTTCCTTCTTTCTGGGACACTCTTCAAGAATCTGATCATCCGCTTCCAACTGCCTGATTTTAAGAACATCATTGATTCTTCTTTCCCAAATCTCTTTGCTAACTCATCAAACTTCTCGGCTTCTTTCTGTCGGTCGCTTGATAAGCTGATACATTTCCTACTGACGATGTCTACCACTGCTTCACGATCCGGTCTACTGTCTCGCGGTGTCTTGACACTTCATCTTGCTTTCGGGTTCGGGTTTGGTCTCGGATTCACATTGCGTCGCCATTCCGTCCTACGTGCAACTCACAACTCACTGAAACAATTAGTTTCATCCCGATCTATCCTCGATATCATTTTCCCATAGACATATGGTTACTTAATCACGTACCCAATGGTTAACCATGATTAAATAACAATATACTATGAGTCTGTTCCCTCGTGAATTGACGGTTTGAACTCAGCCGTTCGAAAGTCAGCTCAAAAACTCGAAATAAAAACAAAATAAAATTAACACTTTACCTTTCTAGCAAAACCGAAGAAAAGCTATTAATCACTAGCAAATTTCAGAACAACTAGCAACCTACTAAAACCACGCATGCTAGCACTACGCAATCAAACGCACAAACGGCTCAATCAATCAATCAACCAACAGGAAAAGAAACAAGCAATTACCACACACATATTCACGCAATCTAATGATCGGTCGGAGGCGTCGTCAGTCCGGGTTTAGGTCATGATGAACGGTCGTCAGTTCCGCTCATCATTTAGTTTCACACAGTAATCCATTTGCTTTCAGAACCATCTCAATCATGCAAATAGGTACCATGCTACTCAAAACGATCAGCTGAACACTCTGCATCCACCACATACATAAAACGATATATCATACATTATAAGGTTTTCAGTACATGGTTACGATCATAGTCTGTACATAAAGCCGTCATCATATCCAAAAACCCATACGACGCCGCTGTACATCAGAAAAGTCAAAGACGACACGCAAATTCGCCTATCCGCCGATCTATCTACAAGACAAAAATAGAGTTAGTGCCCCCAACTTACCTGGCCTAACTACAACTATCCTATCCTAACGCCTCCAGCAAGACCGAAATGCCCAACACTACTGGCAAAACGACTCGCTGAAGTATCCGCTGGCAGGTGCGTGATAACAAGGATTTTGCAATCCTTTGAGGTACTAATTCCTCAAGCTTATCGTGTAGCCTTGAGGTATCGAACCTTTTTGGGACGGATAAAACCAATAAGAACACACCAAACCTCTAGAGTCAAATCACCCAATTAAGTTTTTGTTCTAACAATCCTAACGAAGACAATTCAAATAGAAGTAAATAAAAACAAGTAAACAAAAATGAATTCTTAACAATCAATGACAAGGATAAGGCCTAAGGGTTAAGGTCAACGGATAGGTGACTCGGGATGATCAAGGATCCTAATTCAAACTTCAAAGAAGCTAACCTCTAGCAAGGAACACAACAAATTGATTAGCTTAATCTCTTAATACCAATCTTTTTCCCTAATCCTAATCCAAGAACAAATTCTCATTTGTGAATTAAGATTAAGAAAGCAATTAAACAAGTTCCAAACAGCCAACAATCACTCTAAACATCCATTTTCATGTGCTAGAATGTGAAAGTCCTATCAAATCTAGAAACTGGCATTTCATCGAACACATGGTGAGCAAGAAATCCTAAACATCCTAATCAACGTGATCAAGGCTAATTAGGCACTAAACACATTTTGATAGACGAGATTCTAAACAATCAAACATTAGAAATCCATTGATCACCCTGAATCAACCTAATCCTACCTAACCCATAAGCCCTATGAAGAACTACTCACTAATCAATCATGTGATTAACAAAATCCATAGGGATAGTGTTGATCATTGAAGATTAGAGATAGAAGGAAAGATTCAAGGAATAAATCACAAAGAAAAGAGTACTAGATTAATCAAAATTCAATCTTGTTCTTACAAAAAGATGTTTGCAACAAAACAAGCTTAAGAAACAAATGAAAATAGGTTTTTGGCTTAAATAGTCAATATGGGGTGAACCGGGTCAACCCGGAACAAACCGGGTATTGACCCGGATCCAAGTGAAATTATGGGATCTATATCGGGTTAACAGGTCGATATGCATCCCGATATGGACTGTCTAAGTATAGCAATCCTCGGTCGAGTGTCCTCTTTTATTGTGGAAATCACAGAATTTTTCCTTGTCGAACTCGAATTTCTTCGTGCTCTTTGGGCTCTCGACCGCGTTGACGTTCCCTGATTTACGGGAATCCTTTTTGAGTTCGAATTCTGCGAGCCTGACGGGTTCCTTTCTTTCCGGTGTTTTTCCCTGAGGGCCGTGGTTTCGTCCTCGAGGCGAGCAAAGGCCAATGCGCGATGGAGGGCGTCATCGAGCGTTTGAGGTTCGCGGACTGTTATTTCCTCGCGGAATCTGGTTGAGAACCATAGTCCTCATCTCAATGCTTCTATAGCTACCTCGTCTCGTGGGTTCGCGATTTTGGATTTTATTTCCTTAAATCGGTCGATGTACGAGCGAAGTGTTTCGTCGGGTTTTTGAGAGACGCCAAATAGGGCTGCCTCAGTAGTCTTTTCCTCGATGAAAACGGAGTATTGCTTGAGGAAAGCCGTCATGAACTGGTTGAAGTTGTCAATGGACCTTTCTTCCAGTCTGGCAAACCATTCTAGGGCGGAGCTTGATAGATTTTCTGCGAAGAGCCTGCAGAAGGCTGGCTCCCTCTCCTCATCGGTAAGGTACACCCTTGCCATCGCTAGTCGGAATGCCCTGATGTGGGCTTTCGGGTCTGATTTCCCAGAGAATTCTGGAAACTTAGTTTTCTTGATCTCTCGGATCCTTGCAAACGCAATCCGATCTGTGAACGGCGTTTGTTGTGTTTCTTTGATCACTCGATCGATGTCAGGAGCCGCGCTCGTCGCCATGTGAACTTTCGAGCTCAGACTGTTGAAATGGGCTTTAGCCTGCTCAATGTATTGTCTAAGCATATCGTGTTCATCGCCCTCTGCGGGTGCGAACTGGACTTGTGCCTGACCTGACGTTTGTTCCGGAAAAATAGGGTCGAGGAGATCGATCGTTGAGATCGACCTCGTCTGATCGACCTGGGGCGTTCGGAACTGAACTGAGTTTGATCTGTTAAGGAGTCCCGAGCTCGAGGCGAAGGCAGAACCTCCTAGTTGCCTCGTTCGGATGTTAGAGTTACTCGGGAAAGGTGGTGGCCCGGGTAATGGTCGGTTTCTTGATCCGGTTGGATCTGTGACCATTGAACTCGAACCAAATGGGGTCTGTATCGCGATAGGGGTCATTGTAGGGTGGAAGCCGCTATTTGACGTATTACCGAAATTTCCCGACGTTCCCGGAGGAGTTACTACCTGGGAGAAGTCCAAGCGGGTACACGGTGGAGGACTTATGGGAGTTCGCGTTGGTCTGCCCCCTTGGCTTTGACTGGCGAGCTCTTCAAGACGGGCGTTCAGGCGCCGCTCTTGTTCCTCGAGCTGCGCTGCCAGAGAACGGTTCGCGATCTCTTGGGCCCTTGCGCTTGCCTCATTGTTTCTCGTTCGATCTACCAACAGGCTTAACATCGAACGGATCTCGGCAAGATCGCTTGGCCCTTGTCTCTGTGGAGCAGAAGGTAGTGGTGAATTGGGTCTGGTTACTCCAGATCCCCCTCCTGGGGTGGGTATTGAGTCATTTCTCATCCACACCCAGTTTCTACTCGGATCATTAGTTCCTGACAAAACATTTGTCGGAGTCTGGCTCGTCGCGATTGTTTGAGCGACGGAGCCGGCTGGTGCCGAGGTCGTGGAGACTGAGGCAGAGCTCGTCAACACGCCGTCGGTCTGACCCATGTTTCTTACCCCGGTAGTGTTCTGAGGAACGTTGTCGACCGTTTGAGGGCGGTCAACTGGTGGTGTGGCGCTGGGAGAGCCAGTTTGGTCGGGATTCATCTCGATCGATCGGATCTAGGATCTGATTCTTAAGATAGGAAAGGCTATAGAATGTCCCCACAGTCGGGGCCAAATGTGAGATCCGGGATTCACACTAAGAATTTGTATTCGTGGATTTGGACTTTTGGATATAGAAATGGTATAGTTTCCTATGAATCAAAGACTTTATTGAGATTGATCGTCGAGATAGAACAAACACAGTCGAGAAGAGAGTACAAAGTATAAAATCGAGCTATCTAATCGAAGTGTTCTTAGCCTAGGTTGGAATGTATTTAATGAGTCGCCACTTCTCTTCTTAAATAGTCTCGACTCTGATCTCTTTGTCCCGATATTTCGGCCTCGTCATCGTAACGATCTCCGAGATTTATGCGGATCAGTTGAACTGGCGAAGACCGAGTCGCTCTATCTCTACGTCATCTTCTGCCGAGCTCGAGCTCGATTGTCTCCGGCTTCGGCATCGTCTGGGCCTTGCCACGGCGTTTGTTTCGCTTGGGCCCATCGAAGGAGTCGGCTCTTTTGTCTGTCTTTGATTCTGGAATGGGCTCGTAATTACGGGCCTCTGTCTTGTCTGTTAATGGGCCGGATTTCCTAGAGGGAAATCCAGTACCAACAGATACCATCAAGGATCCTCCCGAAACGATGAGAAAGGCGATACGTCCCCGGAAATCGAGTATCTTGATTTACCGAGCAAACTCGCATGAGCTCTTCGGGCCCGAACTCAATCCCCTCTTCCATGGCCCTGACTCCAAGTCCGATGACGTACCGAACGAAATTTGGCGTCATCTGATGAAACGCCAACTGGAGTTGGGCCAGCACTAAGAAAATAAGGCGGGGAATGGGGAAGAAGAGCCCACATTTTTCAAAATAGGCGTAGGAAGCACAGCAGTAGCCTTCCACGACGGTCTCCGGCGAAATCGCCGGTGAAGGGATGACAATTTCTACTTCTGGGGGAATCCGGCACTGCGTCCGTAACCGCTTAATGAGATTCTCGGTTAGGATGGACAGCGGATGCGGACCAAATGATCCCGCCGCCGCGCTTGTACTTGCTCCCGTTGCGTCTCTCAGTGCCATGAGGAAGAGTATACCGAGATAAAAGGAAGCCTCTAGAGAAAGGTTTCTGACAACAAAAAGAACAAGAAAGAAACAAGACGCAAATGAGAAGAGGGAAAGTTACCTTCGACAATAAAAAGAATTATCTGTAGTGGGAATCGTGCAAAATCTCGACCGAGCGATTCCAATCGTAACAATTACGAGGAAATCGAGATGGTTGAGACTCCTCGCCTTCCCCCATCTTAAACCGTCAATTCGAGATTGACGGTCACGAACATGTGACAGCTAAGCCACGTCAGCAAGGAATCAAGTTGAAAAGACTCTTCGTGACCCTCGAATCTCAGCCGTTAGTAATCGACCAGATACACGGTGGGAGATGAGGCTCTCTTAACAAATATACGCCATAACTGCCGACGCACCAACAAGCAGGTCAGTTCGACCCACGCGCCCATCCTTGACCATTGGATCAGAACAAGATCTATGGACGGGGCGAAAGTAATTATTAGGTCTATCACACCCGAAGCGCGCGCTTCTTCCCGAGAACCTCAACCGCCCATAAACCTCGACTTGACGAAATTAATTGGCTTGGGGGCTATTGTTGGTGCTGGATTTTCCTCTAAGAAATCCGGCCCCTTAACAAATAAAACAAAGGCCTATAATCATGAGCCCGCTCCATAATCAAGACAGAGAGATCGACCGTCATCCTTTGTTGGGCCCATACGATTGACATCTCGACAAGGCCCAGGCGACGCTGAAGTAAGAGGCGATCGAGCTCGAGCTCGGTAGGAGACGATGTGGAGATAGAGCGACCTGGTCTTCGTTGGTTCAACTGATTCCCACAAATCTCGGAGATCGTTATCACGGCGAGGCCGAAATGTCGGAACAAGAAGATCAAAGTCGAGAGTATTTAAAGAAGAAGTGGTGATTCATTCAAGACATTCCAACCCTAAATAAGAACACTTCGACTAGATAGATCGATTATCATACTTTGTACTCTCTATTCGATTGTGTTTGTTCTATCTCGACGATCAATCTCAATAAAGTCTTTGATTCATAGGAAATATATACCATTTCTATATCCAAAAGTCCAAATCCACGATTACAAATTCTTAGTGTGAATCTCTGATCTCACACCTGCCATGGTTCCGGTTGTTTCTGTCTTAGCTCATGCCTCTGTTTTCCAAGTTGAAAGCAGAGCTCGTTGAAGCTTCACTGGAGTCTATCCTACGAACTTCTTCACAAATGATACGATCTCGAACATCATTAAACTTAAGTTCATAATTTCCCACAGAATTACTAACCGCTGCCCTCATTGGCTTCCAACTATTTGGCAGAGATGCCAACAAAATCAATGCCCGCACTTCATCTTCAAACTCGATTTCAACGGAAGATAATTGGTTGACAATCGTGTTGAATTCATTCACGTGTGCTGCAACATGGCCACCTTCTTCCATCTTTAAATGAAAAAGTTTCTTCATGAGAAATATCTTGTTATTTGTTGAAGGTTTCTCATACATATCTGAGAGAACTTCATGAGACCTTCCGTGGTCTTCTCCTTCCCAACGTTGTGAACGACGTTCTTCGATAGTGTTAACCTGATAGCACCAAGAACTTGTCTGTCAAGGAGATCCCACTCATCTTGATCCATCTTCTCAGGATTCTTGCTCAATGGTTGATGAAGTTTTCTTCCATACAGATAATATTCAATTTGCATTCTCCAGAATGCATAATCTGTACCGTCAAATTTTCCGATACCGTGCGCCGAACCATCTTTGCCTCCCATCGTTTTTGATTATCTTTTGCGAACCACCATGTATTAAAACACCTCCGTCGACAAACCGATGTCGCCAATAAAATTTTACTATTCACGAATACACTATTCACGTGAATAGTAACCCCGCAAAAAACTTGACCGAGATTACCGCAACCCCGGGCTCTGATACCAGCTGTTAGGAAATAAACTCGAATTTCCCCGAAAACCAGATATTTGGGACCTAAGAAAATGCACACGAATTTGTTAACGGAGTTCGGCCAATCGTGCATACGTCTCTGAACCTACTACAGATCTTTATATTAATCACCGGAAATTACAACGCTCTCAACTCATACCCTAAACCCGAATATTCTCAAGAAAATTATACTAAATTTTCTTACAAAGAAAAAAAAAGAATTTTTTTCTCTCTTTCTCTCTTCTCTTTCCCTCTTCTTGTTTATGTTTTTGGATATGTCTTGGTATTTGTAGGGATTATGAGGATTTGGTGGAGACACAATTGTTGACAAATGAGCATGAGATTGGTGAACCTCATTTGTTGACTTGAGAGAAAACATTTCCAATTGTCCTTCTACACCGTCCACTTACTTTCACATGCTCACCATCCAAAAAGATTACGGCATGTAATACAACATCCCGTTGATCCAAGGTCATACTAACCAAGAGCTATACGAGTGGCAAGTCTCTGCAGCCACCCCAGCCTCATATTACGCAACACCAACCACAAAAGCAACCATCTCCGACTGGCACTCAAGACTTGGGCATCCATCGCTTCCCATTCTCAAAGACATTATATCTGCTTTTTCATTACCGATTTCTGCTTCATTCTCAAAAACAGTTTCATATGTTGATTGCTTCCCTAATAAAAGTCATAAACTTTCATTTGCTCAAACTTCAATTTCTTCAACCCGTCCACTCCAATACCTCTTCACCGATCTATGGACCTCTCCCATAGTTTCGGTTGATTCTTACAAACACTATCTCATAATTGTCGATCATTTCTCTCGATACACCTGGTTTTATCCACTAAAGCTCAAATCTCATGTCAAAGAGACATTCATAAAATCCAAACTCTAACATAAAATCGCTTCTCTACCAAAATCGGCACTCTATTTTCTGACGACGGTGGCGAGATTATCGCTCTCCGCGATTTTCTCTCATCCACTGGAATCAGTCATCTTACCTCCCCTCCGCACACACCAGAACACAACAGCCTGTCGGAAAGACGTCACCGGCATATTGTTGAAACTAGTTTGTCTCTGCTCCATCACGCTAAAATACCCAATACATACTTGTCTTATGCTATGGATGCGGCAGTTTACCTCATAAACAGGATGCCTACACCAGGCCTCTCTCTTGCCTCGCCCTATAGGATTCTATTCGATGCTCAACCCAACTACCAGAAATTAAAAATGTTCGGCTGCCTCTGCTTCCCGTGGCTTCGACCATACCAGACTCACAAGCTCGAAACACGATCAAGCCCCTGTGTATTTCTTGGATATTCATTCACCCAAAGCGCCTTTCTCTGTTTGGATCCCAAAACCAATCGCCTTTATGTTTCTTGCCATGTTCGTTTCGATGAACAAACTTTTCCTTTCACCTCTCTGTCCCAAACATCCAGCACCAAACCTCCACCATTGACAGAAGTAGCCTCATACTCACCACCAACGCCACTCGTATGGACCATTGCTCCGAGCTCAGATCATTCACCATCATCACCTCCGCAGACCAGCACAAACACGCCATCAACATCACACACCAGTGCTCCTGCACCTCAAAATCATGAGGCTCCTTCGTCATCCGCCAACCAATCACCTCACTCTGAGGCTCAATTATTGTCTTCTTCTAACCTTGACTCCAATACTTCTCAAGAGCCCACTGCTCGCAAAGAAAATGAACCGCAACTCACGGTTCAGACTAGCCAATCTTCCCAAGAGCCCACTGCTCCACCACAAAATAGATCGCAACCCACGATCCAGCAACAGCCTACCCTCATACCTCCACCACTGATAGGTCAAAGTTTATATCCTTATTCTAATTGCAAGTGCACAGATATGCAATCGTAGTATAAAGGGTATCGAATCCACAGAGACTCTAGTTCACGCGATAGATTATGAATAGTCGAATTAAGCTAAGCGAAGCAGATTGTAAAGTAGTAAACAAAACAGCAAGGTAAACCAGTGAAGTGAAGCGAGTGTAAGCAATTAGCGAAGCGTCAGGTTTCAGGAAGTTCTCAGGAAATCAGGATATCAGATAACAAACAATCAGGATTCAATCTATTAGCGTTCTTAAACAGAATCACATAAGCATAACTAACCAGCTCTCGTTGCGATAATTATCTATGTCTAACAACCTAGCAAGCCAACTCTCGTTGCGAATCCTAGAGTTCTAGACATGCATTAATTCCAAGTTCGTTCGTTCACAATTTCTCTATACCAAATCTCTTTGCGAATAGAAAAATTGCTCACCTAAATTCTTTCTAGTTAATTAACAAACTCTCGTTGCAGAAATCAACCTAATATCAATATTCTAAATGGTCAGTTCAGATTAAGCGTTGAGAATAATTTAGATGAAGAACTAGATGATGAATCCAAATCTATCAGTTATTCTAACATTCCTTCAAATCCCTAATGAGAATTCCCTAACCTAACAAGAGATCTACTCAGACATGACAATCATCACAAAAGACATAATCAGAATAGATATCATATAAAAATCCAAAAAGTAAGAACAGGGGTTCGAAATCAAGTCTCTCTCGAGTACAAGACCAGCCCCAAAATCTCCTAATCTATGACAGAATAATCTGTAGAATAAAACTTTTTCTAAACAATGGCTCAAAAACCTAATTACTAGTCTAAAACACGTTTGGGCTCGAATTGTAAATATGAGAAACTTTTGGGTAAATCTTGCAAATCTCCAAAGCTGTATTTTTGACGCGCAGGAATTTCGTCCTTTAGTGGCGTCGGTCGACACCAACTTAGTGTCGGGCGACACTAAGTGCAGACGCACCCAGTGAACTCTGTGAAATCCATGTATGCTGCAAAATCCCTCCAAAAACTCCCAGAATCTCCAGATAAGCTCCAAATGTACCTAAACCTGCAAAGAACTCTAAAGACTCCAAATATAAGGTTAAAGACTTAATATATACACATATATAATGGTTGAAAACCTGTAAAAACCATGATATATCAACTCCCCCACACTTAGCTCTTGATTGCCCTCAAGCAAACAAAGAACCAAAGTATGAAAAAGAGGTGAAAACACAGAAACTCATTTCGTCTTAGGAACATTGCTTTCACATTCACTTAGTAAACCACCTGAAAACATCCCTGCAGAGATCAAGACCACAATGTACTTCCCCCACACTTAGCAACTGTCCCAAGTAAACTCAGCAATCAAGACAGAGCATCCAAATTCACCACACTAACCTCTGTGTACAATTATGTGCGGTCTCACAAAGGGAGTATCGATCAGAGGACACATGGACTCAACACAGTCAGTAGCTGACCACCAAATTGTCGGTTTCTAGTTCCTTTCTTCTCCCTTTCTCCCTTTCTCCCTTTCTCCCTTAGCAACTGATTTTTCCCCACTGGGTATCATTTTATTTTTTCTATCAGTGCTCTTCCCTTTTTATTCGGGGTGTACTTTGGACATATTTCCATGGATATACAGGAGGTAATAGGGGTCTCTACCACTCTCGTGACCACTTCGAAGCTACTAGCTTATCCGCAGTTTATTTCTTTTTACTTTCAAAGGAGGGGAGAAGGGAACCATACTCAGACAGGATTATAGGATGTGTCAGGCACATCAGAGGAATCCGATCCAGAGATACCAAGCCCCTGGGTGAGAAGATTAAGTCAGGATTAGAGGTGAAGTTAGTAGTGGATCCTATGAATACCTGAGAAGATATGGGTGTCCTTGGTAGGTTGATCCATGTGTGGTTTTCTAACAGTCATATAGCTACTGCAGGTCTGTCCAATGGTCACTTAGTTCCTGTTCCAGCAAAAAAAAAATTCTCGAAAAATCACAGTTTCATACCAAATTTGACTCAATAAAACAATTTTGAAAACAAAGGACTGACTCTAAGAAAACAGAAGACATTGTTAGTAACCACCTCCCCCACACTTAAACTGCACTGTTCCCAGTGCAATTGCAGCTTCGGTTAGAGAGAACAAGGTATAAGTCAGCGAAAAGTTCAGAAATCAGGAACCTTATCTGCAGTCGCAGTCAATGTCGGCCAATATACAGCCAGTGTCGGACGACACAAGGCTTTGGTCGACACCGATTTGCTCCTAATCGAGTGTCCTCAAATTATTTTCGTGCTTTCGAGTTTGGTGTCGACCGACACTATTGAGTGTCGACCGACACTGCTGTCTGCAACCTGTTCTCACGTTTCTAACACAAATAAACCAGAAAAATCAAAATACTCAAGACTAAAAACCAAAAAGAAGAGAAAACTGACCCTTCAGTGGGTTGCCTCCCACTCAGCTTATTTTGAGTCGTTAGCTTGACTATGGGCAGGAGATCAGGCTCCTAGGGGTTTCAACAGAGGATGTGAGTGCCTCTGCGAAGGTCGCATCATCCATGGCGGTGTGTAAGCGGTAGCAGCATGAGATCGTCCAAGAAAAGAGGGAATAGATCCAGGGCAGGAGTGAAGCTTGGGTGGGATAGAGCGTTTCCATGCATTCACATCAATGAAGTTAGGAGGTTTAAGTTTATAGGATGCATACCTTCGCTTTGGTGGATGTCTGATGTTTGGAGATTTCTGCTTATGAGCAGTTGCAGTTTCTGGAGATGTTAGAGTAGATTCTTGAGGAACCACCATCTTCTCGTCTCCAATATCAGACATTGTAGCCTCACAAATCTGAGCTTCTTGTTCTAACTGAAGATTGAAGGCTTGACCATCAATTGTGGGTTTTCGCAGCTTGTCCATCTTGAAGTGCAGAGGCTTATCTCCCAGGTGGAGATCAATCATACCACGCCTCACGTCAATCACTGCTCCAGCTGTAGCTAAGAAGGATCTGCCAAGTAGCAGAGGATCATCCGGTTCCATGTCATATTTCAGCATCACGAAGTCTGTTGGAATAAAGTAGTTTCCAACTCTGATAGGGATGTCCTCAAGAACTCCTTCTGGAATCCTTTTCGATCGATCAGCTAGGATTAGATAGATCTTAGTTTGTTTGATGCCCAGCAACCCCAACCTCACAACCACAGAGTATGGCATGAGATTCACACTAGATCCCAAATCACACAGAGAGTGTTTGAAGCTGTCCTCGGAGATAAAGCAGTCTAGCGCAAAGACTCCTGGATCTGGAAGCTTCTCTGGAATCTGATTCAGCACAGAACTGACTCGCTTAGATACAATCATCACCCCCTCTCTCAAATGACCATCAATAGAGATCATCTTCTTTGCATATCTCTGCACACAAGGATGATCTCGCGAAGCATCACCTGGTGGAGTTTCATTCAGCTTCTTATCCATCACCCCCATGCATTTGACCACATTCTGCTCATGTTTATACCTCATAGGAACTCTGGAGAACGGTATAGGAGGTTTGTAGACCTTCTCCTTAGCAAAAACATCAGATTTGGACGAAATTGGGTCTGCCCGACCGTAGCGTTGACCGACCCAGAGGTGGTGTCGGTCGACACAAAGTGATGTCGACTCTTCAGTATCGAGCATGGTTGATTTCCGTTCGTCATGAGAACTCGAAATTTCCGTCAGAACTAGGTGTCGACCGACACTAAGAGGGTGTTGATCGACACTCATGATCAGTGTCGATCGACGATGAGTCTGCAAGCTCGGATTCTTCTCTGTTTTCTATGATTTTCACATCCTTAAATCCAAATCCTTCTTTCGATCTAGCCTATCTTCAACCTGAACTGAGATGGCGTTGACATGAGCATTCTTCCCTTTGACAGAACTTGGAATCTGAGCCACCTGTATATCTAGCTGCTTTACATGATTATTCAAAGACTCAAACTTCCCATTCAGATCTTCATACACAGCATCAAGCTTCTTATTGAAGTTTACAGTGGTCTTTGTCTGCCCCTCAAGTAACTGCTCCATCATAGCTTCTAATCTACTCTCATGAGCATTAGTAACAGGAGGTACCTGATAAGAAGAAGCTCCAAAGATCCTAGTGGTAGCTGTTTCAACCAGTGAGCTGCTTCTCCATTAAGAGAGAATGAGAAGAGCTTGTAGAAAAGATAATCAGAAGAGACTCCCTCAGCCTTAATACTACCAGCCAATTCCTCGAAGGTCTCTATGTGATCCATAGGATGCTCGCTAGAGAGACCAAGTTAAAATTGTAAATATGGGAAACTTCTGGGTAAATCTTGCAAATCTTCAAAAGCTGTATTTTTGACGCACATGAATTTCGTCCTTTAGTGGCGTCGGGCGACACCAACTTAGTGTCGGGCGACACTAAGTGCAGACACACCCAATGAACTCTGTGAAATCCATGTATGCTGCAAAATCTCTCCAAAAGCTCCCAGAATCTTCAGATAAGCTCCAAACGTACCTAAACGTGCAAAGACTCTAAAGACTCCAAATACAAGGTTAAAGACTCAATATATACACATATATCATGGTTGAAAACCTGTATAACCATGATATATCAACCACCACCACTTCTCACCGTTAAATACACATACTCGCGCCAACATAAAAGAGCAACTGCTCCATTGCCACCACCCACCACAAATCAACCCGTAACCACATCTCTTCCACCACCTCAAACAACGACCACCACAACCACCAAAACAACCCAACCAACATCCACCACACTGGAAAATTACACCATGGCCACAAGGGAAAAACTAGGCATTTGGAAACCAAACCCGAAATACGCCTTAGCCTCTCGTCTCTCCAAAACAGAACCACACATTGTGATCCAAGCCCTACAAAATGAGAAATGGCGAGCCTCCATGTCTGACGAGTTTGGTGCTCAACTGAAAAATCATACATGGCCGCTTGTCCCACCTTCTCCATCGCAGAACATTGTCGACACCAAATGGATCTTCCGTCTGAAATACTCGCCAGACGGATCGATCAAAAATACAAATCCAGGCTCGTCGCGAAAGGCTACAAGCAACAGAATGGGATCGACTACAATGAGACTTTCTGCCCATTCATCAAGTCCAAAACAATCAGAATCATCCTCGAAACAACCATACGATCCGGTTGGCCAATCAAACAGCTCGACGTCAATAATGCCTTTCTCCAAGGCCACCTCACCGAAGACGTATACATCAGTCAACTACAAGGATTCGTCGATGTCAGCATACCACATCATGTCTGCCGGCTACACAAATCTCTCTACGGCCTTAAACAGCCTATCAAGAACTGCATACCTATCTGCTCAACTTCGGCTTCACCAACTCCGTCGCCGATCCATCTCTCTTCATTCTCCACTCCGACAACACCCTTCTCTACCTCCTTGTTTATGTGGACGACATCGTCCTCACTGGAAAAAACACAACCATGATCAGCAAAACCCTGGATTCACTGGCGAATTGGTTCTCTATCAAGGATCCTGAAGACCTCCACTACTACCTCGGAATCTAAGCAATACACACTTCCTCCGGTCTCTATCTCACGCAACGCAGGTACATCCTTGATCTTCTCACACGCTGCAACATGATCGAAGCAAAACCAGTTACCACTCCAATGGCAACGACTGCGAAGCTCACACTGACCACATGGACGAACCTCGCTGATCCGTTCGAGTACCGCTCAGTTGTAGGCAGTCTCCAATATTTGGCGTTCACAAGGCCCGACATCTCCTGCACTGTCAATAGTCTCTCCCAACTCATGCACCAACCGACTAGCGATCATTGGACTGCTGCAAAACGTCTCATACGCTATCTTGCAGGATCAACAACACATGGAATCTTATTTCACGAGAAGAACAACAGCTCGATCAATGCCTACTCCGACGCTGATTGAGCTGGCGACAGGGACGATTACACATCGACCTACGCCCACATTGTCTACATCGGTAAAAATCCGGTGTCTTGGTCATCAAGAAAACAGAAAGGTGTTGCACGCTTAAATTTTACCAAATTTTTCGAATTACCGCCCAATGGTTTTAGAGCTAACCGCCAAATACTTGGACCGCCTAGGAACCGACGGATTTCCGACGGTTCATTAATTGCCATCGAAAATCCGTCGGTTCCTAAGAATATTTTACGATTCTTTCTTCTTCTTCCCTATTTTCTCTGTTTTCTCTCTCTCTCTCTCTCTCTCTCTCTACATTCCGACCACGATTCCAGCCACTACTCGCCAAAACCCACCGTCCAAACCTTCATAATCATGTAAGCTCCATTTTTAACCGATCAAAATCAAAAAAATTAGAGGTTTTAGGTTGTTAGATGTTTATATATAGGTTGCATGTAGTGTAGAGAGTGAATCTAAACGTTTTAGATCCTATTTAGGGTTTTAAGGAGATTTGTTTGGTTAATTTAGTTAGGAAAGTTTTTTTTAATTTTCAACATTTCTATGTTTATATATACCCTTTCATATAATTTAGATAGCATTTTGATTTTCTTTTTTTTTGTTTTATAAAAAGATTTTTATAATTTTCTAGAATATTAAAAACGTTTTCCATAATTTTTGAAAACGTTTTTGTATTTTTAATAATTATAAAAACGTTTATAAGATTTTTAAACTAATAATAAACATTTTACATAATTTTTAAAAACGTTTTTCAATTAAAATATATTTTAAAAACGTTTTTTATAATTTTAAAAAGGTTTTATATTTTTTAAAAAGGTTTTTTAATAATTTATGATTATAAAACGTTTTTATATTATTTTTGTTTTATAAAAATATTTTTATAATTTTTTAGAATATTAAAAACGCTTTCCATAATTTATGAAAACGTTTTTGTATTTTTAGTAATTATAAAAAACGTTTATAAGATTTTTAAACTAATTATAAACGTTTTACATAAATCTTTAAAACGTATTTCAATTAAAATATATTTTAAAAACGTTTTTTATAATTTTTATAATTTTTAAAAAGGTCATACAATTTTTAAAAAGGTTTTTTAATAATTTATGATTAACAAAACGTTTTTATTATTTTTTATTAAAAACGTTTTCATAATTATTAAGTTAATTAAAAAAATTATGATTTTATGCTTTAGGTATTCGTTTTTAAAAATTTATGACGGACTGTTGACTTTTAAAATTATTTGAACGTATTTTAGGGATTACAGAGCTTTCGAGAAATTATTATCCCAGACAGATGGATTGCTTCCTGGGGATTCTTCTCAGCCTCCTCCGACACCGCCTCCTCAGCCGGCACCTCCACGCCGAGCTCGATCGACTCAGGTTCGACCAACGCAACCGGTACCGCGACAACAAACCCCTACCGGAAGCTATTCGGTGTCCCATGTCCCAGATACACCGGACGACGATGCCCCAGCGACAACCGTGCTGGAGATTAAGTTATTGGTCAAGCAGTCGGGGCGGGAGACGCTTAAACGACTTCATCCGGATCCGTTTAACAACCCAGTGACTTATTGGTAAGTAATTTTACTTCAACAATTTCGTTTTTTATAAAATTTGCTTACTAAACCTTCGTTTAATTTATAATGTTATTTAATTGACTTGAAACAGGTTCAATATGACGTCTTCGAAGATCACCAAGAGCATTTTAGGAATGATGTGTAGCATGCTCCGTCACTCATACCCGCAATACGTGAAGATGCCTAGGTCCGACCAGCATAACTGGTTTCGAGCATTTGTGGTATGTGTATCTCTGTTCGGTTTCTTACAAATTTGTAGTTTTTATCAATCTATGCTAACGTCAATCGTTTTTTTTTAAAAGCAAGAGTACACTTGGGATAGGAACCATACGTCCATCGTGGAGAAGGGTTTCCACAAGAAGGCAAAGACCCACTACTCTCACGTCCTCAACGAGTGGAAGCAGAAGTGGGTTTTAGGCGAAAACCCGAAGGGAGTGAACCTCACACTGTTTGGCGGGTTCATCCGTCATTGGTCCTTGCCTATTACAGCAGCGGACTCTACCACGCATTTCCAGAACCGCAAGAGTGAGAGAAACGGTTTGGGGATGGCGACACATAACGCGGGAGCAAAGAGCACCGCACAGCAGAAGATTGACTTTGTAAGTATCGTTTTTAGAATGTTCAATAATGTAATTATTTGAATACGGTTGACCGTTTAAAAAATGTGCAGAAACAAAGGACAGGACGTGAGCCGACGTTTGTTGAGCTCACCGAGGAGGGCCATACGGACAAGATTACGGGCGAGATCCAGGATCCGGTCGCTCGGAGAATCGTAGAATCGGCAAAGAGGCGGGTGGACGAGGTGCAGACCCAACAGTCCGAGGAAGTCGGCTCAACAGAGGAGGTACCGTCGCAAAGGATCAACGAGATCTTTCTTGAGGTAAGTTTGTGTGTTTACTAAAAATTTATATAACTCTTGCTTAATTGATTTGTGTAACTAACATTTATTAGTTTACTTTGCAGGAAACGCAGCGCAGGAAGAGCCGTATTTTCGGTTTAGGAAACTTGGGGGAGGGAGCCTCGACTCCGCATTCCCGTTCCGACCCGAGAGCGACGTCTTTACCAAAGCCTTGCGCGAGAAAGACGCAGAAATTGCAGCTCTCAAGACTCGAGTAGTGAAACCGAGAGTGGGAACAAGAGCATCGGAAACGGGGACGGGTTCGGTAGAGGGGATGGGAACATGACTGGGATCCGATAGGAATCCCAATGTTATGTAATTTTAATAAATAATTTTTATAAATTTAATAAAATTAACTAATTTTTATAAATTAATAAAAAAATATAAAATATTTCGTAAATAAAATATTCAATAAATTATTATATAAAATAATTTATATATTAAATTTAAAATAAATTAAAATAATAATAATTTTACGAACCGTCGGTAAACCGTCGATAACCCGTCGGGAATTTTTTGTCGGAAAAAACCGACGGTTTACCGACGGATATATTTTTTCCAACGACCTAGAACCAATGGGTTTGTCCAGTCGGAATTCCATCGGGAAACACCGTTTCCGACGGAATACCGACGGTAATGTCCGTCGGTTAACGGCTGTTTTTTTGTAGTGTTGAAGCAAGTATCTCGAAGTTAGAAGCTTCATTTTAATGTGGAAATTAAAGATTTCATTTTATTAGAAACGAAGAAGAACTATGCATTTACAAGAAGACTAGTGGGAGCGTAATTCCTTTCTTAGTATTGTTGTAGATGACATACTTCTCATTAGAAACAACATCCATTTGCTTCAATCTGTGAATTGGCTAGGAAGTTGTTTTTCAATGAAAGGCATGGGAGAGGTCGCTTATATCCTTGGAATTAGAATCTATAGAGATAGAATAAACAAGTTTATTGGATTATGTCCATATACTTATATAGATAATGTCTTGCACAGGTTTAATATGCATAATTCTAAGAAAGGTTTTCTACCAATGTCTCATGGCTTAACTCTCAGCAAGACACAGTGTCCTTTGACACATGATGAGCAAGAGCGCATGAGTATAATCCCATATGCTTCTACTAAAGGATTTATCATGTATATCATGCTCTGTACTCGTCTAGATGTGGCATGTGCTTTACGCATGACGAGTAGATACTAATCAAATCCAGGTGAGAGTCATTGGACAACAGTTAAGAACATCCTTAAGTATTTGAGACACACTAAGGATAAGTTTGGGTCTCTGGAGGAAATGATGAGCTTGTTGTGAGTGGTTACACCGACGCCAGTTTCTAGACAGATAAAGATGATTTACAATCACAATATGCATGGTTTTATCTTTTGTCTTAATGGAGGAGTTGTAAGTTGGAAGAATTCCAAGCAAAGCACCGTGGCAGACTAATACATTGTTGCTTCTCTAGCACAAAGGAAGCTGTTTGGATTCCGAAGTTCATATCTGAACTAGGTGTGGTTCCTAGTATTTATAGCACATTAGATCTCTATTGTGATAACAATGGAGCCATCGCACAAGCAAAAGAACCTAGATCTCACCAGAAATTTAAACGCATTCAAAGAAGATATCATCTCATTCGTGAGATTATAGATAAAGGAGATGTGAAAATTAGCAGAGTCTCACAGATGCAAATGTTGCCGATTCACTGATGAAATCTCTTACACGGCCTAAGCATGAGAGTCATACTGCTGCTATATGCATTAAGTTTTTTAAGATGTGATCTCGATTCTAGTGGGAGGATTTCTATTTTTATGATATGATGTTTATGTTTATATACATTTGGTTATGTTTTAAACTAATGGATTTGTTTCATATTTATTTAATTTTCATTAAGTAACTTTCCCAAAATAATTTACGTCATTCTTATAGGTCATAAAGTACGTGACTTGATCATGAGACCCTATAAGTGATAAATGACATAAGTTATTGAAGTCCATAGTCAAGGTTGTTAAAATGGAACATTAATTAGCGTGAATGACTATTATGTGAGGTGACTGATGACTAAGTTTCGTGAATTCATTTAATATGTTGTATTAAAGTCAATCACATAGATATGTGTTGCGGAACACAATATCGGACTGACCCGCTATGAGAATTCTACAAGATATTATATTAATGTCATAAGAGTTTCTCATGACGACTACAGAGTGTACTCCTTCGACCTGAGTTTTTTATGATTTCTAGCTTATGGATTCGTTTACTTTGACCTTGTCAAACATCAGCTGCAAAAAGTGATTATAAAGACATTCATTAAGTGTGCTATGAACTTTGCAAGGAACATGGATGAAACAAGATGAATTTTTCCCCCCCTATAACAGGATATAAATATCTCTAGGCCTATCGAAGATTTAATACTGTAAAATGCATGGCCATGCTCAAACGAGGTGAATGTCAATCGTTTATTTTATTAGTATAAATCATAGTTCGATATCCTTGATTTGGCTTAATAAAGATGACACTATTTCTTGCCTTATGCTTGGATCGAGATATAGAGACAAAGAGATAATGTGAATAAATGACTCCAGTACAAGTGAGAGATTGTCGGGATTGTCCTAAAATCATTTATACTTACTCTAATTAAAATTGTATTGTCGAGATTAACAATCTTATAATATTAGGTGGTTATAAAGTTTGGCTATAAACCGTTTATAATTTATAGGTCTAAAAGCTTGTTACTAATATTATACGATTATATAGGGTTCCACACCTAAACAAACCTAAACAAACTAGATCAAATATTATTGGATTAATTTAAATTAAACCAATGTTAAATTTAGCGATTCACTAATTTATATGTATATGATGGTGGAAACATAAAGCTTAAGGTACATGTGAACACATGAAACTTAATTTGTATCAAGGTGGCTAAGTGAACTACTTTCGAAAACTAACATGAGTAACATAACCATATTTTTTAAGTAACATGAGTTAACTAAAGAAATAAAATAAATAAAAAAATCCACATCTTGTGTATATATATATGACTGAAGAGAGTGAAGAAAAATACACAGCATACACGAGACTTTGTTTGACAAATGCTCTCATGTCTAACATTAAATTATGTTACTTGTATGACAAGCTAAAAAAAACAAGAAGAAGACATTTTGTTTGATGGAATATCGACAAGAGTAACATACGGCATTTAATCCAGTTTGTCAGTGTGTGATACCGGTAAAGGCATTAAATTTAGAATGCTACCCAATTTCGCTTTATTTTGATCAAATTCCGCTAAAAGATCCAGGAATATTCACAACTATAAGATTTAGATTGAAATCAATATCTGCATGAGATCACGGCAATTAAATTAGTAATTGACATTTATAAATTGTTATAGATTGGTCTGAATTTCCAACACAATAGGTAGAGAACAGATGAAACTCCGCTTAAGATGCTATGACGTAACAGAAGAGCTCAACAAATATTCTAGACGACATACTCTAGACGGTTGACATGGATGGAATGAGAAGAAACATACCGAGGAAGTGATACGTGCTTCCTCTCAAGAGGTATGACCGGCCCATTTCTGCTGCTAATTTCCTAAATCTACAGTCATTCCTACATAACAGGAGGACTTATTCAGTTTGACTGAAGCAACTAACGACTCCTTAACAACTTCCTGAAGACAAGGAACCACTTTACTCTTCACGGTCAAATCCCTAAGCGGAAGAAGGTTTGGAAGGATCAAAGATTTGACCAACGAACAAAACGGTTCCAGTTTTATCTTCTCTAATCAACAAAAGAAATGGATGATCAGCCACAAAATCTATCTTCCTCACTCTGCCGAAGCCTATATAACTCATTGGGACTACCATATGAGTAACAGCCACCGCTTCAGCACCATCTTCATCGATCTCCACCAAAGCTTTATGGTACAATGAAACTGAATCAAGTTCCTTGAAAGCCCTTGAAGCCTCAAAACCAAATTCGATCTTAAACTTTGGGATTCTGAATTTACCAAGTTGAACTTCTTGATTTGGAATGTGACTATCCAAGAACCGAGGATTAGATGCCATTCTCTTCACTAGAGTATCCAATCCAGCCTTGTCGTCCGGGAGATAGAAATACATTGAGAATTGGAGACTGATATCACTGCCTTGTCGTAATGGGAGCTTAAGGACCTTGAAATCGTCGTACTCACTTATGTATTGCTTCTTAGAGCTCCTCATGAACGAAACAGAGACGGAGGTGTCATTGAGACGGTGAAACTCTTCATCTCTAGTCACAGACTTTGGGAATTTGTGTTTTCATGCTCCTTTGAAGTATAATGCGTTTCCATAAATCCAGTCTGTGTTTCTTGTAACGGATCCAGGAGGAAGAATGTCTTTGATGAGATCATTAGTGTGACGTGAAGCACACGTATTCACCTCCATACGCACTTGTTCACTCTGTTTCAAATCTCACCAATTTATCAGAAAATTGTGTATGGCAATCCAAAAAGCTAATAATTTCTATATTTTCGAAGCATATTTGAGAACATTGAATCTAGTAATTTTAAAATGGACGGTCCAAGTCCGTTCAGGCTTGCTCGTTTAGGTCCAAACCCTTTTATGTTATGCCCATTTAGATCTGTTTAATTTGGTGTCCACTAAAACCCGTTTAATTTAAATTAAAGTCCGCCGAACTTCAACTAATCCGTTTAGATCTGTTTAAAATTTTAGTATATAAAAAATTATGGTACGCAAAAAGAAGCAGTTTCATTCAAAAAGGTAAAAAAAAAAATTAACAAAAAAATTGAAAAATAAATAAATGGATACTCGTTTAGGTTCTCATGCATATCCATTAAGGACTTAAACGGGCCAATCCTGTTTAAACCTATTTATTTTTGTAGATTCTTAAACGGGCTGTGGGCTTTGAGCCTATTTTAAGATCACTAATTGAATCGGATGTAATTTCTCTAAGCACTGTGTTCTACAATTTAACAAAACTCTTGACCTAATCTACTAAAAGCATAAAAGGTAACTAGAGAAATCATTGAAACTAACCTTGAATCGGAAATCAACTTGAGCAAAAGCAGCCTTGAAGAAATTCTCGACGAGATCCTTTGACAAGGGATTAACAGACAGTGATTGTTCCATCCACATTCCATTAACCGTCGAGATATTAGGGCCACCGTTCCCACTTCCATCGATGAGGACGGTGTTAGCTATCTTACGGAAAACGGCGTTGAGTTCATCGATTGAAGATGACCTAAGGATGGAGATGATGAAAGATCTCAGTGTTTCTTCTTCGGAGGTAGCAGCGACCATGGTTAGAACGGCGTTGATTGATGCCGAAGAGAAGACGAAATTAGAGTTTCTGGCTACATCAGAGATTACTTTCTCCGCAAGGAACATAGAGGCGTCGTTTTGCTTCGTCATCGCTTCTCCGACATCAACCTTTACGACATTGCTTGCGATTTCTGATGTGCTAAGATTTTGTCTCTCCTCTTTTGGATCCATCTTTTATGTTTTTTGTTTGTTTCTTATGATCATATACTCTCGCATACACATATATAAGATGATCAAGATGTCAATTTTAAAAACTTATTGACGGACTTAAGAAGAAAGGGAAAAAAATCTCATATCTGTTCAATTTTAAGATTCTACATTCAATTACTAACCCACTTTTAACTGACCGACTTTATAAAGATAATTATAAAATATAAAGATATCATATATAATATAAAAGTAAAAGTTAAAGTTATAGGCATTTGAAAGTGTCCACATAGGATTTAAAAAACTCAATATGATTGGTCCACTTCATCATTAAAATCGAGAAAATCTACAAATTTTAAATTATTATAATAAAACTAACATATAAATGAAAATATAACGCCATGTAAGTAACATATAAATGTAAATAGAACGCCATGTAATAAAACTAACGTATAAATAGTACTTATTTAATTGAGAAAATTTACAAATTTTAAATTACTATAATAAAACTAACATATAAATGGAAATAAAATGTCATGTAAGTATTTATTTAATTGAAAAGATTTACAAATTTTAAATACACATTTTAAATTACTCTAAGAAAACTAACATAGAAATGGAAATAGAACGCCATGTAAGTACTTATTTTTTTAAATTAAAAAAAAATTACAATTTTAAAATTAATATAATAAAACTAACATAAAAATAAAATGTCATGTAACTACTTATTTAATTGAGGAAATATACAAATTTTAAATCATATACAATAAAACTAATATATTTAGTGGTAGCCACTAAAGTTGTCCACGTACCTATTTTGATTTTACTTCTTTTTAGTTGATTGACGCAGCAAAGAAGTCAAGTATTAACAAATTTAATTTACTAACATACAATAAGAGCATAAATAAACATTTTATTATAGGTTCGCTTCATTATTCAAAATTGAGAACATTTACAAATTTAAATTTTCAATTCATCACTCAAAACCATTCAAAAGTAAAAAAAAAATTACAAATTTAAATTTTCACTTCATCATTCAAAACTAAAAAATTACAAATTTTCAATTTTATAAAATGATAAAACTAACATAGAAATGGAAGCAATAAACATACATATCATAAAGATCAAAATGTCAAATAAGTATAGACGTACATGATTACATTTTCCTTAATTAACATAATTTTCAACTATTACGTATATGATTTACATTTTCCATGATTAACATAATTTAAATGAAATTAGTTTCTTTCTTAGAATTATAAAAAAAAAAATTAAAAGGTTAGTTTTTGATTATAAATAAGCAACTCAAATTCCAATAGGTTAAACAAATTTCTAAATCAAAAATATTTTTGAGAGGCAAAGATAATTGGGGATAATTTGATAAAGCAATGACCAATTTTTTTTACCCAACCAGTTGCTTCTTTGTTTTTGAACGAACTTCAGAAAGGTTTTAACAAGAAAGAAGTTTTGGTTAGAGTTCTTCACTTTTGGGAGACACGAAACATCAAAAAGAAGTTTACTTATGCGGTTTGAACTCTTTATCATTAATCAAAAGGTATTTGAAAATTTATTAATACATCATCTATTCAATATTTAGTTATCACAACTACTTACAAATTTCAAACTATCAAATAAAAATTCAATATCATAATTTTGGAAAATATGTGTAACAATTGTTTTAAGAAATTTTCATATTTGTCAACATTAAGACATTTTATTTTACAATATAAATAGTAAAATTGAAAAGGTAATAATAAAAAAATTTAAACTTTACTAATATCGAGTTTCAATAATTTAGAAAAAGAAACATAAAAATATAATAAGTAAAATTATAAATACGTACCAGCGCTAATCTAGTATATATATAAAAGATAATAACAAGGACATTTGTAGTTATCTACTAAATTATATTTCTAAAAATTGGAGTAATAGAAATTAAGGAGAATTTGCAAACTAACCAAACAAAAATCCAAAATTTAAAATATAAGCATCATAATAAGGTAATCTTTTGAAGACTGAAAACTTTTTTACTTTGGTTGTTACATTGTATAAAATAGAATAATTATATTAATTGCATAGAGATAAAAGGTCTACTTAAAATTACCCAAACAATATATATATATATATATATGTATTATATACTGTATAAGGATGAAATATTATTTTAGTTTAATATGAGTCATATGTTATTCAATTTTTAAAAAGCCTGTTTCTTATTTGGCAAAAAGCTTTAAAACAATATATATATATATACTGTATAAGAATGAAAATATTATTTTAGTCTAATATGAGTCATATGTTATTCAATATATATACATATATAATGTATTTTTTGTTATGTTATTAACAATTTTCTGTAATTTTAAATCAATAGTAATTAAATAGTTTTAATTATTATTTTTTTAAAATTTACAATTCATCATTATTAATTAATTAATTAAATATATATAAATTTAAAACATCTATCTTTATGAAAAAAAAATCTAGAAATTTATTCTATAAAAAATAGTATTATTTTATTACTGATTGAATTTTGGCTAAATAAATAATAACTTATGTTTTAGTTTAGAAAAAATCAAAATTTAAAGGATTTATTCATTCGTGTTTAGAAATCTTAAATTTCACACACACACACACACACATATATATATATATATATATATATATATATATATATATATATATATATATATATATATATATATATATATATACTGTATAAGGATTAAAATATTATTTTAGTTTAATATGAGTCATATGTTATTCAATATATATACATAATGTATTTTTTTTTGTTATTAACAATTTTCTGTAATTTTAAATCAATAGTAATTTAATAGTTTTAATTAAATTTCTGTAAATTTACAATTCATCATTATTAGTTAATAAAAATATATAGAAATGTAAAACATCTATCTTTATGAAACAAAAATAAATCTAGAAATTTATTCTTTTAAAAAATAGAGTATTATTTTATTATTGATTGAATTGTGGCTAAATAAATAATAGCTTATATTTTAGTTAAGAAAAAAATCAAAATTTAAAGGATTTATTCATTTGTGTTTAGAAATCTTAAATTTCATATATATATATATATATTGGCAACAAGATAAAAAGAATATAACTATCTAATATCCATATTGGTGGTTCCGGTCCAACAATTTTATATATTTCTAAATGAGAATTATTTATAAATTGGTTGAGAATTATTATGTAAATTTTTAATTTAATGAAAAAAAATATGATTTTCTTTAATTAGACTGTTTTTTTTGTCAACCGATTGATCATTCATGGGCCAAGGTAATAATTACAAACGGGCCATAAGCCCAAAACAATGAAAACGAAACGCGGATGCAGAGAAAGAGATTAGGCCGCCACGTGGCAGCTGCAGAAGAAACCCGCCATGCATAACACGCGTCTCACGGAGGGAGCACCGCCGGGAAGCCACAACCCGGTGTGGAGGAAAACGCCGCTGCAGCTCGCCGATCCATTCATTGTTAGAAGCTAAGTCCGTTTGCCGACCACCGCATCCCGAAGCCACCGTTTTAACCAACCTGCAACAAAGAAACACAAAGGCAAAAGCTTCACGAAAGACCTCCGGAGCCTTGGAGGCGCCACCGCCGGTAGGAGAAGACTCCTAACTGAATCCCCGTAACGCTTGTCCTCTAAAGCCAGGGTACGACAGCGATATTAATCCAGACCATCCAAAGGAACTCAAGAGGAACTCAACCAGAAATCGAGGAGGTAAACGGCGCGAAAAGAGAGAAGGGAGCGAGATCGAGGAACCTCGCACAGCGAGAGACGCCGGGAAACTCGGATAAGTCCGCAGAAGCGGAAAAGACATCAGCCATAGAAAGCCAATCGGAGTTTATTGGAGTCGGAGGGCCAGAATCAAGACAAGATCCAACCCAAACCCGAGAACCAAAACGAAAGAAACCAGTAAATACACGTCGGAGAGCCGGCGAGACCGAATCCGATAAACGGCGAGAAAAAGACGACGCCCTCTGAAGGATATGAAAGCGAGAAGAGGGAAATCGTCAGAAAAAAAACTCGCAGAGCGGAGGAGAAGAGGAAAGAAACCGCTCAAAATCGGCGGCGATTCCGGCTCACCGGAAATCGCCCACTCTCAAGAGAGAGAGTCGGACTTGTTCCACCAACATCTTAATTAGACTGTTAGAACATCTACATTGAGAGTTTCTTGTAAAAAAATATCATTAAAGTAAAAGTAACATTTAATATAATATTAATTTTTATTATAGTAAAAGTTTCTAATAAGAATGATATTAGTATTGAGCCTTGTTCGAAAAGTCACTAGGCACTAGTCGGGCGGTGGGGTTGGGCCTAGCACCTAGCTGGAAAAATCGAAAATTATACGAGGCGGAATTTTAGGATTTTTCAAATTTTCAATAGTTTTAGATAATATGTATCGTGTAAAAGTACAAAACTCTCGTACTAGTGTAGTGGTTTCAGCGGTTTTAATGACTTTAAGGTCTCATGTTTGACGCTAAGTGGCTGATTTTTCTTGCTATTTTTATGTTTCGAATAAATGAGGGGCATAAAAGTCTTTTATCTTTCATCTTCTTCATAGTTTCTGAAACCCTAATTTCAACACGCCGGCTTCCTTTTAAAAAAAAAAAAATCTTCTTCATTCGCTTGCGATTTTCTTTCATTTGCATACAATATTTGTAGATCTAGTAGAATATATTCGATTTTAAGCAAAAATTGAACACAAAAATGAGTTTTTTCGAAACCTCCGAGTTTTTACGCGACTAGCTTGAAATCGCAGCGGACAGTCGCCGCCGAGTCCGCGTTTTCAAACATGGCAATACTTTAATTAAACTACTTAGAATTGTTTATGTTTTAATGATAACGTACACATATCAATTTAAGAATTTAATTCTTAATTAAAAAGAACTAAATGTCAACTTGAGAGTTTTTCATTTTTTGGCTCAACAAAAAGAACCTGAGATTAAACATAACGGATTCATCAAAAATAAAATACTAAGGTGGAATGTTTCAGGCCAAACATCGAGACCCTTTTTCTCTCTCTTTTAACCTAGCCGCCGTAAACAGTCACCCTTCTAAATCTGAGCCTTTGGACGGCGTGCGGCGGCTTTATGCTTGCCGGCGTCTTCCCTCCCTCTTCCTCTTCCTCTTTTCTTTTCTCGGTGTAGGTGGTCTGGGCTTCTGTGGTGAGTTGTCGTCGGTGGTTTGTGTGGTCATACGAGCTTCTTCCGGTTGTCTCTGCAGCAGTCTCATTTTCCTGCTCCCGGAGAGTTTTCTGCTTTGCTCCCTCGTCGTCTGGTGAGGAGGTCGTTTTTGTCTTTGGCTGTGACGTCCCGTGCAGAGATCTCGTCCGGTGGTTCTTGCCTTTTCTGGTGGTCTGCGGTCTGGATGGAGTCGCTCGTCTTCTACCTGGTTTTCCCTTGCCGCTCTGTTGCCTCGTCTCAGATCCAGCCATTTTGTTTATGGCTTGACCATTGTTTTAATCTTCAGGCAAGTTTGTACAATTTCTGATCTGGCTTGCCCGTGTCTTCTCCTCTCCTCGGTGGGGGCTCCGGTCGCCGTCGTGAACGGATTACGGTTGTGTTCTGGATTTCTCTTGCAATCGGCTTTGGTCGTGTTGCTCTTGTATGGGCCTACCTACCTCTTCGGGAAGGTATTTGGATATGGGATTTGGTCCGGGTTAGCTCGGTTATTTTCTGGTTTTGTCCTTATCCTTCAGCTGGTGGTTGGGTGGGTTTTGTAGTTTTTTTAAAAAAATTCCCTTTGTTCTAGATCATCGAGATTTCTCTCGTAGATGTGGGTGTTCTGGTCTTAGTCATAGGGTCGGGCTCTGGGTTTCTTCGATTAGAGCTATCTTTAGTTTCGTTGAGTCTAGTTCCTAAAACTCCTTCCAACGCTTTTAGATTAGTTGAAATAAGAAGTCTTGTCCTTAGGTCGTTCGTTTTTCGGTTCTTGTAAGGCTAACCTTTTGTGTACACTTGTGGGGAGTGCAAAGTTCTCGATTTAGGCTTATTAGTATTTAGATTAGGTGTGGTCGTGTGGAGGAGTTAGACTTCCGATACGGGTTCTTGTCTTGTCTTTTCGTTGTATTTGGGATGAATTTGCGCGGTTTTGCCCTTGCTTTGATTCTTTCTGCTTCTTGCGGTTTTTTATTGGCTACAACTAGGAAGATTTGGTGGTTATGCGTCCTCTTATCTTTCCGTGCTCCGCTATCTACAGAGTTTATGTCTTTGATTTTGTTTGAAAGGGTTTGCCTCTGGAAGAGTTTATCTTGCCGGCATCAGCTTCCCTCAAAACATTAGGGCACTAGTCTCCCAGTTCTTTTGGGCTTAGTGTTTTTCCTCTCTTACTGGTATCGTATTGATAGCTGGTCTATGTTTTTTTCGTCTAGAAATCTGGTTTGTTCCGGCTTTGGTTAATGATATGTACCAAACTTTGATTTAATATATTAATCTTTTAGACGAAAAAAACATAACGGGTTCATTTCAATGCAGATCATTGATTTCCTTCCTATTAAATTAATATAAAATTAAATAAAACGAAAACACATTCTTCCATGCTTATTAAAAGAAAAAGACAACCAAAAGTCTGTTATTAGTAAATGGAGTCCCATTGTCATCCTTATGGGTTGGTTCTTCAACAATCTAAAATAATAGCAAATTGTAATCCGATCAAATCCGGTCCGAAGGTTTGGAAGGATCAAAGATTTGACCAACAAACAAAATGGTTCCAGTTTTATCTTCTCTAATCAAAAAAAGAAATGGATGATCAGCCACAAAATCTATCTTCCTGACTCTGCCATAGCCTATACTGCAACCTGAGAATAACATAAGAGTAACAGCCGCAGCTTCAGCACCATCTTCATCGATTTCCACCAAAGCTTTATGGTACAATGAAACCGAATCAAGTTCCTTGAAAGCCCTTGAAGCCTCAAAACCAAATTCAGTCTTAAACTTTGGGATTCTGATTTCACCAACTTCAACTTCTTGACTTAGAATGTGACTATCCAAGAACCCAGGATTAGATGTCATTCTCTTCACCATATTATCTAACCCATCCTTGTCGTCCGGGAGATAGAAATACATTGAGAATTGGCGATCGGTATCATCACTGCCTTGTCCTAATGGGAGCTTAAGGACTTTGAAATCGTCGTACTCCCTTACGTATTGCTCCCTAGAGGGGTAGCTCCTCATGAACGGAACAGAGACTGAGGTACCATCGAGACGGTGAAACTCTTCATCTCTTGTCAAAGACTTTTGGAATTTGTGTTTCCAAGCTCCTTTGAAGTATAATGCATTTCCATAAATCAAGTCTGTGTGGCTTGTAACGGATCCAGGAGGAAGAATATCTTTGATGAGATCATTAGTGTGACGTGAAGCCCACGCATTCACCTCCATACGTACTTCTTCACTCTGTTTCAAACTCACCAATCTATCACAAAATCTTGACCTAATCTATTCAAAGCAAAAAAGATAACTATAGAAACTAACCTTGAATCGGAAATCAACTTGAGCAAAAGCAGCCTTGAAGAAATTCTCAAGGAGAACCTTCAACGAGGGATTAATAGACAGTGATTGCTCCATCCACACTCCATTAACCGCCGAGATCTTAGGGCCACCGTTAGTGCTTCCATCGACGAGGACGGTGTTAGCTATCTCACGAAAAACGGCGTTGAGCTCACCGATTGAAGATGACCTAAGGAAGGAGATGATGAAGGATCTCAGCGTTTCTTGTTCGGAGGTAGCAGCGACAATGGTTAAAACTGCGTTGATTGATGCCGGAGAGAAGACGAAATTAGAGTTTCTGGCTACGGTAGAGATTACTTTCCCCGCAAGGAACATAGCGACGTCGTTTTGCTTCTTGATCGCTTCTCCGACATCAACCGTTAAGACTTCTGATGTGCTAAGCTTTTGTCTCTTCTCGTTTGGATCCATCTTTTAAGTTTTCTATTTGTTTCTTATGAGCATATACTCTCACATACGTATATATAAGATGATCAGCATGTCAATTAAGAAAAATAATTGACCGACTTAAGAAAAAAGTAAAAAAAATGTCCTATTTTTCAATTTATGAGTATACATTCAAATACCGACTTTATAAAGATAATGATAAAATATATATATATATATATATATATATATATATATATATATATATATAAAAATAAGATTTGTAGTTATCTACTAAATTATATTCCTAAAAATTGGAGTAATAGAAATCAAGGAGAATTTGCCAACTAACCAAACAAAAACTCAAAATTAAAAATATAGCATAATAAGATATTTAATTAAAGAAGGTAATCTTTTGAAGATTATGAAAACTTCTTTACCTTTTATTTTGGGTTGTTAGAGCATGGCCATTGAGGTATCTTAAGGCCCGGGTTCTTAACTATTCACGTGGGTCCCACGTGAATAGTTAAGAACCCGGGTCCTAAAAATCCTTATTTAAGAACCGGTTCTTACACTGTTCATGACACGTGGCGACTTATCATTCGTCTAATTTTTTTTTTCGATTTTTTTTTTTTTTTTTACACTTTTCCCAAAAAAAAAAAAAAAAAAAAATTTTTAAGAACCCCCAAAGGGGGTTCATTGATGGTCATGCTCTTACATTGTATAAAAATAGAATAATCATATTAATTGCATATAGATATAAAGGTCTACTTAAAATTACCCGAACGATATATATATAGAATACCATATAGTATACTATATAAGGATATTTTTATTTAATATGTCATATATTTTTCACTTTTCTAAAATCTGTTCCGTATTTGGCAAATGCAATTGAAAACTATATAGATATAAAGGTCTACTTAAAATTACCCAAACGATATATATATAGATATATATAATAGAATACTATATAGTATACTATATAAGGATATTTTTGTTTAATATGTCATATATTTTTCACTTTTCTAAAATATGTTCCTTATTTGGCAAATGCAATTGAAAACTATCTATACTATTATTTGGGAAGTGATTTTGTGGAAATGGAGCTCTCTCATTCATTCTCAACATATAATTAATCTTTAATGATAATATTTTTAATCCTTTAATAAATTTATTTGATGCTTCTACAATCATCCTTATCCTTATACCACCACAAATCTCTACTATTCTTAGACTTTGTCTAATATTATTATTATTATTTAAAACAATATAAATAGATACAATATTTAACAGAAAATACGATAAACATAATTTCCTCGAAAAACTTGATTTTAACGGACAACACGATTTTGACGGAAAACACGATTTTGCAAAAAAATTACAATTTTACGGTTTTGAAAATCTATACTATTATTTGGGAAGTGATTTTGTGGAAATGGAGCTCTCTCATTCATTCTCAACATAAAATATTTTAATTAATCTTTAATGATAATATTTTTAATCCTTTAATAAATTTATTTGATGCTTCTACAATCATCCTTATCCTTATACCACCACAAATCTCTACTATTCTTAGACTTTGTCTAATATTATTATTATTATTTAAAACAATATAAATAGATACAATATTTAACAGAAAATACGATAAACATAATTTCCTCGAAAAACTTGATTTTAACGGACAACACGATTTTGACGGAAAACACGATTTTGCAAAAAAATTACAATTTTACGGTTTTGAAAAAATCGTGATTTTGCTTAAAATTTGATTTTGAGGAAAACATGATTTTGCGTAAAATATGATTTTTGATGGAAAATGAGATTTCGCGAGAAACATAATTTTACGGAAAACGTGATTGTGTGGAAAATACAATTTTGAGAAAGACCCGATATTGCCGAAAATTATATTTTTTACAAAAACATGAATTGACGGAAAACATTATTTTGGTGGAAATGCGATTTAGCGGAAAGTAAGATTTGACGGATAATAAGATTTCTCAAGAAAGCGATAAACATGATTTCACACGAAACAAGATTTTGACGGAAAACATGATTTCGCAGGAAAACAAGATTTTGACGAAAAACACGATTTTGACGGAGAACTTGATTTTGACGGAAAACACAATTTTGCAGTTTTGACAATAACATGATTTTGCTGAAAAAATCGATTTTGAGGAAAACATGATTTTGATGGAAAACATGAATTTTCCGAAAACAAGATTTTTAAGGAAACAAGACTTTGCAGGAAAACATGAATTTGCGGGGAAGATTTTAACGAAAAACATGTAGAAAAGGGAATTTTGCGTAAAATATGATATTGACAGAAGATACGATTTTACGGAAAACACAATTTTGACGGAAACATACAGAAAATACGAATTGGCGAGAAAATGCAATTTTGACGGAATATGTAATTTTGACGGAAAATACAATTTTCACGGGAACACGTGATTTTGACGAAAAATATAATTTTGCAGATATATATCAAATCTAATTAAAATATATATCTAGAATTAATCATTATGTATTTAAATTAAAAGATTATTTTAATATTTTTTAATTAGTTGCATCTAGATAATGATCCAAGATAAAAAAAAACGAACAAACAAATATTCAGATGTTTCATCTAGATAAAAAATCAGAAAAAAAATAAACATCTAAATACAACATTCAAATGCAACATCTTAATGCAATATCTAACAACAAAAATGAATATGACCTATATCAACAAAAATAAAACCATTATTTATAAAAAAAAAAAATTGATCAAACATTCATATAATTTAACATACACAATATATACACAATAATTTTTATTTTATTCAAAATTATATATTTAAAATATATTAATGCCTGCACAAGGTGCAGGCCAATCACCTAGTTTTCTTCTAATGCATGTTGTGTGTTCTTCTATTTTCTTCTCTAAGTCATAATATGACAATTTTGCATTCTTCTATTTACTTGTAAATGTATCTCTTAAGATTTCTAAAATTTTGGACTGTATTGATTAATGGACTAGTGTGACTGAAAAACATGCAATGCGTCAAAATTTTAAAATTAAGGTGAGTAAGGAAGTAACCAGAGGTCATGATCATTTCAGTTTCTTATTACAGCAGCCATTGAATAAAATGACTAATTATAATGTGCAAAAGATTGACTTACGGAGAAGAAAGATCTAAGGACCAATGACTTTCCTTGACTCCCACGTTTTTAGGCTTAATGATTCTCTATATTAGCCAATTAGATTGAAAGTTTCCGATAAACAAAAAAAAATTCTCATTTTTGAAAAACCCCATAATGGGACCGATCTTGAAGTTCAAGAAGTATATAATCACCACGATCTTATTCTCTTCAATGAACTACGCTTATAACAAATTCAAAGATTATGGAGCCAACAAGATAACCGAAACGATAACCGGTGACAACCCCGGTTCTGAATGATCTAACCGAATCTTGTTCTTTGCGAGTTACTACATCTGAAAAGTCTTTATTATATCATTGCAAAGTTGTTCGAATCAGAGCCTGCCTGAAATAATACTTTACATTAAAAACCGAGTCTGGAAGAACTCTGTCTTCAATACTCCTGAACAGAAAGAGGGTGCTGTTAAAGATTTGTCTGTTTGATGAGTCTACGATGCGGCGCCGTAACTAATTGTGCCTGCGTTTCGGTGTGCTGCTACTGCAACCGCTGCGGCTCCAGCTGGACCATACTGTGATTGTGCTTGCAACAGCTTAGCATCAATGGCCATATGTGTGCTGTTGTTGTTGCTTGATTGATCTATCTTGGGGACCTGTGATTGGAAATAAGGGTTTGAGTGGTTGATAGCCTCGACGTGTGTTTGGTTAGTCCTAGCAGCAGGCGGCAGCCTGGCGGGATTGTATTGGTGGACGAATTCCTGAGGTTTTGGTTGAGAAGAAGCTTCTACGTTGCGGTTATCTGGGTTCATCATGGTGTTTGCTTTGAAGTAGCAGTGAGGAGATGATACTGCGCTTCTGTAATAAGCTTCTTTGAGGGTCCTGCCATTCTCATAAGCTGCAGATGATTCCACAACACGACCTGGTCTACCTGTAAAAAAACACACGGTGATTAAACTGGTTTCATGGGTTATACCAAGTTTCTAACTTTACGAGATGATATGTGGAGATGTGATCTAGGTTTTTACCTGATGGTGGTACTCTTGGTGGAGGTCCTACAGCTTTAGTTGGATACGCAGAAGTTGATGGATATGCAGAAGTTGCTGGATATCCTGTAGATACTGCTCCATTTTTTGAAGGCTCAAAAGAAACACGTCTACTTTCTGTTGCACACAAGTTGGGAAGACTGGTGGAATGGACTACACTTGAGTGAACTGTAGACCTGTGTAGAGTACAAGAAGTAAAGAACAGATGAAACTCTACTTAAGATGCTATGACGCAACAGAAGAGGGGGAGAAGGGAAGCTCTACAAATGAAGAAAGAACAAAAGACGGTTGATATGGATGTATTGAGAAGAAACATACCGAGGAAGTGATACGTGCTTCCTCTCAAGAGGTATGACAGGCCCATTTCTGCTACTATTTTCCTCTAAGTAATTGAACTGCTTTCTAAAATGTCCTATGGCGCTGCAACGAAAAAGTCAAGACATTAGCAAACTAGATAAAAGCCTGAAGGGAAACAAAAGACGAAAATTTGGCGAATGATAGTCAACAGTAGGAAGAAATAAACACCTAGGATATACAAAATTAGAAGCCTCAGCTCCGCTCATATAGTCCTTGAGCAACTGAGGATGGTATTCTAGTATTTCCCTGTATATTAGTTCTCTAATGTCATCCTTTGTCAACCTTCGTCTCTCAAATTCAAACTCCATCTTCGAGATTGGCTGACATGAAGGTTCTCTTTCAACCTTAGAAAGACCCTTAAAGTAAGGATCAGCCAGTGCCTATCGGAAACGAAACAAGAAAAAGATAGCCAAATAAGCAGAGAGATCACGCAAGAAGCAAGGCAGCTTTCAAAGAGGAAGGAACAAGAAACTGATAACAAAGTAAAAAATGATAGAAGAGAGACCTCTGCAGCAGTCGGTCTATCCTTTGGATCGAAAGCCAATAGCCTCTGCAAAAGGCGGACTGCTAAAGGATCTGCTTTGGAGAATTTTTGCGAGAAGGTGACAGGACTTTTCTTCCTCATTTCAGTCAAGTATTTTCTAGCTTTATCATTACGAACCTGTAACAGAGAATATAAATGTTTTAGTTATACAACTCAACATAAACATATATAGTGCAAGTGAATTGTGAAGCAGACAAAAAGTAATCATACTCCAGAAATCGTCTCTGATTTTGGTGTGCCAAGAAGATCAGTAATCAACTCCAACTGATGAGCAACGCTTTTTCCCGGAAACAATGGCTTCCCTATTAGTACCTCTGCAAAGATGCAGCCAATGCTCCAAATGTCGATAGCTGGAGTGTACTGCAAACAGACATTAACAGTAAATCAGACCGAGAGGAAGAAAAAAATCAGAAATATGAGGTTTTGCAAATGCAAAAGAAACCACTCAATGGACATAACCTGATACAAGGTTACCTGATCCACATATTTTCAACGTCCGGGAGAGTTCAAAATCATCCCTGAACAAGAACTATTTCAATATCCTTATCCCACAGGGACACAACACTACACAACTATATCTATTAACAGTGTTCCACAGATATTCTACACCAAACATATCAAGTACAGAAGACAAGTATAGACAAATGCATAAAACGAATAAAGGAGACAAAGAGAACCATTGGGCATAGAGGAATAGAGTTTTTAAGTCAACAGTAACACATACCTTAGAAAAGAATGATCCACAGAGCTCAGGCGCTCTGTACCATCTTGTTGCTACATAGTCCTGCATTGTAAGAAAATGAAGCAAAAGGGAAAAGTTAAAACACAGAACCAAAGACAGTTAACAAAGCACAAAGCGGCCTGAGTCTACAAACCGTCCAAAAGATTGTTGTAGGAGTATCATTGAACGAAACTCTGGCCAATCCAAAGTCACAAACTTTCAACTTGCAGTTTGCATTAGCCAGTATATTCTTTGGCTTGAGATCACGATGATAAACATTAGCTGCACACAAATTTAATAAACATACAGTTAACTACAACCAGAGAAACATAAGAAAACATGTCGCCAATCTTATGTCTGAAAAGAATTGGACCTGTATGCATGAATTTTAAGGCACGAAGCATCTGATAAAGGAAAAACTGATGATGTTCGCGAGTCAAATCATCGTTAGCTTTAATAACTTGATGAAGATCCGATTCCATAAGCTCGAACACAACATAAATGTCTTTAAACTCTCTCTTAGAAGGAGGCAACATGATGCTTTTGATTTCCACTATATCTGGATGCCTTAGAAGCCGAAGAAGCTTCACCTCACGGAGTATCCGAAGTGCATCAGAGATATGTTCAAAGACATCATTAATCTTCTTAATAGCAACTTTCTCTCCAGTGTGTGTATCAATAGCAGCACAAACAACTCCATAGCTTCCTTTACCAATAACTTCAAGAATCCGGTATCGGTTAGCATCACCATACTCTGTGAAAAATTCCATCTCTTTCGTGTCCTGGTTAATCACAAAATCAAAGAGACAACATAAATTTAACATTAAATCAACTAGAAATCATGAAGAACTAGATAGCATTTTGTTCATGCAACTAAAGTTGGTAAGATTGTCGAACCAAAATAAAATGTGAATTTTCTTTTGTTAATTTGAGACAGAGACTAACCTTCTTCACTTGATTTTGTTGCATCATCTTCAAAGTTATCAACTTGGATCTTACCTTTGATTGATTCGACGAAAATCGATACGAACAAACTCGGAAACTCAAAACTTAAAATTATCTCAAAATCACGGGAATGATCTAAGGGATAGAAGATCTATGAATCTCAGAGAGAAAATTTTCAGAAATCAAAAAAATTTAATCGACTTTTCTCGAAAACAAAACCCTAGATTACGAAAACTCTCAAAACCAGATGGATTCTAAGAAGCCGCGACAGTGAAGAAGCCGAGGGAGAGAACAAACAAACAGAGAAGAACCCTAGATCCAGCGATTGGAGAAGAAGAAGACGAGAGAGAATCCGAAGGATTTTAAAGTTTGAATAAAAACTTTTTAACTAATTGTAGCAATTCTCTTGGGTACTTATTGCGTACGGTTTACAAGTTTCAGATGAGTGGCAGTTTCGTTATTATTTATATCTCTGAGGGTGAAGTTTTTATTGTTTTCCCCCACTTTTGACGACCTTTTCTGAAAATGACTCATTGGTTAAGCCAACTGTTGCTGGATTTGGACCGTTTATAAATTTTCTATCTTAGATTTTGACCCCTATCCGAAATTTTAATTTGATTATATCCACTCTTTTTGCCAAGTGGTCAATTTAACCCTCCACGTGCTGCTCTAATATGTTTAGAGCACCAAATTGGATGGAAACATTAATTTATCTACTTAATAAACAAAATATTTTTTGGTAGATAATAAAACAATTAATTACTCGATCTTTTTTAGGAAACAATCATCATGTTGACATATTAAATGTAAACAGATATTTCTTTGAAGATATTATTATCAGATTTGGATTTAATTATTAGCTATTTTAATGATATACACAAATTAATATATTAGGATAAACGTAACATTTGCTAACAAACATTCCATATATATAATTCAAACCAATCAAGAAAACGACTCTCCACCATATATCAACTTGTTGGCTTGAGATCTGATTATCTGTCGCTTGTGTGTTTTAGTCAATTTTCTTATTTGTGATGATAATAAATAAAAACAAAAAAATCTTTCTTTAGCAAAATATATATATATATATATATATATATATATATATATATATTTTAAGAAAAATAATAATAAGAGTAACCGAATTATAATACGTGTGAAACTAAATGAATTGATATTCACAATTTCACATGGCAATTTACACAATTGGCGTTTGTATTTATTGAAAAGGCCAACTTTTTAGTGTCTGGCTCAAATTAAAAGTTTTATCTAACAAGGGGGCAGGCAATTCATCAAAAGGTTAAGGCTATGTTAACTATTATATATGATCTAGATTTAATATATGAAAAAGTATCAACAAAGTTGTTTCTGTTGTATTTGAGACATTCAAACATATGAGTGAGTTGCAAAGCTGGTCCATTACTTAAAGCATGAAAAAGACAGTTCCATATATATAGAAAACTATGTAATTCACTTTATAAAAAGAATAGAAACTCGATTCATAAACCGCACAAATATTAAAACTACATACTATACTGTATAAGTTAGCAAATAAATGACTATAATATTTTTTCTTTGGAGACGTTAATACAATAGTTGATCTTTTTGTGCCTGTCTTATTGTTTTCCACTAGAAAATTACCCGCGCTACGCCGCGGGATTTTTTTTATAAATCTTTTATAATCTGATTTTAAAACAAAATATTAATTTATTTGATAGTCTGTAGAAATGGTTTTTGTAACAGAGAAAATATGACAGAAATATATATTATACATAACTAGATTCTGGCCCGTGCGTTGCACGGGCATTGTATTTCCGTACATTTTTTTAAATTTTCGTTCAAATGTAGGACAAAGCAATACATTAATACGGAATATTATATAGTTTATACTAAGAATGTGTTTAGAGTTTTGTTTTAGCTAAAATATAAAGTAACATTATTTTAGTACAAATAAGTACTACTTGCAACAACGTAAAGAACATTTCTGAATGACACGACAATATTATCATGATAATCCTTCTTTTATTACTAAGCTTAGGAAATATTAAATGTTGCAAAACTTAAAGACAGTTAAAATAAAATTGAGGGAGACAGCAAAAGCAAAACGTCAAAACACAACTTAGATAGATAATCTAAATCTTATAAAGTTAAGAACGAACTGTTTTATCCGCCTGGTTTTTGAACTCCTGAATTTTCGATGGCTCGACACTGGCTTGTACGGCTTGGAAAATGGAGTTATCGGAGACATTGTTCGGACATCGAATTTGGACTTTCAAGACAACATCCCTCCCCTCAATATCGAGTAGTTCTTGAGGAAAATCATCTCGACGATTTAACTATTTTAAAAATAGCAAAAATAAGTTAGAAGAACTTTCATGTTTTTTAGGCATGGGAAAATTATGTTTATGAGTAAAAGCAATATAAAATACTTGAATATGTTGCTGACGTAGGTCGTTGGCTGATATTCTAAGCAATCTAAACACTTCTCCATCAAACATTATGAAAGATGATGTCTCAGTTTGATCGGCTCCTCTGAACTTGACCATGTACCTTAGTAAAGAAGAGCATAGACTAAAAAGTATTAACAATTGGAAAGATGAATTAAAAAAATGATAACTAAAAAAATTAGGAGAAATACCTAAACGTTGTAGTTGTTACATCTATCTTGCAATGCTTGCAAGAATACATGTCCTCCACAACTTGATTTGTTATAGGATTGACATAAGGCTTGGCTCTCTTGAAACAGTTTATACACGCAACGAAAAACCACGGATCTTCATAATCCAAATACAAAATGGTTGCAAGAGTAACACAAACCATGTCCTGACGATAAAAAAAATATTGTTAGAAGGTATAATGTTTATTAATGTTGTTATTTTGGTTCCGAAATACCAAATAAAAAAAAGGTTACAGTTATTGATTATATACCTCTCTTTCTGCCAAAATTTGGGCAACGGTTTTGTAACTGGATATTGGGAATGCGTCTAAAGGCATCTGTAAAGACGGATAGAAAGATAATCATTATAAATTCAAAAGAGCCATCAAGTGAAACAGATATGAAAAAGAAATACCATTTGAGGAAAGGATCGAGAGAGGAAATTCTATGTGAAAACTAATTCATTGGGTTGCCATCTCTTGAATATATAGTAATGGATGATCGGGGATATCTTTAAAGATTAGAATTTGTGGAAAAAAAGGAAATATACAATTGTTTATTAGCATATTCTTTTTTATTAGCTCAGAATTTACTATTTTGGTATGTAAATCAATTAAAAAAAAAATACATTATGACCTTTTCTCAACCTAATTGTACGGCCAAATGAATGTTAATTCCCATTCATGAATAATTCTAAAACTATCTACTGATAAATAAAGGTTCCCATTGCATGGTCAACATTCATTACTGTTTTTTTGGAGTTAGATGGTTGAATCGGTTCTCAAAAGCTTAATTTCATGTTCTAAAAATAGATTCTCATTTTTAGTGATTATATTTAAAGAAACAAATAACCATAAAAGATGGTCTAAAAGAATCAACCTCACGGTCGATACACAAATTAAAAAAATTGGAATGTGGTATTAAAAAAATTGATTCATTATCGTCTTAAACTTGGAAACGCAAGAATAGTAATAATTTCAAATCTTATTTTAAGCATCCAAAATATGTTTTCCAGAGAGATGGAGAGAGACAAAAAAAATGAATGGAATAGTCACACAAAAAATGAATGGAATAGTCACCAAAAAATGAATGGAATAGTCACCAAATCACCAGTTTCAAAAAAAAAAAAAAAAATTATAAATCATTAAATTATTGTAAACATCTCTATAAATATTTTTTAATATCCATAAATTTCTATCAAACATCTTTATTTTTCAATAAAGTCATTGATGAGATCTTCAACAAAGTTTTCTTTTTTTAATTAATATGTTGTAATTTGATAATCTAATATGACGATTTCATTTTTTTTGTCAAGGAATCGTAAGATTATTTTAGTTAATGACAATTCTTTTGTTGTTAAATGATTATTGAAAGTCCATGTTTTTTCTTTCTGTTACGAAAGCCTGTAATTCAATCAACTTTTCTTCTCCTTTGAGCATTACCCTAATATTCCACAACATCGCTTCATCTTGTAATATATTACCATCATAGCCACACAAAAGAGCTGAGCAGAGAAATGTGGGGGATTTTGAAGATTATGAGACGAAGGAGGTTATTTAGGTATGGTTCTAGTAGGCCATGTCAATCGGTGTTGAAACCATTTGTCCTTGCATCGGTCAATTTGTGTGAATGCAATCTTAACCTAAGATTTTCCATAAAGTTATAGCATGTATGTATATCTCACGATACAAACGTAATAATGCTAGTAATGTAGTATATTTTTCTGAGTGGCCATCATAAACGTTTATAATATATGCTATACTCATGTCCATCCATCCCCACATCATCTCTCTCTCTCTGCATTTATATACTTCACTCTTCTTCTCTCCACTCCACACACAAAAAAGAAATCCAAAAATGAGGAAACCCGAGTCATTCGTTAATAAATACTGCGTAGCCATCTCCTCTTCCTTAAGCAGAAAAACCAAAAGATAACCAATGAAAATTTATATTCAACTCTAAACAGAGAATCATTTCAAACTTCCGTATAGTAAACACTCTTTGTACATCATGCATGATTCTCCAACCCTTATTTACTACAATTCTTTTGAGTATAAAATAATTAACCAGTGAACAACCAGGGCATTAATCTAAGTAAACCTAAACCAACGATTAATCATGTCATAAAATAAAAATTCAGGTAACACGATCTTCTTAAATCCCTTCACGGTTCTAGGCCATACCATAACCAAAAATAATGAAACCTGAATCCACTCCAAACCACCGCTTAGTAAGTAAGAGAAAAATACCAGTGATATTAATTCCATATACCTGCTCACACAACAAACAAAATCGTTCAGCATGAGCAGCTCTCATTGCAGCTCTCACAATATGAAACTGCAACTCTGAAAAATATATAAAAATTAATAAAGCAATCAATTTCAGCTATTCAATTTCATGGCCTTGTTCACATGATACTGGAAACAATTTAATAAAAAGAGATTTTTATTATAAGATAAAATAACGAAGAGATTCAACACACCGCAACAATTATATCTAAAGCTTCCATCATTGATCACAAAATATTTGGATCTCGGCAAAAACCTTGATTACGTCAAAGTGATTTGATAACAACGTAATCTGAGCCAAATTTTAGATTACCAATTGCAAAAGCAGTTGTCAGGGCTCGAAGAGAAGTTCATTGATGCTGTCAAAGAGGAGGTCATGGTCAGCACAAAGCTGGCTTGGATAGAATGGTATGTTACTGATCAAAGCTGGGTTAAGAATCTGGTCGGAGAATTCCGTTTTCAGATACATCTCTTCCCAGCTTGAGTCTATTCCATCCAACACCTCTTTTACGTAATTAAACACTCTTTCTTTTTCATCCATAGGAGACTGAAACTGGTTACAAAAAGGCTGTATCTTTGCTTCACCTGAGTGTTGTTGAAGATGAGTCAATGTTAGCTCATAATTAACTGGAAAAAGTTATATAAATCTTAAGTCTCTTGAGTTTTCATACCTCTTGCTGGACTGATTTCATATTCAATGAATAGCTGCTCAAGAACTGAGTTGTATTCCTCGGTTCTAGATATATAGTGAGATAGTGAGGCCACAGAGAGAAGAGACACTTCTGGTAGGCACTCTTCATGGGGAGTCTGTTAGACCAAAAAAAGCAAACAAATATTTCTTCTCTGTTTTCTCCATCACAAAATTTGCATAGCAACACCAGATTTTAAGGGGCTGAATCAAAAGTAAACACTTGCCTCTTTTAAGAATCCACCCTCTCTCTCTCCATCATTAGCTTCAAAGGTGAGGATATCATCAATCTGGTTGCTTTTGGACACGGGAGGGCTACAACCTTGGCTTGATGAAACAGATTCTATCTCTTTGATTGTTAAGGAATCATCTGCAGTATTAAAAACCCCATTGGTTAATTAAATAACAGTTAATGCATGTATTCTCAAGAATGGAATATAGTAAACTACCTGCAAATGTTTCAGACTTGTTGAAATCATCTGAGGCAAGCACGGTTGCCAAGTTTTGATCAGAATCTTCATTGTTGAACATCTCAGACAGAATATTCTCGTTGCCATGGTGTTGTTCTTGATGAGACCTCTTCTGAGATATTGAAGTCATCCGCTCGAGAAAGAAATGATCTTTGGTTGGAGATAAACTCCTCTGCAATCTTCTGTTCTTCCCCGATAGCAGAAGCGTCTGTCAAGACTTTATCCATGGCTTCTTGGATCGGAGATGGGGAACAGAGAGATCTGCTTGAAACGAAAATGGTGAGAAACCATTTCTGCAACATACTCAATCACATGTTTATTCAGGTCCCCAAATACATTAAAATCCTGATAACAATGTTTACATGTTTTAAAGTATAAACGCTTTCATTTGATCACCGTTTCTGCTACACACTAAATCACATGTTAATCAGATCCCTAAATACATGAAAATCCAGATTAAAAAATACAACAATTTTGATGTCATATATCATATACTCAATGGGGAATTTAGGAATCGGAAATTTGAGAAGGAAGATGGATTTGATTTTGATGTCATATCATATACTCAATGGGAATTTTAGGAATCGAAAATTTGAAAAGAAAAGATGGATTTCATACTTTAGATCGGAGAGATCTGCAGAGCTCCGAAGCCTGCCCTCCGTTAAGCTCAATCTCACAAACCCATCCATTCTCAGTCCAAGTAAGAGGCAATTTCTTCTTCAAGGATGGCAGGATCCATTTTTTTGGCTGATCTAAACATAGCCACATGCTCGCCGAACTTAATTTGGTGATTGAGCCTCACCTTTAAATTTACCTTCTTTCCCAACCCATCCTTCTTCTTCCGCTGTTCCTCGCTGGTTCAGATCAAAATTCGAAATTTCAGAAATTAACAAAACGGATTTTAGGTCAACTATGGGTGATTCTGATGTAACTTATGGTAATCGGACCTTCGTAGGATATTCATACGCCCTTCTTCTTAATCGATTAAGAAACAATGGAGAAACAGTTTTGAGATCCATAACCTCACGATCATAAAAGAAAAAAAAACTCATTATCTGATTCTGCAACCAAAATAAAGAGAAGCAAATAAAACGGATTGCTATTTCATAGAGCATAAACCAAGTAGGATTGTAGGAATCGAAAATCAAAGGAATAAAAACTGATTTCATACCTTGAGAGAGATGGAGAAGAACAATTGAAAGGAAGTTATCGTGAACAGTTTTTTTAGAGAGATGGAGAGACAAAAAAAAAATGAATGGAATAGTCACCAAAAAAAATTAAGGAGTAGTGACCAAAATAGTTGACACGCTGGCATAATCCTTTGTTCTAATTGGTGGATTGCTCACTTTTTCTCTCACATAACTTGTCTCTTATATAAATTAGATGTTTTTTTTTCTTTTGCTATTGCCACGTTCTTGGCTACTATTTCCTTCCACTTGTTTTTTATGGTTGTTTTCTTTGACCTACGAATTTAAAGTTAGTGTATGGTATTTTATAGAACATAAATATATATTTTACATGGTAGGGGGTTTTACGAGATACCTTGTTTTGTAATTTGTAGATTGTTAAATATTTCTTTGTAGACAACATTCTGGATTGTCGGTGTCGTTGTCTTTCTCTTTGTCTCACTCCAGATATGTAATCCTTTTTTCGATGTGATTCGAGATAGAGCAACATAGAGTTGGCCATGACTAAAAACTGGTTTTGGCAGATAGATTCCCACGTTTTGCAAGCTCTGACCTTGGCTTTTGTTTATTGTCATTGCATAACAAATTCGGATCGGAAACTGCCTCTTTCGCATATTGTATGGACAATTTGTATTTGCGGTTGTCATATTAATCCTTGGTATAAGGATTTTTTTGCCAGCGTCTTTCCCAATATTTAAGAATGGATAAAACCTAAACACAAATAAAAGTAACTATATGTTTCATAACACAACCAAGTACATGTTTATGTTATTTTCATATTGTTTGAACTTTTATAATTAGTTTAATTTACTTATAACTCATATCTTTCAAAATAAAAGAATATTATTGTTTTACTTTCAAGTTTTGCAATTTATATGTCACATTAATTTTGAAATTCTTTCATATGTATTATGTCATTTTTATATATTTATTATAAAGAATTGAAATACCTCATCCGGATTTATTCTTTTAAGGCCGTTCTTTAATTATTTTTATCTATATTCTCTTACTAATTTAAATTCTCCAAAGTTCTATCGGACCAATGAATAAATATTTTTATTTTTCACCACTCATTTAAACACTTCTTTTAAAAAAAAATTATATCTATGTATGATAAATAGTTCAATACCTTTTCGTCACTCATGATGTTATTTTAATCTAAAATACTATATAATTTGTTTATTTGGGCTGAAATTTAATGCTAAATAAATTTGAATAACTTCTCACATATCTTGTCTATTGTCTCTATCTTGGTCTAATGCAAATTCTTATTATAATATTTTATTATTCTTTCATTTTTACATCTAATAGTGTTATTTATACTTCTAAGATATGACAATACATCATATCTTATATTCGTTCATTTATTTTATTTCTTTTGGTTTTTTTAGTTGTTGTTATCCTAACTAATTGAAGGTTTTATAGTAATAACATTGCTGCAGATCTCAATTTATTTGATTTTTGAAACAAAATAAAATGTCATAAACCTAATTAGTGTGAAAAATATACGAACTGTGACAATATTTCTGAATTCAAACTGAATCTCTCAAATGTAAATCAAATTGAATTATAAAGTAATCAAAATTTTAAAATTTTGTATACTAAACTAATCGATTTCAAACTGAACCGAACTGAATAGTTGAATGTCTTGCCTAAACTCAGTTACTTTATCTTATGAATCACATTAATAAACTCAATCCTAAACTCAGTCACTTAATATTATGAATCACATTAAAGTTTTGATGTGTGTTAAATTTATTTTAATTGGTTTTCAGTTTTTATTTATTTATTGATGTGTAAAATATTACACAATTAAAAAGAATACACTTCATTCCCAAAGAAAAAAATATAAGAAAAATATTAAAAACAAAATCTTATTATATATAATTTTGTTTTCAAAGTTAGTAATTAACATAATCTAAAAACTCTCTAATATTATTAAATAAGAAAAGAGTAAAAATAACTAATGAGTACTCCTTGATAAAAAATGGCTAAGTTAAATATGATTAAAATAATAAATCTTATTCGAGATCTATGAAAATCAGTTCATCAATGCAAACTTAATTTTCAACCATTCTAATTGTTGTCGAAACCCACCTCTGCTTCACCTTCCATTTCTCCATCTACAATCCTCCACCTGATCTCCAACACGTGGAACAACTCTTCTCTTTATCCACTCTCTGCTCTCTTTTCCTTGATGACACTTACAGTTCCAATTCCCAACCTTCTTGCAGTTGTAGCTGTTGCTGTTCTTCTAATCCCAAGATTCTGTTTTGAAGATGTTGTCGTTGTTGTTATGATCCCAAGTTCCGGTTTATCCTTTCTTGCCCCAAGAATCCTGAATCCGTCCATCACAATGATGATCATCCTATTAGTTCTCTGGTATACCCGTACTAACATTCTCCTTGTTGATCCCTTCAGTGTATCCCCATCACGTTCCCCAGCTGTGTTCGCTTTACTGTCCAGATAGAAATAAAGCATCAAGAAGTAAAGTATCAAGAATTACGACATTCTTCTTATGTTATCGAGTCTGGACCACATTCAATGTCAAGAATCATCTCGGTGTCAACCTGAGCATCCCAGTCACCATCATCAACATCAAGATCAGGAAAAGGTAAGTCATAATAAACTCCATTTATTTCTGCCCAGTATTGGGATCTAGCCTTCATGAATGTGTCTTCTCCTGCTGAATCGTCCCATTGCACCACTCCATCGTACATATGCATAAACCACCTCGCTTTTAGAATTTTTGACCATGAAATTGAACCAACCTTAGTACAGAAATCCTTATCCACGCATGAACAGACAGTTTGGTGTTAGCTGCAGAAAACACAGAGAATTTGAAAGTTAAAAATTGTTATCAATAATCATTCTCCAAACAAAGTTGATTGACTTAACTAAGTTGTAACATTACTAAAAGTTTGATGAACCCTTATTAACTGTTCAAAAGCTACTGTTTATTGTATGAATCTTGTCCACATTCATGAGTTAGGCTTAGAATTAAGAAAGGCACAAACAAAACCTCACAAATCTAACAAAGATGAATTAGTATTACTGATTCTCTAATATCAACAAACCATAAAATCTCATGCTAAATCAATGGACATGGGGATCATAAAGTATACAATCTATGCATGTGTTTTTGTATATGAAGCTAAACATGAACATAACAAAATAGTATACAGGAAACTGAACCACAAAACCAATTATAGTGCAGATGAGAACATGGTGATTGACAGTAATTTTCTTTCTAAATTATAATCAACAAAGACCTATCTTTCAATTTCAAAAGCTATGCATAATTCTTTCAGATTCTCAAATGAGTCAAAATCAAGCGAATGAGTAAAAAAACAGAAAAGTAAGGTCTTGGTAATACCCACCTGTATAAACCCGTAATTGAATTTAAGATGAAAGCGATGGATTTTTTATATACCTTACTCTTACGGAGATCAACCTGAGCTTTGTATCTCCCAATAGTGGCCATACTTTCCATATGCTTGTACACAAATGGTTCTTCAAGTTCAATTTCCTTTGCGCAACATGCTCTTCCTCCTCCAACCATTGTATTCTTTTCACCTAGGGGAAGCTTAGATACACGCAAGCAAACAAAACAGAAGCTTTAGATTAGAACGATTGTGATTATCAATGGACCAATGAACACACAAAAATTCGCTACAAATAATCAAAACTCAATACATATAATCAGAACTCGTAAAACCATACATAAGAAGACGAAGAGGTTAATATTACCTTTTTACGATATCGAACCAGGGGCGGCCGAAGGATGATGTGGAGATGCGGACAACCTCAGTTTTTTTGTTCGATCTAGTCAAACCCGTTCACCTCGAAGAAGCAGCCTTTCAGTCGGAAGAATACGAAGAGTTATTGTCGACGAAGGAGATGGCTAATGAGATTCGTAGACGTCGAATACAAAGATTCGTTCTGGATTTTTCCTGAGATTACAATAAACCATTGAGCGATCGGCACAGAGGTCCCGGATCGGCACGATCTACGTAGATGAAATTGGGAAGTTCCATGAGAGAAAATCATATTAAAATGACTCTTGGATTTAGCGGAGCGAATACTTACAGAGTTGGATTGTAGAGTTTCCGAGAAGTCGACCGTGCACGTCTCCATCTGGATTTTTTGAAGATGATTCAAGAGGCGGTGGCTTACGGCGATGGATTCCAGAGTTTCGAAGAAGTCGGTTCTGCAAGCGTCGATCTGGATTTTTCATAGATGATTCAAGAGGTTTCTACTTACAAAGACGATTGCAGGGTATCGAAAAAGCTGATTATGCTTCTACGATCTGGATTTTTCGTCATGTTCGAAGAGGCGTCGAAGTTTTATTTTAAGTTTCGAGAAATGATGTATTTGACGGGAAATATTATAGATAGCTGGAGTATTACGTGGTTGAATATGATCTTTTGATTGGTTCAGAATAATTTTTCAGTAATTGAGGTGTCAGCTCCTCATGCATTCCTGGGGCTGATGTGTCATGCCCAGGAGATGCACAGCTTCCTTTATATATACTAGGAGAGAACCCGCACAAATGCGCGGGTTTTGGTTAAATTTGTTAATATTTAATATGTTTAATATTTATTTTGAATATCGATATTTTATATGTTTTTAATTTACAAATTTATATTTTCTTTTTTTCATTTTATGATTATAATGATTTTTATGAAAAAGTATACGATAATATATGATTATTAATTTATTTTTTAAAAAATAAATGTTTTTATTATCAATTTTTAATGAGATTTTAAAAAATTATTTCCTTCAACTTTTTTTATCATCCTTTTCATTTTTATAAACTATTAAAATATTTATACTTGTTATTTATATTCATCACTCTTAAATTTTTAATTTTCATTCATAGTATTTTAATATTTTCAGTTATTATTTAAATTTTGTTAATTATATATATATATATATATATATATATATATTTCATTAATTTTATTTTCTTTCTTATGTTATTATATTTTATATAATTTCTTTTTTTGTTATCATTTTATCTCATTTTGTAACATTTTTCTTTTCTTAATAATTATTATTTATATATTTTAATATTTTTAGTTATCGTTTTAGATTTTTTAAATTTTATATATATTTCATTGATTTTTTTTATTTCTTATGTTTTGATATTTTGTATTTTTTATTGTCATTGTATCTCATTTTATAATATTTTATTTCTATTCTTAATAATAATTATTTATATTATTTATAATTTTTAGTTCAGTGGTTCTTTACTTCAAGTTTTCCATTATTTAAAACTTTTTAATAATGTTATCTTTACTTCTAGTTTTATAATTTGATATTTCACTTGTATTGATATTTTTTTATTTTGTATATTTTTGCATAAAAATATGAAAGATGTATTTAAAATTTATAATATTTGTATATTCATGATATTCCAAATTAAATTAAAATTTAGAATTTATGTTTTAATAGTTTTAACTAATTACATGTTAATTAAATGAGTGTACATTAAATAATATATTTATTTTAGTTTAAATGATTATGTGGAAAATTTTGTTTAAAATTTTATTTTAAATGATTATCTTTACTTCTAGTTTTATAATTTGATATTTCACTTGTATTGATATTTTTTTATTTTGTATATTTTTGCATAAAAATATGAAAGATGTATTTAAAATTTATAATATTTGTATATTCATGATATTCCAAATTAAATTAAAATTTAGAATTTATGTTTTAATAGTTTTAACTAATTACATGTTAATTAAATGAGTGTACATTAAATAATATATTTATTTTAGTTTAAATGATTATGTAGAAAATTTTGTTTAAAATTGACCAATGAAAAGGGGGCTGATGTGGCAGTTTGAGAGAGCCCCCTCTTCATCTTTTATATATAGGATAATTCTCTTCTCTTTTAGGGACAAGTATTATACTTTTATTATATTTAACTAAATTACGAATTTAATGAATTTGTCATAATATAGGACTGACCAAAGATTATAATTAACTAGGTTTAACCCATCCTACAGACAGATGAACAACTAATTGAACCCAAGTAGACAATGTTCTTAATATAAAATTATATATATTAAATTTTAATGAGCATTTTCCCAATTGAAAATAACATTAATTCTTATTTTTTGTTATTCTTATTAGAAATTATAAACTTATTTTACAATTGGAAAAAAAAATCTTAAGAAAATATAATTATTTACATTTTTCAGTGTTTGTTCTATTTCAATTATGATAGTAAATATAATGAATTTTTAAATTTGCGGTCGATTGGTATTCAACACACAATTCATAAATTATTTTTCTCTTTTATACGTTTGTTTCTTTAATTTATTGATATCTTTTTCTCTTATACAATTTCTCTTATAACTAATAAGTTTGACGATGCAAAAAAAGAATAATTGATTTGCTGTAATGGAAAAAATATCTTAAATTAGGTGCACATGATAAAAATCAAATATTAACTTTCATATGTTATTAAGATCAAGTAAACCTTATTATCCAAAAATTCTACTTAAAAATAAATGTTATGAGTTAGTTTTTACTTTTTATAATACGATTAGTGATCGTTTTATTTTTATTTTGTTATTTTGTATATTTTTTTAAAAACTAAATTTCTTATAAATATACAAATATTATATTATATATTTAATTTTAAAAATATATATATAAATGTTTTAAAAATCTATTGTTTTGATTTTTTTGAAAAAAAAAATAATATTGTTTTAAAAAATATAGTTTAAAAATGTTAATATCTCTTAGATAAATTGTTTAAAAATATATTATTTATAATAAGATTGGATCAAGTAACATTCATTACTAAATCTATATCTCTTAAATATAAAATGCTAATCTTGAAAATATTTAAAATGTAAACTATTTTAGTCGAACTAAATATATTAACTATAGTTGTTTTAAAATATCTTTAAATATTTTCAAGATATAGAAATGACAAATGGTCTTTCGTATTCCTTTCAAAAAATTTATATGTAAAAATATAACAAATGCTCTTTCATATTCACTTTAAAACAATTTCAGATATAAATTAAATATTAAAATTAAGTGATTAATGTAGATCATGAGGTGACACAAGAAAAAGAGAGAAAAGCTTTCTTTATATATTTGTTTGAAACTTTCATATGTTATTAAGATCAAGTAAACCTTATTATCAAAATAATCTACTAATATTTTAAAAATAAATATTATCAGTTAGTTTTTACTTTTTTATAATACGATTAGTGATCATTTTATTTTTATTTTGTTACTTTGTATATTTTTTAAAACTAACTTTCTTATAAATATACAAATATTTTATTATATATTTAACAAAAAAAATTAAAAATCTATTGTTTTTTTTTTTTGAAAATATTGTTTAAAAATGTTAATCTCTCTTAGATAAACTGTTTAAAAAGTATTTTTATAATAAGATTGGATCAAATAACATTCATTTACTAAATCTATCTCTCTTAAATATAAAATGTTAATCTTGAAAATATTTAAAATGTAAAGTATTTTAGTCGAACTAAATATATTAATTATAGTTTTTTTAAATATCTTTAAATATTTTTAAGATATAGAAATGACAAATGATCTTTCGTATTCCTTTCAAAAAATTTATATGTAAAAATATAACAATTTTTTTTCATATTCATTTTAAAACTATTTTAGATATAAATTAAATATTAAAAATAAGTGATTAATGTAGATGATAAGATGACACAAAAAAAAAAAGAGAAAAAATCTTCTTTATATATATAATATTGTCATATCCGGATTTCTTTAGACCAAGCTTTTTATGCTACACATTATTCTCTATGTTTCAAATTAATTGTTGTTCTAGAGAAATTTTTTTTTATATAAAAAATCAGTGTGGTTTTAGAATTCCAATAGAACTTTTTATATTATCTCTTTTGTTCCTAATTAAATTAATTAAAACAGTAAACATTATTAAGTTTTAATAATCAAATAAAGGTAAAGTCAAACAATAATTTTTTCTTAAGTTGTGTAAAAAACTTAAACAACATATAACTTTAAATCTAAGAAGTATATCATACTAAAGTCAACATTTATTTGAAAGAAAAAAGACAACTAAATTTAAATAATAATAAACCAAAGATATGGAGAAAGAAAATGCATGAGTGACAATTCAACAGAGGGGGTCATAATATCACACCCACCACATGAATCATGTTTTTTTTGTAACCATTCACAATTATTTTATAGAGTTTTGACAGAAGTAGCCAAAATATCCCCCACCACTAACCAGATTTGTTTAGTTATTTTATATTAAATATAATTAAAATTGTACGAACCAAAATATTTATTCTCTGTGCACAAGATATAATAATGTTACAGTAAGAAATATAATAATGCATCACAAAATAAAATCCAAATATAATATGAAGATGTGGTCTAGTGAGAGTGACTAAGGAAGTTGCATGTGGTCAGTGGCTCACTTGCTCAACTCGGCCAAAACCATATAATCTCAGTCGCAATCAAATTTTGTTTTACAATATTAGAAACTAGGTTTGGCATTCAGATATTCGTTCCGGTTCAAATCGGTTATTTCGGGTCTTATATATTTCGGTATTAAAAATCTAAGATCCTTTCAAATATTTTAGAATGTTGATTCGCTTACTTCCGATTCGAATATCCGAAGTATTGGAAAAAAAAAAATTAGTTAAATTTGAATAAAAATTTGATTAAATTTTGATAATATTACTTTGGGTGTTTCAAATGTTTTAAATATTTCTATTGTTTTCATCTTAACAAATTATCTGGCTATAGAAGATAAATAAAACAAAGATTAACACATTACAAGTTTCAAGATATTCATATTACAAAATGATCTCTTACTTCTACGGTTTTACTTGATGATTATAGCTAATTGGTTAGCAACTAAGGATTTCAATATAGGAGAAACTGGTGAATCCCCCAAAGAACACATCGAACAGAGCAGATGTAACATTACCTGACTCGATCACTGCATCCACATCCATTGGCAACCCTCCAGGGGAAACATAAACATATAAGAAAAAGCTGAAACATAATGAAGAAGCAAAAACAAGATCATGTGTAAATAGACAAAGCCTGAGGACATTGTGCTTACAAGCATTTTTGAAGGATTGATCCAAGTCAAGAGTATGACACTTCCTTTGTTGAGAGATCTGTTTTGGAAGATCCCACGGAATGTAGAGAGCGGTTTCTATTGAGATATTGTAGAGATTAATGGGCCATGGGGCCTTAATCTCTAGAGAGCGTGTGATAATTGTCTCACATTGGAAGTTGGGAGTAATGTTGACTAATATATAAGGGACTTGGGCCAATCCATTTATCACCAATTGGTTTTAGGTTGGAAGCCCAAGAAAACTTAACAGTTTCATCATTAGAAGATGGAGATTTGATTCTCGGTAAAATGGCTTCGTCCAATGCATCCCAGAAGGTTTTACCATCAACATCTCTCACAAGAACAATCTCCAACGATTTCTCAGCTTGAGCTGCATTATTGGGAGCAAGAAGACCGACCTTTGAGAATTTAAAATGTGAAGAAAGAAAGTTATGATGTTTAACATATCATTACCTTAAAAAATGGAACCAAACAATGATGAATCTCTTTGAATATAATCTCATCAGCAGATAGTCCTTTCCAAGTGTTTAACCCGCTCATGATAGATTCATTCACGTATAAACCCGCAACATAGACTTTGACACCAATGATAGCAAACTTTGTCTCCCTAAACCCTGACAAAAATTAATGCATTCACATACAAGATACATCGAAGGAAGTCTCAAAGCAAGTCTAGAAGCATTTCAACAAAAATGCAGAAAAAGCGTTCGAGATATAAAAAATGTTGAAGCTAAAGAGTGCAGGTATGGTTGAAACTTACCAGTGCCAAGCAACGAGAAAGTGGTAGAACAACCCGGTAATGTCACTGATCTCTGAAACTTCACGTTTGTACCCGTTTCTTCGGTGTTCTCGTTTGCATTTCCAACTACACCACACAGACCAAAATGTTAAAACTAAAATGCCTAATTTGTTGTTACTGATTTCTAAAGCTTGTTTCTTTGTTGTTCTCGTTTATTTGTTGTTACTTTTCCATCTTAAACTTGTGCACAACCTCCATCTTTAACACTTCTTGATACCTTCCCTAATCGCAGATACTCAGAAACCAACCAAACACACCTTTCCTCCACCCGAAGTTCTCTACGCTTTAGACCGAGCTCTGATACCACTTGTTAAGAAATCGGTTTACTAAGTCTGAGTTCCTTAACTAAACTTAGATCGATTTCTTGTTGATTCTTGTACGGATTGTATGCGATTAAAGAACTAATGACACAACGAGATTGTTGACCATGTTACTTGCGTTAATCTGGGAATGGAACCAAACCACCATGCATTCACTATATTGATTATAAAAGATGAGTTTACAATAAGATTGTGAATCACTTCTTTGTTAACGAATATGCTTCTCCTTTGAATCTATTATCGGAGTATCCAAGCAGAGTTAACACGCCTTGAGTACCGTAGTGGACGAGATGAAGATGACCTCTCGACCACTCGCCATCGACCGTACAGACGAAGATCGAAGAAACCGAAGACGATCAACCGAGCAACCAACACTGACCAAGAACTTGAAACCTCGAAGCCAGACGAACCGTGAAGCTTCTATCTCTCTAGTTATCTGATGTTGTAACCCTTCTCTCTCATCTGCAACGATGTTTCTCTCTGTAAAAACAAATGAAGAAGACGACGTTGACCTTTGACCAATCCGTTTAAATAACGGATTGCCCGCTAAACTGTTTTAACCGAATATCGAGCTGAATTGGGTTTAAGTTGACCAAGCCCAACTCCGAATATATCGGCCCAGCTTCTTTCTCTGTCTTCTTTCTCTCGAACCCTCTTATGGCGAATCGTGACCTTCCTGAATCGAGCTCAAGAAAACGAGTCACTCCCGATGAAGTTCCACCTTCAACGGAACCTCCACGATCTTCTTACCCTCCGATTCAGATTTCCTCAACTGAAATCAATTTTCAAGGCGATCTGAGTAAGTACTTCTTCCCTGACTCTCAGAACCTTCTGCATGTCTCTTCTGAACAAGTACTAACCCTTTTAGTGTACTTTTCTTGCTTTTCTAGAACAAAATCCAAACAGCTGACGAGGAGGCGAACGAGTATGCTCAGCTTCCTCCTGATGCAAAGTAAGAACTTCTCTTTCATATGCATGTCTTCCTTCTCTAGATTTTACCACCTAGAACTTTGTAGATCTGAAAAATAACAGTTTTTTTTATCCAGTGAAGATTCTTTTTCCTTTTCCTGAGACAAACACTAACACAATATTCTCTCTTTCTCTGCAAGATGACCCAATCGCCAGAATCATCTCTGAGTATTGCGTCGCCAGGTCAGGTGGCGATTTTCAGCGTCTCGAGGCCCTTATCGAACGCATTACCGGGTAAGCTCTTAGTAAGTAGATCAACCGAATTTAGTGTAGTATGTACCTTAGAGATTTTCACTAGACCTTCATCTAGGATGTCCCATACGAAATGAATCTTTGTAGCAACATGCTTAGTCCTGTCGTGATGCACTGTGTTTTTAGCTAAGCAAATTGCACTATGTGAATCACTGTTTAGTAGAAAATAATCTGCTTTAATTCTCAATTCCATACATAGCTCCCTCAGCCAAAGCCCTTCCTTTGTTGCCTCTGATAAAGCCATATACTCAGCCTATGTGGTGGATAATGCCACCACATGTTGTAGTGAAGATCTCCAGCTTAACGTGTTTCCCCCAACTTGAAAAACATACCATGTAACTGACCTCCTTCTGTCGAGGTCAGTTGCATAGTCTCTCCACCCTTCTATAGTAAAGTGATCAGACTTAGTAAATCTCAAACATACTTCCGTAGCTCCTAATATGTACCTTAAGATTCATTTAACTACTGCCCAGTGATCCCTTCTTGGATTTTCCATGAATCTGCTAGCCAAGCAAATTGCAAATCCTAAATCTGGATGTGATCCTATCATGGCATACATTATGCTCTCTACTGCACTTGCATAGGGAACAATATCCATGAATTCTGATTCTATCAGTTTTTCCTTCTACGTTTCAATTTGAACTGTGAATTCATTGGGGTAACCACTGGCTTACTCGATTCCATTCCAAAAGATCGTAGAACCTGCTTAAGATAGCTTTCCTAAGATAGTTTGAGAATTCCCTGACTTCTGTCCCTGATGATGACCATTCTTAGAATTCTCTTGGTTGCTCCAAGATCCTTCATCTCAAACTCTTCACTCAGACTCTTCTTTCGCCTTTTGATATCTTCAATTCCTTTCACTGCAATGAGCATATCATCTACATATAGAATAGATAAATCTTGTCTTCTACTGTAGTTCCCTTATGATATACGCATTGATCCTTCATACATCTCTTGAATCCCTGAGGCTTGATAAACTCATCAAATCTCTGATTCCACTGTCTTGGAGATTGCTTTAGTCCGTATAGGGATTCCTTCAGTAGACATACCTTTCCTTCTCTCCCCTTTCAAAAAACTCTTCTGGTTGTTCCATGTAGATCACTTCATTTAGATTTCCATGAATAAACACCGTCTTCACATATAACTATTCCAGCTCCATATTCAGATTCACCACGATAGAAAGCATGACTATCTCCTTCAGTGACTAACTCCTCTTCCTTTACTTCTTGTTCTTCTGTGATCTCCTGCAATATGTCGCCCAGACCTTGAAGTTCTAGCTGCATCTGCATTTTGAACTTCCACATACCAAAGTCTCATGTTCCATCGAATTTTTCTATCTTAAACTTGTGCACAACCTCCATCTTTAACACTTCTTGATACCATCCCTAATCACAGATACTCAGAACCAACCGAACACACCTTGTCTTAACCCGAAGCTCTCTGCGCTCTTGACCGAGCTCTGATATCACTTGTTAAGAAATAAGTTTACTAAGTCTGAGTTCCTTAACTAAACTTAGATCGATTTCTTGTTGATTCTTGTACGGATTGTATGCGATTAAAGAACTAATGACACAACGAGATTGTTGACCCAGTTACTTGCGTTAATATAGGAGTAGAACCAAACAACCATGCATTCACTATATTGATTATAAACGATGAGTTTACAATAAAATTGTGAATCACTTCTTTGTTAACGAATCTGCTTCTCCTTTGCAGCTATTACCGGAGTATCCAAGCAGAGTTAACACGCCTTGAGTACCGCAGTGGACGAGATGAAGATGACCTCTCGACCACTCGCCATCGACCGTACAGACGAAGATCGAAGAAACCGGAGACGATCAACCGAGCAACCAACACTGACCAAGAACTTGAAACCTTGAAGCTAGATGAACCGTGAAGCTTCTCTCTCTCTAGTTCTCTGATGTTGTAACCCTTATCTCTCCTCTGCAACTCTGTTTCTCTATGTAAAAACGAATGAAGAAGACGACGTTGGCCTTTGACCAATCCGTTTAAATAACGGATTGTCCGCGGAACTGTTTTAACCGACTATTGAGCTGAATTGGGTTTAAGTAGACCAAGCCCAATTTCGAATATATCGGCCTAACTGAACTCAACTTAGTAGAGCCCAAATGATGAAATGACAAACAACAATCATTATAACAATGTGTCGTTTTTGACAAGAGATCAAAAGATATGGAAAGTATTCTGAGTTTATTATTGGACCCTAAGGTCTTATATATAGTGATTACAAAGTAGAAGATAAGGTCTAACTAGGAGATAAGATGAATACTTCCTAATCCTAATAGGACTTAGATAAACCGATTACATGTTTATCACGTAAGATCATGTATATCGCCTAATACCTCCCCTCAAGTTGGAGCGTACAAATCTTGTATGACCAATTTGTCGAGAAATGAATCAAATTCCTTGCTTCCTAGCGCTTTTGTGAGGATGTCGGCTAGCTGCTCTTTAGTGGAGACATGAGATGCTTTCATCAAACCTTCAACAATGGCATCACGGACAAAGTGACAATCAACCTCTATATGTTTTGTTCGTTCATGAAAGATCGGATTTGAGCTTATATGCAAGGCTGCCTGACTATCACAATGTAGTGTCATGGGCTCTTTGTGATCGATACGAAGCTCACGTAGAAGTGATTTGATCCACCGAAGTTCTCGTGTCAAAGAGGCCATTGCACGATACTCAGCTTCAAGTGAAGAACATGAAACCGTCTTTTGTTTCTTGGTTTTCCAAGAGATTGGTGAATCCCCGAGCTGGACAATCCATCCGGCTAGAGACCTTCTAGTGAGTGGACAGCTTGCCCAGTCCGAGTCACACCACCCGGTTATGTGTAAGGATGAATCGGCTCTTAGAAGTATGCCATGCCTGAGTGTGTCTTTGAGATAACATACGACTTTGAGAGCTGCTGTCCAATGATCCTCCCTCGGTTTTTGCATAAATTGAGAGAGTGTGTGTATAGCGTAAGAAAGATCTGGTCTCGTTGAGGCAAGATAGACTAAACGACCGATTAGCCGTCTATAGCGTGATGGATCTTGGAGAAGAGGAATTTTGGACAAGGAGAGTTTATGATTTTGATCGATTGGTGATCCGTATGGCTTGCATCCAAGAAGTCATGTTTCCGTGACAATGTCGATGGAGTATTTTCGTTGGCAAACGTAGAAACCAGTCGGGCTTCTTGCGATTTCTAGACCGAGAAAGTACTTGGCCAAACCTAGATCTTTCATATAAAAACAGGTTGAAAGATACTGTTTAAATGTATGAATAGCAGAAGGAGAGTTACCGGAGATAATAAGATCATCTACGTAGACCAATATCTGAAGAGAGATATTGTCTTTGTAGAAGGTGAATAGAGAGTAATCGGATCGTGTTTGCTTAAAGCCATATCGCTTAAGTGCATCTGCCAACTTCGCGAACCAGCATCTTGGGGACTATTTAAGTCCGTAAATTGATTTGAGAAGTCGACATACGCGAGTGTCACCTGGTGGTTAGAAGCCAGGCGGTGGTTTCATATAAACTTCTTCGGTAAGGTCTCCGTGTAAAAACGCATTATGAACGTCCATCTGATGGACTTCATAATTTTTCTTTGCTACAATATCCAAGATGAGTTGAATTGTCGTCATTTTGGCTACGGGCGCGAAGGTCTCTTTGTAGTCGAGTCCTTCTTTTTGATGATTGCCAAGTGCGACGAGTCTAGCTTTATAACGTTCTAGGGATCCATCAGATTTCAATTTGATTCTAAATACCCATTGACTCCCGATAGCTCTATTTCCTGGAGGAAGTTGTATAAGATCCCAAGTATGGAGATCTTCAAGTGATGTGACCTCAGCTTTTACAGCTAAGTGCCAGTGCTCATCTTTCATTGCTTCTTTGAACGAACGAGGCTCGACTGCATTTGTTAGAGAAACTAAATAGCTTCGATGTGAAGCAGAAAATCTTGCACTAGAGAGATAATCAGATATAGGATGATCCGTACCTGAGGATGATGACTGGAGAGCTGGTGACGATGAGGGAAGCGACTGTGGAGAGACTGAGACTGTATTAATGATGAAACCATGTAGACGAGTCGATGTCGTTTTAGTTCGATGACCACGACCCATATGTTCCTGAGTATTGGTTGAATCAGACGAAGGATCAGCTGTTTGTTGTATGGTTTCGGTATGATCATCAGTTGGTGGATTGGTTGCTGGTGTGATCAACTCCGATGTAGCCAAAGTTTCTTCTGGGTCAACGATTTGTTGTGTTGGTGAAGAGAGGAAGTCCGAAGATTCCTTTTCTGTTAGAGTCTCTGAATATGGGAAGCTTGTTTCGTTGAAGACAACGTCTCTTGACACAAAGATTGTATTTCGTTCCATGTCGTAGAGGCGCCATCCCTTCTTGGCGTATGGATAGCCGATAAATATGCAACGTCGACTCCGAGACTTGAATTTATCACCTTTGTGATTCAAATTATGAGCATATGCTAGACAGCTAAACCTACGGAGATGTTTATACGCAGGAACATGGCCGTATAAAATCTCGAATGGAATCTTTCCTTGCAGAATTTGGGAAGGTGTTCGGTTGATCATGTATGCGGATGTGAGAACACAATCTCCCCAAAACTCGATCGGAAGTTTTCCTTGGAATCTAAGCGCACGGGCTACTTCCAAAATGTGACGATGTTTTCTTTCGACCCTTCCGTTTTGTTGTGGTGTATGAATGCAAGAGGTCTCATGAATTATTCCTTGTTCTTGGAAGAATTTGGTCATTGTAAGAAACTCTGTTCCATTATCGCTGCGAATTACCTTGATTGCTTTTGAGAATTGTCGTCTGATTATAGCCAAGAAGTTCCGCAGATGTGTCAAAACAGTCGACTTGTCGGCTAAGAGGTATAGCCAAAACAGACACGACAATGTTTTCCAGATTCCTTAAATAATTCAAAAGAAAATTTTGATTTAATTCATTGTGATTTATGGGGACCTTATCGTACCCTAGCGTTTTGCGGATCCCGTTATTTTTTAACCATTGTGGATAACGGGATCCGCAAAACGCTGGGGTACGATAAGGTCCCCATAAATCACAATGAATTAAATCAAAAAATTCTTTTGAATTATTTAAGGAATCTGGAAAACATTGTCGTGTCTGTTTTGCACGCAAACAAATATCACAAAAAGAATCATTATTATTGGCAGAGACTTTTCGAAGACCATGTATGTGGCTGAGAACTCGTGAAGACGGATGTCCTAACTGTGCGTGCCACAAAGCTTTATTTGTATGAACACTTGTCTGATTTGAAGCTACAGTCTCAATCCCTCGAAATTGATAAAATCCTTCTCCCTCACGATCACCCGCTCTAATCAGCATCCTCGAAGTGCGGTCCTGTAAAATCATCAAGCGGTCAGTAACTTGTCCAACAATATAGTTATCGGAGACTAGTTGGCCAAAAGAGATTAAATTTGTATGGAATCCCGACAAGATAAACGTTGAGAAGTTGTAATTTTGAGGTGAAATGAACGGTGCCCTGTTGAGAGGCAATAACGTCGTTTCCTGCTGGTAATCGTACAAACACAGGTGCAATTGATCGTATATCATGAAGGATGCTGATTTGTCCTGTCATATGATGAGTTGCACGTGTATCTAGGATCCATAACTCATCATCGTTCTTACCACTTAATCGATTTGTTGGAGTTGTGGAGAACAAGCGTTGAATGGTGCGCCATTGTTCATCCGTAAAACCACTAAGCCCTTGTCTGTCAGCGTCGGTTAATGGTGTCGAAGCGTGTGCGGTAGATGAGTTGGTGGTTATTTGAGAGCCATTCGCATGCGGTTGTGAGCTTTTTCCTCTACCACGTCTGATACTCTTAGAGTCAGTTTTGGACTGACTTCGATCCTCCCACCAATATGGATATCCCACGATTTTGAAGCAACCAGATGCTTCGTGTCCTTTGCGTTAGCAAACCGTACAAAATCGCTTTGGATCACGATTTATTCTCGTTGATTCAGCTGCAGTAGACGGGCGTTGAGAAGATTTTGTTGATGTTGCGACTTGGGTGACAAAGCTCATGGGCTCGGCTCCTTTGTTCGCAGAGTTAATAGTTTCGTTTTGAAGCCACTATTTGATAGACGGTGTCAAGGTCGGGTAGTGGTGTTAAAGCGCAAAGTTGAGATCGTATTGCTCCGTGTATGTGATCGTCTAACCTGCAAGAAAATCATGTACCTTGAGGTTATCAAGTTCTTGGTCGCGGGCAGTGTTTAAATCGCATTCACACTTCCCACAGCCACAATGTTTTGATGTAGTACACTCAGCTATGCCATCCCAAAGTTTGGTCAGTCTTCCGAAGTAATCATCCACGGAAGATCCGTCTTGTTTACATGTTGCTAAGGCGTTACGTAATTGCTGAAATCGAGCTCAACTTTTTAGAGAAAAACGTTTTCGGATAATATCCTAGTATTCTTTTTCGTTTTCTCGAGTGGAGATTGATGATCTCAGCTTTGATTCAATTGTTAGTTTAATCCAACCAACAAGAAGATGGTTATTCACCAACCAATCTTCATGATTTGGATCGCTAGAAGCTGGTTTTGGAATAGTTCCATCAAGAAAACCGAACTTTTTACGAGAGCTTAGAGCCATTCGTAAGTTTAAAGCCCATTCGTCGTAATCAGTCCCGTTGAGTAGGGGTTGAGAGATTACGGCTCTTGGGTTATCATTAGAGGTTAGATAAAATGGTGATATAGTTTTGTGTTTTGAAGTAGGATTGACCATAGCCATCGAATGATGATTTAACTATGGCGCTAGGGTTTAGTTTAAAGGGTCTCTGTTTTTTGAGTGAAGAACAGAGGAGGGATAGGCCGAGAGGCTTTTTAGAAAATAAGATTTTAGATTTTGATTTTTGTAGGTCTTAGATCTTTTGCTCTGATACCATGACAAGAGATCAAAAGATATGGAAAGTATTCTGAGTTTAATATTGGACCCTAAGGTCTTATATATATTGATTATAAAGTAGAAGATAAGGTCTAACTAGGAGATAAGATGAATACTTCCTAATCCTAACAGGACTTGGATAAACCGATTACATGTTTATCACGTAAGATCATGTATATCGCCTAATAGTTTTGAATTTGGAATAATTAACTGTGTCGTTTGAGTGTAAATTTTCTTTTTCCTTGGCTGATTTAACTTTTGGTGAGGAGGCCGATAGGATCACTCGTTTACTGTCACATTATTCAGCATTCTATCACATCAAACGATCCATGATGTTGCTCTTAAGATGTAGCAAGCAGAACTGGTCTTATAAAGATTTTGTGTTACATAAGATGTTTTTGTTTTTTTTATAGAGTCGTTCATGCATTTCATTTGCTCTGTTAAAAAACAAGTTCAGAAAGATGACGACTAACACAAATCCGCATCACACACGATACATCATAATTTATAAAGAAAACACAAAGGAAAACAATACGTCCTGAAAATTGCTATCCGAAAGGTAGAATTGTAATATAGAATCTTTTCGGACAAGGAACAAAAAACAAAATCGATAGAACACCATCTCCCACTCTTAGGCACTATCTTGGGTGGGCTTCTCTGTCTCCATTGGTTCTTCGCCAGAGGCCGGTGCTGGCTGTGGCTCACTCTTGTCCTCATCCGCCGCCTTGGCTGGTGGTGCTTCGGGTTTAGCTGCTGGCTTTGGTTTGGTCATTATAGGCCTGCAAAACCTGCCAAACAATCCAAAACATGGTTTATCCACTTTTTACCATATAAATGCAATTCCTATTATAAAAAGATATGAAAACGAAGAATCTTTTACTTACTTGTCCAATGCCTCCGCCTTCCTTGTAACGTCAGCTGACAAGAAAGCTGGTGTTGCGTACTTGGGAAGTGTCTCCTGCTGCTGCTGCTTCTCCCGAAGCCAAGCTTCAGCTTCCACACACTCGTTCAGAACCTTTATATTGCACAACAACAACAAAAAAACACAACTCAACCTTCTTATCAAGCTTGCGAAACAAAAGAACTGTTATTAGAAATTGTTATTACCTTTTGCTTCTCTTCTAGTTCAATGTGGTCAAACTTGGAATCACTAGAGACAGCTGCCTCTCTATAGCTATTAACACAGTAACCAAGCGAATCAATGACCGACCCTCTTTCCAGCGACTCCTTGTAACGCATTTCAACGGGGTCACCCACCTACAACAAGACCAATCACCAAGCTATGTTGAAACGATATGGTCTACAAATATTTTAAAGAAAACAGAATAAAGCCATCTATCATGTGTATATTACCTTCTTGAGCTCCTCAAGCTTTGCAACATAAACACCTTTAGTCTCATCTTCCCCATCTTCATACAACCAATCCTCCACTTCCTGCAGCCTTGCCAGGAATGCTTCCCTCTCTGACTCAGTGATATATTCATGGTATTTGTCACTCAGCTGAAAAACAAAACAAGTCAGTGCCCCAAACCTTATAAACGCACACTCCAATGCAAACAGAAGAGGATTCTCACTTTGTTTCGCATATCGTAAACATAGGACTCAACAGCATTCTTCCGGTCCTTGGTCTCCTCCATAACTCTGTCTTGCAAAGCCATCTCATATTCTTTCTCCACAGCCTTTTGGACATCCACAGATTGCAAAGCGCCATAGACCAATTCTGATAGAGGTACATTTGTTTTCTTCACCTTCTTCTTCGGAGCCTCAGCCTGCACATACCATTAATAATTAACCAATTAATGCAAGTTCACAAGCAAATGAATAAAGCAAGCACCACAGGTTCAGTAGAGAAACTAGCCTTTGACTCAGTCTCCATTGGCACCGGCTTATCAGCAGACTCAGGAACACCATTGTCAGTACCAGCTGCATCACTGGTTTCCTTGGCGTCCTGCATGTTGACATCAGATTCACCAGAAGCTTTGTCAGTGTCCATCTTAGTAACTTCCTCCGATTGCTCTTTTGCGACTGGAACTTCAATTTCTTCCTCTTCCAAAAGCTGCAATGAGGGAGAGAAAATTTAAGAATCTCAATTTTGTAAGGGAAGGCGCGAATTTGAATAATCAATTTGTAAACAGTTCATCTAAAGAATGAGCCTTCAAATAGTTCATCTAAAGAATCAGTTGCATTGGATGATTATACTGGTACATAAACAACAAAAACTTACAGTTGCCGATTCAACTGAGACTATTCCGTGCAGGGTCAATCTCACTTTCACCTTAAGCTTTGCCCTCTCGCCTTTGGATGACTGGAAGGGACCGATCTGCAAGAAGGAAATCAACCATGAGCAACAAGAGCGCTACAGTCTTAACTAGCCATGAAATTGGATAAAGATCAAACCGTGTATGTGCTGATTTTTGGAAGTGCTTGCAACTCGGTCACATCACTATACTGCACATCGACAGAGAAAGTTCCAGAACGGTAAAACGTTAGAGCCTTGACACTAGGAATGGAATTTCCTTTGGGGAACACAATGGTGCTCTGCTGATTCTCAGCTCCATTTTGAGCATCAGAAGCTGCTCCTTTCCACGCCAGCGAAATTGAGAAGGGAAAGCTCTCATGAACCTTAAGAGAAAAGAATCAATAATACGACTTGTTAGACAACCTGGAGTACAATAGTAGACTAAAAATCACATCTTGTAAGCATAGATATACACCCATTACCTGGAATTCGCGAACTTTAAATGTCGGACTGAGAATGGCACACTGCAAGGCGCATCCCCTAGACACGCACTCACTTGCATTCATTGTACGCCTGGGCTCCTTACCAAAAAACTCGGTTAAGATCTTGATAATAGCAGGGACACGGGAGCCAGAGCCAACAACCTCGACCATATGTACATCTTCAATCGAAAGTCCGGCATCAGAGAGAGCTTTCTCTAGAGGCCTCTTCACACGCTCCAAAATCGGGATGCTGATCTCTTCGAACTCTTCCCTCTTGATGACACCTCTAACATCTTTCTCATCCATCAAACACTCAATATTCAATGGCGCCACAGGATTCGCGCTCAGAACCTTCTTTAGCTTCTCGCACCCAGCCCTGAGCCTGAGACTAGCCTTGGCATTCTGGTAGACATCAATCTTGTACTCTTCCTTGAACTTGGCAGCAAAGTGATTGAAAAGAACTTCATCAAAGTCTCTACCCCCGAGGGAGCGATCAAAAGCATGAGACAAGATCTTCAGCTGTCCTTTCTTGAAACCTGCAATGCAGACTTGCATGCTTGCATGGCCAATGTCAATGAATGCGACATTGAGAGGTTCACTCTCTGGAAGATCCGTCTTGTAAATACCATACGCCAAAGCTGTTGCTGTCGTCTCGTGGATCAAGTGCAACGGGTGCAAGCCTGCAATGGTCGCCGCATCCAGAACAGCCCTTCGCTGGAGGTCGGTAAAGTAAACGGGAATACCAATACAGCAGTCCACCACAGCAGCATTCAGATTCTTTTCAGCAATACCTTTCAAATTAGACAGCATCATTCCCATAACCTGAGTAGGTGTGAAGGCTCTCTTCTCTCCCAAATAATTAGCATGGATCAAAGGATAGCCATCAGGCCCTTCCGTGACAGAGAAAGGCAGAGACTTGATGTCTCTTTGCAGCTCAGGGTCAGAGAATTGGCGACCAACTAGACGCTTGATCTGCGATATGGAGTTTTTAGGGTTCATCATGGTCGAAGCAGCTCCAGCAGTCCCGATGAAACGCTGCTTCTCACCAAAGCATACAACAGCAGGAGTCTCGCGGTTTGACTCATCGTTAAGCACAACGTCGATACCTCTTTGCCTTGCAACAGCAACAAGACAATTCTCGTTTCCAAAATCAAACCCAACTACACTCATTCTCGCGCTTTGTCTTGTTCAATACTGGGGGACTCCTCCCAAAGTAAGTGATAACAGCAAACCCTATTAATCGATTAGAGAACAAAAAATAATAATCAAATGCATACTCCACAAAGTTTCAAGATTTAAAACCCTAATTGGATCAGAAATCTAATAAGAACAGTTCAAAAAGCAAAATTATATTCTCAGATGGTGGGAATTTCCAGAGAGAAACCCGCGACGGATATTGGATTAAACAGAGAAAACAGATTCAAACTTCAGTTGTGCGAGCCATTGATACGAATATTTAGATCGTATACCTAAAAGGTGAGATGTACGAAAAAAGAAGAGATTCAGATCTAAAAGTTCTAATCTGAAGCTAAAGGGTTATAGAGAAGAGGAGGGAGAGGAGGGAGGCATCGGAATCATACCTGAATCGCCGATCGCGAGAGAGGGTTTGGGTTCTGGAAGCTTGTTTTAGGTTTGAGTTAATCGTCGCACCGAAAAATCTGGAAGAGAGGAAGACAACGAGAGAGGGTTTTATTAAGGAGCAGGGTTCGTCTCGAACATTCCTAGATTTTTACTTTTCCTTTTTTATTGTTTACACTTTTTGTCACATTTCTTTTATGATTATGTTAAGGTAATTATATGTGATTATGTTAAGGTTGATCAATATATGAAAACATGATTAGACAATGTTATTCATGAGGGTTTAGAGTGTGATTGGCAAAGTGGAAAATAAAAGAGTAGCTGACAACAATTGAAGCAGGAGCCGAAAACGAAAATAGACAGCCAAAGAAGAGAGCGGAGAATGTACGAGGAGAACAAAAGCGGAGAGCGAAGAAAGGAGAATATTGGGCTTATGATAAATTTTATATTTCCTAAAAAAATTATAAAATACTTATTTGTTATTAAAATATTGAATATCAATGAAAATAAAAGTTACCTTTAAAATATGAAACTAAATAATTTTAAAAATATATCATCTATTACTTTTCCATATATGTTCTCCTATGTTGTTTCGAATACCCGCATATATGCATCACCTGTAGGCACATAATCTTTTATTGGATTTTTTTCATCATCATCTGAGAATTCAAACACTTCAGCTTCCATATGTTTGTACTCTTGAAAATCTATCAATATTTGTTGATCTTCTTATGAAATTGTGTAGTGCCATAGTCACCACGATAATCTTGGATTGTGTCGGTAAATCATATTATGCTGAATTTATGATAATAGCAAACTTTTCCTTCCACACTCCGAAAGTTTGTTCAGTCAGAGAACGCAAAGAAAAATGACGTTTATTAAACATTTCATTCTCATTTGTAGGTCTTCTTTCTCTACATTGATGTGGATGATATCGAATTCGACGATACGGAACAGGAAATCCTTTTCTGTTAGGATAACCTGAATCAACAAGAAATATTTTCCTTCAGGTGGAGTTGGAAAATATTTGCCGCTTTGTGCACAATATGTCAATATCTTGGAGTCGTGTGCTCTTCCAGGTGTCCCCACATATGTATATATAAACTCCATATTGAAGTTACAAATCACAAGCACGTTCATTGTAGGATATTGCTTTCGTAAGTTTCAATACCTTTCTTTTTATCACTTCCAACTTCCACTGACACATGTGTTCCATCAAGAGCTCCGATGCAAGCACTGAAGAAAGGATAATATCTTCGATCAAACGAACGAATGGTGTCTACCTGTAGAAATTCATTTTCTTCAGGCTTTATAATATCTTGAGACATACAAACAAGTAGATCCAATACTTCGTGAAACTTTCTATTCACCGTCTCTTGATTGCGTTGATAATGTGTTGCGATTGTTCTTTGAACTTCATCATACACGACAATCTCCAAAAACATTGCAACAACTTCTTTTAATCCACATTTCGTGATTCGAGCAGTCCATAATCACTTTTTAAGCTACAACACAACTCTTGAGAGTTTCTTGATGCATTCACAGAGTTTCATAACATTTTTATCATGACCATTGATCATTTGCATAGTATGACGTCATCCACGACCTCTATCAGTTCGCATCAATATTCTATCACGATTTGGATCCAAACACTCATTCTCGATCATCAGGGCCAATACTTTAAGCAAATTTTGGTTTAACCGAAAAGCTATTTTCTTAAAATAATCAACAACACTAATATTAAAAAAAAAATATGATAGCATAATTATTAAACAAGCAAAAAAAACAGTCTCGTTTATTAAGCAAGCAAAAAAAAAAAATCTAATCGTAAGCAAACAATTTTTACTATTAAACAAGCATATTTTCAAAAAAAAAAATCTAACATAGGCATATTTTATTTAGAAAAAGGAACAAAAAAATTCACACAAAAATATAAAAAATATATATGATAACAAAATTATTAGGAGTTGCTCACTAAAAACATGATTATTTTAAATGTAAAAAATAGCTAAATATAGATCCTAATAAAATAACGCTCAAACAACTTTTTCCGTTTTGCGTTCGAGACATTTTATCTTCTATGCCTCATTCGGTAATGACATAAAAATCTGATGGCCACTCTCGTCTGATGCAAGATAATCAATTGCAGCCCAATACAACTCGCTATCATGGCTTAACGTTGTTAGTTTAAGCAGCACTTGCATACAAACAACACAGCTAAACGGATTTTAAGATTCAAATGTCTTTCGACCACCTTTCCATAATTTTCCTTGATCTTCAATGGCAGTCGTAAGACTTTTTCACTTATTTGGATTACCTTGTCTGTTAGACGATGCCACTTTACCTTTTCCACGTGAAACTGATTTCTTATTCGGCAAAGGTGATTCCATTTCTTCATCAGATTCTCCTATTTGTTGACTCGGATTTGGCAATTTACATGACAATTATTTTGGTCCAGCACGAGGTTACCATCTCTCATTTACTGAAACTACGGCTCTAACATAAAGACGATTAAGTAGAGGAATATCTCGTAGAGGATGTGTTCGTAGCTTAGACGCTTTAGGGAAACTCTGCAATATAAATATTAATATATAATTATTATTAATAATAGTTATTATTAAAAAAATAGCAAGAATTTAAAAGTATTTACTCTTATTAGTTCCTTCCACTAGTCTGCTGACATGTCGATTTCTCCAAATTCATTAAACTCATTCCAGTAGCGTTTTGTGTGTCGTACTTGTAAACATTATATTGTTTTATTAAATGATCTAACCGGTATTTGAAATTAATCCACAAAAAAATCATACAAATTTTTTTTAGAAATTCGGCCCGAACACTTTGTTTACCAATTTCATCCAAACAAGTATCCTTCCAATGACCTTTGTCCTTTTGATTGTTGCATAATGTAATAACCCTTGATTCAGAGTAAGAGTCCAATAAAACTTTGGTTAAAATATTAAAAATATAAAAACATTTCAAGCTAGTACTTATTAAAAATATTAAATTTTAAATTAACAATCAATATATTTAACTGCATGTGATTATTCTGCAATATATGCACTTAAGCATGTAACATCAATATCTCACCCTTTCCTGATATGGTAAGCATGTAACATAATCACATTTCAACCCTACCATTATTGTTTTTTGAAATAATTCAACCCTACGTTCCTACCATTATTGTTCTTAAACACGTAAATCATTATCACATACAAAATTCAACTCTACCATTATTGTACTGCAATATCTGCACCTAAGCATATTTTCAAAAAAAAAAATTATATGCACCTAAGCACGTAACAATAATATAAATATAATCATTATCACATACAAATATAAGAATGTGATCACATAAAAAATCACGTAACAAAAAAACCTTATGCTCTTTAAAAAAATCATGTAACAAAAATAAAACTCAAAGTATTAGAAAAATGAAGAATTAGAAAAGTAGAAATACCTCTTGAAGAGATGGTTGTGTTCCTTGTGTAAAATCTTCAGTGTGATTTATCATATTTGTGTTGTACAAAAATAAAACTTAAAAATTTTAATAACATACAGATCACTTACACTTATAAATTAATAGAAAATTTTAGAGTTGAAACAAAACTATAAACTAATAATAAAAAAACTTACAAAAACCGAAGAACTCAATTGTGAAAGTGATGTCAACTGAGTCGTGAGATGTCAATATTTATAAGGATTTTATTTACATAATTAAAAATTTTTATTGAAGATATTATCCATAAACTAAAGATTTGTAAATAAAAATATGAAGAATGAATTGTTTGTTAGCTGAAAAATCTCTTAAATCATTTTAAAAGTTTAAATTTATAAATCTTTATTGAATAACAGTGTTTAAAATAATATTTTAAATTTATATTTTTTGGTAATTTTTATTAGCCAACGAACCCTTCTTTTTGACATCCATTCAACAAACTCTTCCTTTTTAAGTGTTATAACGCATGTGTAAATTAAATCAGTTATTATATTTTAGTCACACATGTGCCACCTTTTTCATTAACTTTCGATTGGCGTTGGTTCCACTGTGGGACCCCACACCATGGCTATAAACGTGATAACAATCACACATTTAATGTGCTAAAACAAAACTACATTGGCTTGGTTGATCTTGGTACTTCTTTTTTTTTAGTTTTTATATATCACCACCTAAAATCTTTGTATAACAGTTGTATTTTGGAAAAAAATGAATTGATTGTTTAGTATATTTACCAAACACAACTTGTCACATTCAAAAACAACTTCTTCGAATCCACAAAGATATTGTGTTGACAGTAAAGCTTCTGCTTCCAAAACAATTTTAGCAGTCCAAAAATTTGATGAACCCTAGAAGATAGCAATCATGTACAATCATGCACATCTAGCTCGTTATAACCAATCATGTTTTTTCATTAAATGTCGCATTATAATTGCATTTCAATGTAAAAATGACTGAAATTTATCGTAGATATATGATTAGTTGGTTGGTTTCATTAGATTCATTAACCTAATATGTATGAATATATTCGTTGACATTACCAATCGCCAAACCCACATTAACGGTTGGTTTAAAGGTTGGTTGCTAAAGATGTAGTGGTTTCTACATTTTCTAACCCTCCATAAACCCATAGTGGAAGTAATCATTGCTTAATATCACTTGCTGAGAGTTTTTGCATATGTAGAATATGTTCAATGTTAGTTTATAAATAATTATATGGTGGATGATGTGCAAAGACTTGAACTTGAGATATTCTCTATGTGGCTATTAGAACAGAGCATATAAAAAGGTGAGCTTATGATGTCTTCCTCATTGCAGCAACACTAGCATGTTGTGTCCATATTACGTCTTTTGTATTCAGTCGAGGAGCAGTTCTTCAACGTATGATAAAATTCTCCATAAAAAATATTTTAGCTTGGGTGAGATAGGCAGTTTCCAAACTTATTCATCCAAATATTGAACCCCATGTCGTGATGATATTAAATTATTTGATGCGTAAACACAATATTATAACATGGTGAACATTATACTCTCGTGAGCTTTTATATACCCAAATAACTTCGTCACTCATTTTAACAGGGACAACCATAAGTATTTGGAAAGTAAGTGTTAGTTGTCCTAACATAAAACTCCTGAAATAGACTTTGTATTCCAAGAAAGAATCAATCATGTTTTATGCATAAGATCGATGATCATAAGCTTTTCACCCACCGTTGTTCGTAAGATTTTTTTAGAGGATCCGCATGCAAACATAAATCATCATAGAGTCGTATTCAAGTTCCATTCCCGAATTTATAGCAACATCCCTTCTTACGTAGCTTTGGTCCCACCAAAATAAATGACTACCTAAATGATTGAATTCGTTTAGGAGTTGATCTAATATGGAAGTCTCTAAAGTATCTTGCTTTGAATAGTTTAACAAACAATGTGTCAAGGTATATCAATATCCACCAAGCTTGCCACAAGTAAAGCATCGTTGAATTTTTCAAGATCTCTAAGCCACCTTGCGTCTTTGAATAATGTAACCTTTTCCACGTGACCCTTAGTATTCCCCTCTTGTCCCTTGATTTCTCCCACCATAAACGTTGCAAATTGCTTGTAATTCCACAAACAATCTGGGTCGGCATTTTGAAGCATGGCATTGAAAACATAGGAATAACCAATGCAACTGATTTAATAACAACCTCTTTACACATTTGCTAAAGAAGCCTATTACTCTAGCATGATGTTTGTTTATTAACATTGTTGTTGATATAGGCCATGTTCGTTTCGCAGTCGCTAGCAACCAACGACAACGACAGTCGCTATGTCGTTCGTTTTAGAGTCGCTGCCAGTGTCGCTTAATTTTTTTTTTAAATCGCTATATAATCGCTGTTAAAATCAGCGATCGAATTTTTAAGTCGCCAATCGCTAATTTGCAGTCGATGTGATAGTCGTTGTCGCCAACGACTCTAAAACGAACAACATAGCGACTGTCGATGTCGCCAACGGCTTCAATAACGACTGTCAAACGAACATATTTCGAGTCGCAGTCACTGGCGACAGTAATTAAAATCTTTGTCTCCTTGCGTTCAAACTGTTTCAGTAAACCCAAGTATTTACCTCCACCTCCTTGGTTTTTTTTGCAATAATCTCTTCAATCGTTCTTATAATCATTGGAGATTTGAGATCCAAAATTTAGTGTTGACTTAGCTTGATTGATCAGTTGTCCAAAGTATTGTTCAAATGTTTGAAATATCGTCTTCAAGGATCAAAAACTCCTTTCATTGGCTTGAAAAAAATGGAATCATTGAGGAAATCAGTTATTGTTGGTACACCATTTCAAATTTTGATTCCTCTGATATTACCGATTTTATAGTTTATGTTAAGTATGTGGCTCATAACGTTAACAAAAATTATAAACAAACAAATAAATAGTGGGTCTCCTTGTCATAGCCCACATGAAGGAATGATTCTACCATGAGATAATGGTTAACAAGCACCGAGTAATAAACCATTGTAACCATAGCCATAATCCACCGAATCCATTTCTTAGAGAAACTAAATACACACAAAGTTTTCTCCAAAAAGACCATTCAACCCGATCATATATAAACTTTAATTATATCAATCTTCACCACATATAAGTCATGAGACACTCACTTTCTTGACTTTAATGAGTGTGTAAGTTTATTAGCTATCAAAATAATATGTGTAATGACTCTCCTTGGTATAAATATTTCATGTGCTTCAGATATGATCTTGTTGAAGATACATGTCATCTGATTAATTGGAAACAATCTTGTAAATAACATTACACAAACCAATGGGTCGTTAACAAGCCAGAATTGATGGTATATATATCTTCGAGCTCATTAATATATTGGTATGATTGATCTCATGGTGCATAATGGACGAATATAAGGATCGTCTAACCTCTAAACTCACTTCATGTCCAAAAATGTTCCAACAACTATGATAAAACCTTGTTGTTAGACCATTAAGTATAGGGTGAAAGATCAAAGCCAATAAAGCAATGGTGCGCAATATTTATGCATTGTAACTTCTTTTGTCATTTAGTTGTTCATCTCATCAGTGATCGGCACATGAATTAAATACAAATTCGCCCCTGCATTTTTATTAGATTTATATACCGTACTAAAAAAGTTGTTCAACATGGTGGCCGATTGTAGAGTCTCCCATGTCATCCTATATTTGATATAATTTGTTCTTTGTGTACCTAATTTTTTTACATTCTTGATAATAACTTGTGTTGCGGTCGTCTTTGCTTAAGATTTATTTTCTGTTTTTCTTTAATTGTAATGCTTCTTTTAAACGGTTTGCTGTAACAAGCACCTTTTGCATTATGTGAATCAATTCACATACAAACTGGTAGTAGATGTCATGTGAAAATCCAACTCTTATTGTAGTTCTGCAATGTTTCTAGCTGCATTCATGTAATTATTATGACGACATCTAAACATAGCACAACAACATTCTATGGTATGATCAACCACCTGAGGAACTTCTCCCAAATATTGAATTTCATCCCTAATAACATAAAATTTAAAATCATCGTTGCCTAGCAAGTGTTTGCCAAAATGAAAATGTTCTCTCTGTAAGGTATTAGAGATTGCGATATGAGCTATAGAAAGGCTTATATCAAGTTTTCCTTTCTCTTTCGGGATTTCTGCTTCCGGTCTTTTCCGGAGAGGCTTAAGATCTCACTGATTCATCGGTTTTCTTTCAGTTTCAATAGTGACCTCTAATGGTGATGTATGTAGTTTCCATAGAGACTGATTGAGCGAGATAGCTTTGGTGTTGTGTCAAAAGCTTCTTGATTGGGGGGGGGGGGTGTTGCAAGCCAATATGCTGATTTTACTGAGTATAAGCCAAATTTGTTGTAATACCAACCTATGGAATCCTTAATTGGTCTTTCTGAGATGAATATATAGACTAAGGTTGATATCCTCTTATGTAACTAGTTCTCTGATCCTATGTTCATCACATTCCCTATAACTCGTAATCAAATCTTTAACCATCATAGTTGGATCTTGTTCATGTCTTGCTTGTGGTGGTCTTGGAGGATTGGTTGGTAACCATGGATCTCTCCAGCAGTTAGTAGCCTCTCCATTTCCTATATTATTTTTTCAGTCCCTTTTTCAGCAATGCTTTCCCTTCTAGTAGTGATCTCCACACATAGGATTGTTGTTTGGATTGTCATGTCCTGAGTATGTCTGATGTTGGAAAGTATCGTCTTCTGAGCACACGTGACATTAAATAGTTAGGAAAATTTAAAATTCTCCAAACTTGTTTCTCCAATAAAGCTAGGTTGAAACTTTCCAATTCTTGAAATCCTAAACCTCCTTCCTGTTTTGGAAAACAGAGTTTGTTCCAAGTGAACCAATGCATCCCTTTCTTATCTCCTCTTGAGCTCCACCAAAACCTTGCTATAATGATATTGATTTCTTCATATATTGTATTTGGTAACTTGAAGATATTCATTGAGAAAACCGACATTGTTGCAGCTACATCTTTAATGGTATCTCTTTGCCTCATGGGGATATATACTTTTTACTCCAATCTGAGTACTATCCTTAACTTTTTGGATGATGTATTGAAACATATCTACCTTTTTTCTTCCAAATTGTTCAGGTATCCTAAGATACTTCCCTCCTCCTCCTTTATTATAGATTCCCAAAATGTTCATGATCTGAGTTTAACTATATCATGTACTCTGATTCCAAAAGTTATTACTGATTTTGAAAAATTAACTGCTTGATCTGAAACTTCCTCATATGTTGAAAGTACTTGTTGGATAGCCTTACATGATTTCAGATTAGCTAAGGATAAGAACAAAGAGTCATAAGCAAAGAGTAGATGATTTACCATTGGGCCTTGGTTGCTGATTTTCATTCCTTGTATGTGTCTTTTTGTTCCAGCTTTGGTCATCATGTGAGATAATACTTCTCCACATAAGACAAACATATATGAAGATAATGGATCCCCTTTCCGGATACCTCGGTATGGAGTAAACAAATTTGTTGTTGAATCATTGATCAACACTAAAATGGTTACTATAGATATACATGACATGATCCAGGTGATCTATTTCATATCAAATCCTATCATGATTATGACCTCTTTCAGAAAATTTCATTCCAGTCGATCGTATGCCGTTGAATATCAATTTTCAAAGCCATATATGATTTGGATTGCCTCTTTCAAACCTTTAATCTATGACACATATCATGTGATATGATAATATTATCTGTAATAATTCTACCATGGATAAAAGCTGCTTGGTTTTCTGAAATGATGCTGCCTAAATGAGCTTTCAGTCTATTCACCAATATCTTTGATATCATTTTGTAACGTATATTACATAATGATATTGGTCTGAATTTTGCCATAGTGGTTGGAGATTGTACCTTAGGAATTAGGCAGATGTGTGTGTGGTTGTGCCTTTGATCCAATACTCCATTGTCAAAGAAGTTATGTATCTCCATTTCCACCTTTGTATTGATATCAGTCCAATGCTTATGAAAGAAAGACCCAGTAAATCCATCAGGACCAGAGGATTTTTTGTGCTCCAATAGAGAGTGATGCTTCTTTAATCTCTTCTTTTGTCACTATTTTGTAAGTTCAGTATTCATTTCTAGAGTTACTCTTGGTTGGAATCCATTAAACACTGTTGTGTCAAAACTATTCATCGTTGGCCGTTACGAAGTGAATAGTTTCTTGAAATAGGTTATTGCAACTTCCCCAATTTTACTATATCCCCTTCTGATTATACCATTGTCATATTGCATAGTTGAGAATCTGCTTCTATTTTTTCTTGTCTTTGTGTTCAAATGATAAAATCTGGTATTTCTATCTCCTTCTTTAAGCCACTTATTCTTGCTTTTACGTTTTAGTAAATTTCCTCTATGTATGGGATTGAACCATTCACTCATTTCCATCTCATTGTGATAGATATTATATCGTTCCTCACCATCCAGGAAATCAGCAGCTTCCTGCATAGAAGTCTCATATGGATCGGATTCCTCTGTTACTTCATCATCCTCAAAGGGTACTTCAACAGTCGGATTTGTACTATTCACTTCAATTGTACCATGCCTCATTCCTTGGTTAGCAATTTCTTCTGCTTCTTCATCGTTGATTTCACGTATTTGAACGCTGCGATGACTGTAACGGTCGTTGCTTGGATCATAACCATGTTCTGGGCATCCTCATTGTCCCCATTTGAATGGTCTTCTCCTCCATTTTGGATTAGTCAATTCATTGAGTCATGTGTTATGAGGCCACATATCTCACATAAACCTCTTATTCTCTCATAATGGAAGCGCATAAGTGTGTTAACGCCACTAGTGAACTGAAAATTTCTCTGAAAACGCAATGGCCTACATATGTCCCAGTTGATTCTAACCATGACATACTACACTCTAACTGCAACCTCAGAATGATAATCCACATCCATGAGGAAATGTCCATTTGGTTGTGCCATTGCTCGTCCGGTGTGAGCCACCACTTCATGTTTCTTATACTGCAAAGGGATGCCTCTGATCTATATCCATAAGGCAATGAAGTTTAAACTTTCAGGGTCCATATATGGATTCCAACATTGTAGGATGGGCATACGGTCCGCAAAATCCCATGGACCACGACTGAGAACATTATCCATTGTCTCATTTGTGGGAAAAACAAGCTGGAAACGTCCTCCCGCAATGATACGTCCATAGACATGGCCACATGACCCCAAATTCTGGGAAGGTTTGCAATGATTGATCTAAGATTTTGATGTCTCAGAATTGTTAGCCTTCCCATCACAATGAAGCGGGTTTCATTGGCTGCTTGGTTAACAACATTAGTAGGGAGAGCAATTGGTTCATCATATGCGCCGAGATCAATCTCTTGCATTGGACATCATAAGTTTTCTGCCATCTTTCGAAGGATTGTGTAGAAACGTAAAGGAAATAAGGTTTTTGCTTGATACGTTGAAACGATGTGCCCAATGGAATTTCTCATCATGTATTTATACTGATTTGCATCCTTCAACGCAGAAGGGGGATGTGCGTCACTAAGGATCGTGTAAGCCTTAGTGGGAAGTTGACATAAACCGCCATAAAAACCGGTGGTGGGTGAAGTAATTGTCACTGGTGTTGGGAAAACTGCCAAAAGGAGTAACTTGCAAAAAATAGCCAAAATCACCAATAATAGCCATCCATTTTTTTGTCTTTGTACGGTCTACTTGTTTTCTTTTCTTCTTGTCAACTTTGAATTAAAATGTCTTTTTGATCGTTTTAGATCGATGAAACAATAAAAACGGCTTTTGGCACATACCTTCCTCGAAGATGGTGATGCACATTGAGGCTTAAAGCAATGCTTATCATCTTGGAGTTAAAGGTCACCATATGGGTTATGAACCTGCAGAAATCGGAGTTGTGGCGACCGGCGGTGCAACCTCAACGTTTGGCGGTTTGTGTAACACCCGTCTCCTACACTCTCGAGATAGCGTGTCACCAACCTTAATGTATGACTCAAGTATCTCCAATAACCAATATAACTGACTAATCCAACAATGTCCCATAAATGTAATTATACATAATGCGACAACTAAAATAAAAATATAGAAAACGTGATAAACCTAAAGCACCTGATCCAACTAAGCATCCATCTACTCGGAGGGCTCACCTGAAAAGGAAGGAGAAGAAAGAGGGGTGAGAAACAGTGGAGTCACTTAGCGAGGTATGGGATGCTAAAACGCAAGTCCACAGACTCGGTCTAAGCACTCAATATAAAGTAGTCTAACCTAAACAAACACAATCACGACACCTAATGTGCCCAAGCATCAAAAAAGGTTCCTAGCGAATCATGTGATCGCCCACACCACTCCACTGAGTCTCCGTGATGGATGTCGTGTCCACCGCACCGCCCAAAGGACGCTTTATCGATCTTAGGATCCCGAAAACATATCGACTTAGGCTGCCGTGTCCCCGCACACAATACGATCCAAGTATAGAACTCCGTCTCTATACACCCGCAATCTTACCTACTCGCATCACCACGCATATATATATATATATAATGCAATACAAAGAATGAACTGAATCCTCTATAATCCTATCTCCAATTTAACAAACAACCTGGAGACTTAGCAAACAAACGGAGCATATTTAGATACTAAACTACATATCTTGAGGCTTAAAACGGAAAACGAAGAGTTACGAAATAGCTCTCATTCGCATGATACCGTGAATCACTTTCGATAGATTATCCATCATTTGACTACTCCAGCTCAAACACGCTTAACTCTGGAATTTTCTCTAGATAAGTGATCGAAAAGATAAGTGCACTTTGATGACATAAACAGTCAAATCAATTTTTATAAGCATCTCCGTATATACCATAAACCGAGATGTTACAGTTTGATTTAGAACGCTAATTTATTAGGGCGATACACGGTCGTCGTTAGCTTAGGTCATGTCTCATTTTGCCATGTTTATTAGTGGGTTTATTTGTATTTAGGCACGAAAATTATCTCTGTATTTTCTTAATGTTGGCCTTTTAGATCCAATGAAATCGAGACCATATTGACAAAAAATGCATTTTAAAAGTATAGGTACGTTTTGGAGATTTTCAAAACTCATGGGTATTTCACAAAATACAAAGACATGTAAATAGGTTAAATCAACCGTGAAGTAAACAAGGGTAGAATCGACAATTTAAAAGCATCTCGCGCTTATAAGTAAACATCGCCGCACTCAAGGTTTAATCAAAGTGCCTATGAGAGATCAGAGCAGCGAACTAAAGCTGGTCTTGTTCCGTTGCGGGCATATATCCAAACCCATTGATCTTTCTCCATATCGTCTTGCAATTAGTCTTCATCATATTGCAATTCGGAAGGAAAGATCGAACATTTTTTTTGACAAATCTAAACCCTTGAATCGTTTTTTCTTTCTATCTGCTGTACGATTTTATCTTTGTTCGGCCGATCCAAATGGGTTCTTGCTGTTTTGATTTAGTTCCCAATTTCACCCGGCCAAGATTTAAATTTCAATGTTAGGGAGCAGTCTCTCTCTCTTACAAGGCTTATCACATGTTCTACATTGTCGTGTCTGAAATCAGAGAGTCTGCCCTAAATTATTCTTCTGTCTATCTTGGAATGTGGCCTAAGAACAGATTTCTAAATACGAAGTTTGAAACTTTCGTTGTTTTGAATTCTTCGTGTAGCACTTTAGATTCAAGTGATAACATATCACTGAATAGTGATCTTGGGTTCTGTCTCTAGATCCAAGTTAAGTTTTGATGGAACAGTTTAAGCTTTTTTTGTATATGTGTAGTAGTGTATGGTTCATTGTTTCTGGAAAGAAAAGTGGTCTTAAAAGTCAATGCAAGTTACAGTGTGAGATTGTTCTGTGACGAAATATTCAGTCTTTTCTAAAGCCAAAATTCGATTCTGTTGCATACTTGCAAAAACAGCTCAGTTCAGGCATTACTACAAACACATGTACTTGAATCATATTAATTCTAAAGCGTAACAACTTGATGAACAGTTTTATGATTTCTCGTCGATGATACTTTCAGGACCAGGCTCCTCTTCCTCCCATGAAACCAAAAACTATGGCAATTGTTGCAAGAATAGCCTGTGAAACCCAACAGAGTTTAATTAAATCACAAGTTTCAAAACATTAAATCTCATCTGTACAATATTCAATGCAAGACTCACGGCGATGGCGCAAGCTACGTATCCTGGTTTCTCTCGTCGGGTAACCTTAGCACATACTAGAAGGAATATTCCTATGTACCATGGGATTGCACCAAGGAGGAAACCAGTTATTAACCTTCAAGAAAACAACACCAAGTTTTCAGATTGAAAACTAAGTGATTGTATAATTCAAGGACTAATCAGAGATGCCAAGAGAAACAAAAATTAACTTACAAGAACCAACCGATTCCAAGACCACAACAAGGAAGACTATCTTCTGTTACAGGTCTTACTTCAGCAACACCATGTCCTGCAATGGGATATGAGATATCATTATTCGCAGATGGGAAGCTGAATCAGACTACTTTATCGTCACAATCACTGATTCAAGAAGATGAAGTTCCATATGCTTCAGCTGAAGTGAATCTAAACAGCTTGGTTTTACTCACTTTGATCATAAACAAGAGCCCTATAGATTCCCAATTTAGTAACAAAACTGAAACCCTTACATTGGCAATGAAGGAACCAGCGAATATTGTCAAAAGGGTTACTTTCAGCTTTAGTCCCGTCCTGAGATTCAATTAAACATTGGGTTCAAAAGTTAGTTTACCAGGAACGGTTTGATGTTCTTGAATGTGTTGATCAGCGGAAATGTCGTGATGAGTAGCTCCGGGAGGTAGAGTCGGCTGAGGGAATCCGGAGACGGGATGATGCAACCGTGGTGGATAAGTAGGAACACCTTGAAACGTGCCGTAAGAAGCTGCTCTGTTTTTGTCTTTTTCTTTGCTCATTTTCCCTCTCCTCAAATTGTTTATCCTCCCTCTCTCTCTATATCTCATTTTTTAATTAGATTTAAGGTTTTACCAGTTTCTACACGTGGAAGCAAACACATGGACGAGTGGTTGTTGTTGTTATGTTGATTGAATTATTGATGTAGTCGACATAACAATCAGCAAACCAAACAAAAGTTGAACACGCAAATATGTTTTCATCTTAAAATACAAACTCCATATGTTCAACGTAAATTGAACAATCTTCTAATGATCTTATCTAATGCGACAAGATCTTATTGACTTCTGATAAAATATAGAATGGACTTATAAGTTGGCTTGAGCAGGCACATCTTGTAATCCACATACCATGTTTGCTGGTACTGCAACATCAATCATCTTCGGATACGCCAGATTCAGATCTGTAAGGGCAAAGACTAATCGGTTATTATGAAACTTGGTCCGGAAAGCCGCAATACTTAAAGCAGAAAGAAACTTACTTGACATAATGGTTTTGAATGTTTCTTTATCTTTAGTTAAACGTGGGTTGTGTTGCATCTCTTCTCCGACTGTACTAACCTGAATGTATTTAGCAGCAAGATAGTGTAAAGCCATTGTAAGGATGAATCACATTTACATCACAACATCCAATGTGAATGAATCATTACCTCGTAACCTTTGTAGTCATGCGCTGGATAGATCAATGTGTCCTTTGGCAATGTAAATATCTGGTTCAAGATGAAACAAAAAGGTTTTAAATAAAATCCTTGAATAATATGAATTAATTTTCATGTGGAGTGACAAGATATTGTAAAGTACTTGCCTGTGAGTGTACAGACTCATAGAGTTGATCCGAGCTTCCACCCTGCAACACCGATGAAAACATCATTAGTAAAGTTAAACATATTTCTAATTACAAAATCTAGATCTTATTCATCAACGTAGCGGTTTTTGGATGTTTTCTCTCTGTTTTGTGTACCTGAAAGTCGGTTCTCCCACAACCGCGGATCAGTACAGCATCCCCGGTAAAAGCCATTCTTGGTTGAGGCTGATCAGCTTCCTCTCCAGTCACATATGTAACACATCCTGCAGTATGTCCAGGTGTAGCACGGACCTGCAACAAAATCAAATGATGATATTTTCCTGAGTACTCTCTAGTTTCTCAGTGATTTCACTGGTTTGAAATCTTGTTTTCATACCTCAAGGTATATATCACCAATGGATACTTTGTCACCAGGCTCAAGAAACATATCTGCTTTGGAACCACTTGCTTTCGAAATGACGGATTTCACACCCGGGAGTTTTGTCTGTGTAAAGCAAACAAACAAAGAGAGATCACTGAATCGTCAATGTAAACCAAAAACTGTGGAAAATGTAAACAGTTTTATCAATACATTTAAACAAACCTTGAGAAGTCCAGTTCCAGTGACATGATCAGCATGAACATGAGTGTTCATAGCATAGATAAGCTTCAAGCCTAACTCATTTATAAGTTTCAAGTCTCTATCAACAGTCTTGTCCACCGGATCAATCAGCTGCTCATCATAGAAGTCAACAACAACAAAAATAATAAGATGAAACACCTAAAATTGAGATAAAAATTGATGCTTTCCAAAACAAATTCAGTCTCATCATCTTCTTAATTACAAACCAATTGCTAATTTGTTCAACCAACACCACAGAGAATCTATCAATACAAACTATCTGATCACATTCATCAATCCCTAAATAACGATCAAGACACACAATTCTCGAAACCATCTCGAAAAATCCAATCTTTATGAAAGCCAGAAATTTACCAGAGCAGGTTTATCCGGATGGGAAACGTCGGCGAGAAGATAAGTATAAGTGGAAGACTCTTTCTCAAAAAGCTGACGGAAGAGAAGCTTCGAGGATGAGAAAGACGAAGACGAACCCATTACCGATCTGATGACTGTTCGAGTTCTGATTAGAGGATGACGGAGAACACAAGATTGCTTAGAAAATAGGAATTTGGGTTGAAGAAGATGTTGGAATCGTGAAATATGTCTCACCACCATTGCTGTTTAAAAGAGATTCCTTTTGTTTCGTATCCCGACACGTCTACGAAAGTGTCGACGCTTAGAAACAAAAATAATAATTGTGGGACCCTCGATGGATCAGTAATGTGCAGTGGAGAAACAAATAATGGTTTTGATCTGATTTTGACAAGTTATCTGAGATTCATGCATGATTGGGATTTGCCGATTTGGATTGAGTTGATGACGAAGATGTGCTTTCGAGGAGAGAGAAACTCGAGTGACTAGGCCTTATACTATTTTACTGGGCCTGTATAAATGGGCCCGTGATTTAAAGAAAATAAAGAGAAAAAATTAAATATTGTGGAATAAATTGGGAAAACGGCCCATTCATTCCTCAACAAGGAGCAACGGTCCCGATCAATACATCAATTTTAGAGCTGTGCAATTTCATACATCAAACACTGCCACAATTTAAATTTCATACATTAACGAGAAAGATTCGGCCGTTTTATACATTGACCATTTGACCGTTAGTCAAACTGTTAAGGTCGTTTAGTGATTCATCACGGTGTATTACGTGGAAAATCTGAGCATATTACGTGGTAATTAGTCTTAATCTAGTCAGATATTATTGAGTAACAAATTATTATAAGGAACAAAACGGCGTCGTTTAAACATATATTGGGACAAAATAAGATATTTTGGGACATTAGAGGAAGTTCTATTCTCTCGAAGATTCGCAGAGAAACAAGAGAGAGGGGTCTTACGAAACATAATTAGGTGAATTTGGAGCACGAATTACTGTTATCTGGAGCTAATAGCGGTTGATTTTGGTCGCAAGTCCCATAATCAGGCCAAAAATGAGGTAAATCTCCTTAACTCTTCTATTTATAATTTAGGGTTCGACGAAACCCCTTTATAGATTTCTCAAGGATTTCTTTCATGTTCACTTGAAATAATCGGAGTAACAGTGTCTTAGAGCATGAGAAACCGTCATTATGCTTATAAGATTTTAAGATTTTACATTGCTCACCAAGTGTTCGATACAATGTGTGAATGAATTGTTTTCATTTCTGATCGATGGTTTTGATTTGTTATTTCAGTGGCGACAACGACATTGCCTTTGTAATAAACTACGGAGGACGATTTGAGAATATTGGTGGTGAAGTATATTATGTTGGGGGGAAAATTCATTTCCTTGAAACCGAGGCTGTTCATGTTTTCAAAGGGATTGAAGAGGCTGAGATTGTTGATTTGGATCGTCAAAGGGCGTGGTATAAACTACCAAATGAAGACACGAAGCAGTTAAAGCTTTTGTGTGATGGTTCTCAGAATTTCTCCAATATGTGTCTTGCGTCTAATTGTACGAGGAGTGTTGAAATCTATCTAGAGGTTGACGATGGAGATGGTCGTGAGTCTGCTTGTTATGGAGATGTTAATGAGGAAGAAAATCGAGAGCATGGTGGTTCAACAGAAGACTTAGGAAATGATGGTCCGGATATAGAGCGAGGAAACAATCAAGCGACTGGAAATGTAAGAGGTAACCGTGAGCAGCATTCCAACTACTACCCAGAAGCACGTGTTAATGAAATCATAGATGGTTTTGTTGATGAGGAGGAGGAAAACGAGGCTCTTAGGAACACTCCACCAGTTTCTGATGATGAAGAAGCAGAAGATGGGGTAGCTTATGAGAGATGGAGAAGAGGAAGCGGTGAGCTGAAAATAATGCAAGTGTTTGAGAGTATTAAAGAGTTCAAGGAAGCTGTGCTTGAGTATGCTCTTCTAGGAGGTTATAATGTGAAGTACACGAGATGGGGATATGACAAAAGTGAAGTCAAATGTGCTGTAAAGGGTGAACTTCCTTGCGATTGGAGGATATATTGCTCATATGAGGAATCAGTGGGGTTATATATGGTTAAGTCATATCAAGAGCAGCATTCTTGTACTCCAGACCGTTACTGCAAGTTATTGACTGAAGGAACTATTGCGAAACTCGTGATTAATGAGGTTAGAAACAACTGTGGGATGATGCCTAAGGCGATTCAGGATTTTATCCAAGAGAAGTATGAGTTGACAGTCACACATGACATCTGCAGAAAGGCACGACGGAGAGCATTAGATATGATCAATGCTGAGTTTGATGAGCAATACGCACGGATCAAAGATTATAAAGCCCAAATTTTAGAGTAATACATATATCGTTTTATAGCTTCATTGTTCATAGTCTTATATTGTTTTGTGTGATATAGCTTCATTGTTTATAATCGTTTTTGTCACTGATTTATTAAATACAGGTCGAATCCAGGATCCACTGTGGACCTTGTTACAGCCACCTCAGAAGATGGCATTGAAGTATTCGACAAATTCTATGTCTGTTTCAAGGCACTGAAGAATATATGGCGAGGTTTGTGCAGACCAATTTTTGGAATTGATGGCTGCTTCCTCAAGTCCACAAGCCGTGGACAACTCCTTGCAGCTGTTGGAAGAGACGCCAATAACCAGATATATCCAGTGGCGTGGGGCATTGTTCAAATCGAGAACAAAGACAACTGGAAGTGGTTCATTCAAAGGCTGAAGGTTGATCTGAACCTTCATGATGGTGAAGGATTCACACTTATTTCAGATAGACAGAAGGTATGCATCGAAAAATTGACAGTTCTTCTTATTGTTGACAACTTTATTTGGTGTTAATTGATTGATGATTTTGCAGGGACTGTTAATTGCTGTTGAGGAAGAGCTGCCAAAGGTTGAGCACCGTATGTGTGCAAGACACATATACGGTAACTTGAAGAGCAAACAACCTAAGAAGCCAGAAATGAAGAAGCTATTTTGGGCAGTGGCAGACAGCTTCAACAAAAGTGATTATGAAGCTGCACTTAAGAAGCTGAAGGAATACGACACTACCGTATACGATGACTTGATGGCCAGGGATCCAAAAACTTGTAGCCGTGCTTATTTCAGTACAACTCCGGTGTGTGAAGATGCTCTCAACAATTTCTCTGAGTCCTACAACAGTGGGCTTGAAAAGGCAAGATCACTACCGTTAGTAGAGATGTTGGAGACAATGAGAAGGCAGACTATGGTTAGGATAGAGCTGAGGAAGAACAAGTTGATCAAGTACAAGGCACGATTTAATTTGAAAGTGGCGAAAACCATAGCTGTGGAGGATAAGGAGCGTAAATGGTGTAAACGCTTTCCTGGACCGAATGGGATCTCTGAAGTCTCGGAGAAGGGAGTTTCACACACGGTTAATATGGAGAAACGAACATGTACTTGCAGGAGGTGGGATGTAACAGGGATTCCGTGCCGTCATGCTTTGAAGGTGATCGTTGACAAGAAGGGGAATCCTGAAGACTATGTTGCAGATTGTTATCTTGCATCAGTTTGGAAGAAACAATACAGTGATTCCATAACACCAGTTGAAGGAATGAAGTTTTGGGGTGAGTGTGGATCTAACCTTCAACCGCCGCCTAGAGACAATGATAAAGGTAGGAAGAAGAAGCCTCAGAAGAGAAAGAAGTCGATCCATGAGTCTCCTACCAAAGGTAAAAAAGTTTCAAAACACATGAAGATTATTCATTGCTACCGTTGTGGAATGGCTGGACACAACTCCCTTGCTTGTACTTATGATGGAGCTCCTAACAAACCAAGAAAGGTTTACCCGAGGAAGAAGAAAGGTGATAAAGCTCAATCAATGGTAGTGATGTGTGATGGTGGACCTTCTCAGCCAACTCAGTCATCTGCTAATGGCGATTAGTAGACAACACATAGTGAAGAGTATGAAAGCTTCGGTTGGATTTTGATGGTGAAGCTTCGGTTTGTTAGTATTTATGGTTTTAATTTCCGGTTAGTTAATGGAAGCTGAGTGTTGGTTTTTCTTGGTGAAGCTACGGTTTGTTAGTATTTATGGAAGTGAAGTGTTGGTTTTTTTTTTGGTTTATAAGCTTCTGTGTAATGTTATGGATTGAATGATGGAATATGTAAGCTTTTTTTGGGATGCTTGAGTGAAGCTACGGTTTAAAAGACGTTTTTAACTATTTTTCTTGTTGCAAATTTTGTTATTACCAAACACAACTACCATTAAGAGGTTCATACCAAACATGATTAGTGCATCAAAATAGCATTCTTACATAATCCGACAACAACAAAACTCCCAACCATGGATCTTGTCTCTAACTTCTTTTAGTTCATTCTCTAACCCGACAACAACACTCCCAAGTTCTTCAATCTTCTTCCCGTAACTAGCAAGGACAACTTGAGAAGAGCGTGTCTCAAAATCCAATTTCTCACGGTTTTCTTCCATCAACTTTTTGATATCTTCAATTTCTTCTACGACAGCTTCATCCGTCCACCTAAACATATGGTTTTTATCCTAAAAGATAATTCATAAACTCATTACCATATTTCAAAACCTATCCAAAAGAGAGTATCATACCTTATCCGATCCATTTGGGCAGCAATGGAAGATCCTTCCGGGGTTTTCAACTGTTTTCGAAGTTCTCATGACTGATTGTTCTCCACACCGATTGCAGATACTCGGAAATCCCCTTTGTCTTTCACCAGCTCGCCTTCTCAAATTCGAACTCATCCTACCCAGATTTTGCAGACTCTCACAATAATCAGATGAATATCAATTTAATGATTTTGTAAAAAGGGAATACTTACCTGAACAAGTGAGTTTTTCGGATTTGACAAGGAACCCTAAATCCCCTTCTGATATCGTTAAAGGAGAATGGAGAAGAAGACAATGGTTTATTTTTACACATATTCAATACGACGTCGTATTAATTAGAACGTGACTGTGTGTCCACATATTACTCCGTAACAGCCACGTCACATTCTGTTAACGTTTGACTAACGGTCAAATGGTCAATGTATAAAACAGCCGAATCGTTCTCGTTAATGTATGAAATTTAAATTATGGCAGTGTTTGATGTATGAAATTGCACAGCTCTAAAGTTGATGTATTGATCGGGACCGCTGCTCCTTGTTGAGGAATGAATGGGCCGTTTTCCCGAATAAATTTGTTAACAAATGGTAAAATGTGTATAAATTTTACATATAAAAGTATATTTGCTCATTGTAAAATCACATACAAAAAATATTTAAGTTACCATAGTCTTTCTATTAATATTGCTTCTTCTTCATTACTCTTATGATTAGTATATATCAAAGCAATATTAATTATAATATTAAAATTATATATACATATAAAATAAATATATAATATAATATAATTACAACACATTATTAGCACGATCAATCTATCAACGTTGCGTAATTACAACTTAATTATCGGAATTTTCAATCAGACCAGTTCGGGTATCCGAGAAAGACACCTCTCTAGGTAAAAAACAAAATCCTTCCAATTAACTTCAAAACACACTCGGACAGCTTCCATGACTCAGAGCCGATTCATTTTACGGCTTTTCAGATAACTCAAGATGACGGGTCATAACCACAAACGCAACGTATCCGCAAAAATTCAACTCCACACCATACGCTCGGATGTGTTCGGTAACGAAAAGTAAACTCATTCTCCCTTTTTGTTTAATTTACATTTCATAGAATTAAAATTAGGATTGGAATCTCGTATCTTAACAAACTAGTTCAAATTGATTTACTATTGCATCATACCTAGTCGAGTCTAGTATATTCTCATGATTTTTAGGAATTGTTTATCTTGTCTGTTGATGGCAACAACAGACAAACTAATACATCTTTTACAGATATTAGCCAACATGTCCTATACGGATTGATGCTCTATATATTTAGCAAACGGATAAAAGTGCGCTATATAAAATTTTAATACCCTTTACAGATATTAGCCAACATGTCCTATACGGATTGATGCTCTATACATTTAGCAAACGGATAAAAGCGCGCTATATAAATTTTTAATACCGCCTATGTATGTTTATTATCGGCGAAGGGAACATAAGTAGACCAAACCCCCGCACCAGTACTAGAGTTGATAGTAGACCCCAAAAAATCCATTATAACGCTACCTAGCACACTGGTAAAATGATGTCATAGCCAAGTATATCTTGGTCTGATATTTTGAAAGGTAGGTCCTGTGTAAATCAACGCACTATCGATAACGGAGAATGTAAGACGAAAGTCTCACAGAACAACAAAATCGAAGTCCAAACCCAGTACACACAACACGCTGGTCTCGACGACGTCTTATTGAGCATACGATCGACGATGGGAATATAAGCCGACGATGGGAATATAAGCCACTAAACCCATATTTTAGAACTACACATCTCCGTGGGACGAGTCGGCAACATTGCCTGCAAACATAAACATGTCAAAATAGCTTTACGCTTCGGCTATCAACCAGTCATACTCGGAAACGCCATCCTCATCCAAACGAGTTCTTGATCTCAGGTCCGCTTCTTCGGACTCAAACGCGGAAGGACCTTCAGCCTTCAAATCGGCGATCAAATCAAGGTTGCTTCTCACCGCGACGAACCGAATTTGCCTCTCTATGGCCGATGGCAGTTTTGAGAATATTTTGCGGAATTTGGATAATCGAGACGCGATCTTCTTGAGCATTCATTTCTTCCCTTTCTCAGTCGCACCCTGAAGAGACGCCTCAGAAGAAATCCCCCTTTCCGTGAGTTGAGTCCTCAAAACCTCAGCTTCAGTAAAATCTCTATTTCTCTCAGTGTCGTGGGAAAGTCTTGCCGACTCAAACTCATTTTTCTTTTCTTCGATAGAAGCCTTCAAAGGGGCGACATAATTCACCAAGTTTGCGTTATCAACAGAACGCCTTGCAATGCGAACTTGAATCCTTCGAAACTTTTCGTCAGACTTGGCGACATGACTATTGATCGAAGCCCATGCCTGCAATGAATTTTTTTACGATCAAATCAATCAAGTTTTGGGAAAAGAAAAGATTGTCTTACGCCGAAGGAAGAAACTAACCCTTAGCATGTCTTGTCCTGCTTTGACGAGAGAATCTCCACAAATCACATCCTCGTACTTCGTTGGATAGTCTCCGGGATGACGGACGCCCGCGCAGAAGCCGACAACCTCTGCAGCATTGGAATACATAAACCTACCATTGTCGCGATCAAACCGGCTCGGATCGGAATCAGGCTGCGGAACCTCAACATCCTTTCCATGTCTATTTTTCCGCCTTCGACTGGACTCGGTCGTGATGACCTGATCCGACGATTCAGAGAGTGGTACTTGGGGATGGTTATCTCTTCACTGTCACCTGCGTTGGTATAGGAAATGGGAATACCCTCGCCCAATTAGGATCCTGACCAACCCATTCTTCAGGTCCGTAGTAGTCAAAGTCAGGAAGCCCCCTTCCCGTTCCACTTTTGAGCCATGCGGAGATCGAATCATCATCTTGAAGTAATACATCAGCTTGACATTCATTGTCATCCACTCGTTCATCGGTCCTCATCGCTTGTCAAATCATATCCATTTGGCTCGCTTGGATAACACGCTCAAAGGAGAAATGCCTTTTCCAGTTCGTGCTCTCGTTCTGTAACTTCCCGATGAGGTCGATCAAGTTCGGCGGACACCTTAGGCAAATATCTTTTTCTGCAAAGATAAGAAAACAAATGAAAATATTAAAAATCGCCAACAACAGACATAAACGATGCGAAACCAAACGACCAAATCCGCTTCCGAGTTTTCCCCATTTTGATTTCATCAGCAGAATACAATTCCCTTCAACGGACTCCTCGTCAATCAAAACATATAAAAATGGTGCCTCCATTGACGATCGTGATTTTTGAAATCCGAAACAATCGTCCGATGCGGATAGGACTTGGGATAATACTCAGGGCCGCACTTTATCGGAATCACGAACAACAAGTTCTGAAGATGTAACACTCGAAGATCGACATCACACATAAAACTGGGGATTAGTGTACCGATCAAATGCCGCAAGCTACGGGGAGTAAGCTGCGTAAGGGCCAGACTATGACGCCGAAGGTAGTGGACTATGAGCCCATGGACCGGAAACCAGAGGAAGCATGACCCAAAGAAATATTCGGACACCGAGAAATAATCTTTCGGTGGAGAGCTAACTCGATCACTGGAAGATGGCACCTTGATCGTCACATTTTCGGGAATTCCGAAATTGCACCGTAGGTCCTCAATTGACTTCGCCGTGGATAAAGTTGAACCATGAGGATTCGGGGTCTCTTTCTTTATTCTCGGATGAGCCGCTTTCGGTTTCTACGGATAAAGATCCCAATGGCGCAAAGCTTCCTCCCGAGTAACACGGGTGTCCTCGAACTCTTCCATGATCAAAGCACCAAAGCATTGAACATTATCCGGAAACGCGGTATCCGGTCCGACCGAGGAGCATGGTCGACTAGTATGAGACCTAGTCGACTGCCAAACCCCAGGAGACTCCCCTTAGAAATAAAAATTGGCACAACCACGATTTGACGCATGATTCGTCATACGGACACGTTCGTCCGCCAAAAAATGCCGCATAATAGAAGTCTAAACTTGGAAAAGATCGAAAGCTTCAAATTTCACAAGAAGGAGGAAGAAAACTTTGACAAAACTCACAAAAGCTAGGAAGGAATTAGGGATAGAAGTTACCTTTGAGTTATTCTCTTTGGAGTGAAGGAGTGAAAAATGAAGTGGGGAGAGAAGTTTCCTTTGAGTTATTCTCTTTGGCATAAACATGTTTAAGCAAATCATGATGGAGCTGATCATGATTAGGCATGGTTTCGGAATTGACTCGGCTTTGCACAAGAAAATCAATTACGGTTAAAAGATCCAAGAGTATCATCATGTGCACGCCGACGGATGCGAGTCAACTTACTCGTGACGTCGGAATGAATCCAAATAGGAAATGCAGTTTCCAAAAATCCATCTCGCTTGATGTACTGGACGATGACCGAAAGTACGATGAACGATTCGTATAATTCGCCATCGCAAACCGAAGAGAAACAGAAAAATGACCGAATCAAATCTTTCAGACAATTATTTTCGCCCTTGAATACTAAATAACCTCACCATCATCGCACTCGAGTCTGACGAGCTGGAGGGCTAACTATTGGGGGGTCAAAATCCCCTCGGGGAAAATAATAGCCGAAAAGCATAGCTAAACAATCAGACACAGAAGTTTATCATATTTCATACGAACGGAGATTTGATAATTAATATTTTATATGAAGCACTTAGTATCGATGACGATTAGTTGACCAAGATTTTATACGAAAAGCTTCAAACGGATAACATTTCATACGAAACGGACAAAACTATTCAACAAAACATCCAAACGGATCAACCAGACAAACAAATCACTCGACAAAACCTACGGATATGCAGAAACATCCAAACAAGGTAATTCCGAGCTGAGCAAGCTCGGATCCGAGCTAAACCAACTCGGAAATTCCGAGCTTAACCAGTTCGGATCCGAGCTAAACTAGTTCGGATCCGAGCTGAACCAATTCGGATCCGAGCTGAACCAGCTTGGATCTGAACATCTCCCTTCTCCTCTTCCGAGCACAATCCATTCCTTCAGAAGTTCCTAGCTGAATGCATTCTTTGGAAACTTCTGAGCCTGATTTACTTCTCAACTTTCCGAACGAATATTCCACTTAGATCATACCTTCGAACATTTGCCGATATCTTCTTCTCCGGACTCAACCCATCTTCGGAACATCAACGTATATGTTCTTAGCCGTTAACAAGAATTTTCGGATAAAGTCATATGAAATACGGGTTTAAGCACAACCCACGAAACTCGTATTTCCGAGACTTTGGGCCGAATTAAGAAGTCTATGCTCAAACGGACTCGGATCATCCATTCTCAGCCCATTCGGAAAATATGTTAAGCCACATAAAGATAATAACCAAAGAATAGGATAAAAATGAAGAAGGGAAGAAGAGGATATCTCTGAGCAGAAGAGGAAAATCCGAGCTGAAAATGTAAATCTTAACAGAAATAGAAGAAAACGATAACATGAAGATTTCCGAATATCTTGCGGACGAAGACTCTCGAAGTCGACTTGCCGCATCTTTATAAGGAGATGGACTGCCAACGACTTAGATATCTCGAAAAACCCTAGCATCTAGACTTAGAACTTAGAACTTTCTTTATGCCTTTTTTGTTCTTTGTACTCTCTTTTCCGATCTATTATCAATAAAATATCCTTCGAGTACCTATTTTGTTGTGTTTACTTTTGAAAATTACGTTCCCTAAAAGTTTAGCTGTACAAGTTTTGACAGTGCGAGTTCCGACTCTCACAATTGTACCATAAATATTGTCGCTTATGTAAAATATTATTGTATAATTATCGTGTTCATGATCTAGGATTGTATAATTACAATGTGATCTTTGTTTAGTAATATAAAATTAATGTATCATAGTAAGTTTCATAAATGATGTAAGAAAGTAACTTTCATAAATAATAGTATTATATTATTTATTAAATGTTTTTGTTTATCTCAGAAATTGGTTAAATTGCGAATGGAACATCGTCCAAGATAAATGCTAGAGATATTTGTATACTAGATATTGGAACAACTCACAATATCCTGAAATGTAAAACAATATTTATCCAATTTAAAGCCGACAAATATCAATATCAAAATAATATCGGGTCATGCAAACTTGATTGAATGGGTTGGTAAAGCAAAATTTACATTGCATAATGGTATAAAATTATCGATAAATAATGCGCTATTTCTCCAAAATCTAAAAAGAATTTATTGATTTTGAAAGATATATATCTTCAAGGATTAGATACTCAGTCTTCAACTGAGAATGAGAACAAATACATTTATATTACTTTTGAAAATCGGGGAAAAGACATGTATTAGAAAAATAACCAAAACTCTCTTATGGTTTGCATAATACATATATCAATGCCGTAGAATCGAATCTTGTGATTAAGAAAAATAATGATGATTTCATACCTTGGCATGATCGCCTTGGTCATCCATCACTACAATGATAAAAATAAACGACTTGGTTACTACTATACACGATGTAGCAAATTAGTCGCCCATGTACTGACCAATTCGCGATTTTTTTATGATTCTTCACATCAGACGCAAAAATAGTCGACATATCACCGACTAGCATGTGACTATTATTTCCGGTCTCGACAATGGTCGTTAACCTGTCGTAAGTTGACAAATAAGCCGACAATCATTTTTGGTCGTATATTAGCGACTAATACACGTCCATATATATGTTGTCGCAAAATAGTAGCAATATTGTCCCCTAATAGTCGCCAAATGTTACGGCTACAAGTATAGTCGCAAGTTCCAGTCGCAAAAACGCTGTTTTCTTGTAGTGTCGCATGGACATTCACTAAAAATTCAAGAAATTTGCAAGGGGAGTAAAATGACGTGTGTTGTATGTTCTCTAGGAAAATTAATCATAAGGCCATCACCAACCATAATAGATAAAGAATTACTTAAGTTCGTTGAACGAATTCAATGCGATATTTGTGGACCGATACATCCACCTTGTGGACCATTCTACTATTTCATGGTAATGATTGATGCGTACAGTAGATGGTTAAACGTTTGTCTATTATTATCTCGAAATTTGGCATTTACGAGATTTTTATCTTAGATAATCAAACTGAGAGCTCAATTTCCTGGTTATCCAATAAAGAGAGTTAAACTAGACAACACTAGTGAATTCACATCCCAAACATTCATTGGTCATTGTATGGTAACATGAATTAATGTTGAACATCCCGTTGCCCATATTCATATACAAAATGGTTGAATCATTAATTAAACGTATGGAATTGATTGCAAGACCATTGATGATGAGATCAAAACTCCCGAAATCTGTATGGGGACATGCTATTTTACATGTAGAAGCACTTATTCGAGTGAGACCGAGTGCATATCATAAATATTCCCTAAAACAGTTAGATTTTGAATGAGAACTAAATATTTCTCATCTAAGAATTTTTGGTTGTGGTGTATATGTGTCAATAGTACATCCTCAACGTATAAAGATGAGACCGCAAAGAAGGTTAGGGATATATGTTGGATGTGATTCTCCATCAATTATACGATACTTAGAACCACAAACTTGTGATGACACATTTTGCTTATTGTCATTTTGATTAAAAAAATTCCCGGTTCTAGGGAAGAAAATAAACAAGTAGAAAAAGATATCAAATGGTGTATACCATCTCTATTACATCTTGAACCTCCTACAAAACAGTCGGACTTAGAAGTCCGTCGAATTATGCATTTGCAAAATATCGCAAATCAGCTATCTGATGCTTTTGCAGATACCAAAGCAGTAACAAAATTGCATATACCAGCTGGAAATGCTCCTAATCGTATTAAAATACCACAAGAACGTGGGAAAGAATATGATACACGAGATTCTAGAACACGTTTTAAGCGTGGTAGACATGTTGGTTCTAAGGATAAAAATCCTAGAAAACGAAAGGAGACTGAGCAACAAAATCTCTCCAATATAATAGAAATTTCAGAAGAGATGAATCATGTGAATGATAATAATATTGAACATCATGAATCCGAAGAAAATCATGAGATTTCTGTCAACTACATTTATAACATAAATATTTAGAATCGAAACAAAATGAGTGATGTTGATGATATTTTCTCATACTTTGCGTCAAAAGAAATAAAGGAAGAAAGCGAAGTTCCAGAACCGAAATCCATTTATGAATGTCAAAAGAGACATGACTGGATAAAATGGAAAGATGGAATACAAGTCAAACTTGATTTGTAACAAACGAGAGGTATTTGGACATATAACAGTTACACCTGAAGCTGTAAAACCTATCAGATACAATCGATATTCGTTCGAAAACGAAATGAGAAGAACGAAATTATGAGATACAAGGATTGTCTCGTGGATCATAGTTTTTCTAAAGACATGGTATTGATTATGAAGAAACATATTCTCTGTTATGGATACAATCACGTTTATATTTTTAATGAGTCTAGAGGCAAATAAAGATCTAGATATGTGTCTAATGGACGTTTTCACTACATATATGGATCATTAGACACTGAATATATATATATATATATATATATATATATATATTTCAGTGATAGTTTTATGAAATCTCTGATAGTTTTAAGATGCGAGAAGCATTAAGTTCTAAACCAAAAGAGCTATGTGAAATAAAATTGCAAAGATCATTATACGGGTTAAAGCAATCTAGATGCATGTAGTATAATCACCTCAGTGAACACTTGTTAAAGAAGGATACATAAACAATCCTATATACCAATGTATTTTCATCAAGAAAACATTATCCAGATAACATTATCCCGATTTATTATTATTGTTGTATATGTAGATGATCTAAACATTATATGGACTCATAAAAAATACAAAAATCAACAAGTTATTTGAAGAGAGAATTTGAGATGAAAGATCTCACACAAACAAAATATCGCCTTGGATTATAAATTGATCATTCTGAAAGTGGTATATTTTTAAATCAATCCACACTTACTAAAAGAGTGTAAAGCGTTTCAACATGGATAAAGGAACTCCTCTCAGTACTCCTATGGTCGTTAGATCACTTAATGTTGAAAATGATCCTTTTCGACCACATGAAGAAAATGAAAAGATACTTGGTCATGAAATACCATACCTATGTGCAAAAGGAGCACTTATGTTTCTTGTAAACTGTACCCGACCTGATATATGAATTGTAGTTAATATTTTGGCAAGGTTCAGTTCGTCTCCAATGCAAAGACATTGGAATGAGATCAAGCATGTCTTTCATTACCTTCAAGGAACGATTGATTTATGATTATTTTATCCTAGAATTTCAAAGCGACAAATGGTTGGTTTCACAGATGCATGATATTTATCTGATCCTCATAAAGCTCGATCACAAACATGATACATTTTCATAATTGTAAGAACCGCTATATCATGACGTTCTAAAAAACAAACACTGGTAGCCACTTCTTCAAACCATGCTGAAATTAGCGCTCTCCATGAAGCAAGTAGAGAATGTGTATGGCTCAGATCAATAACTCAATATATTCAATCAAGTTGCGGGATCCACATATGTACAGAACCAACAATATTATATGAAGACAATGTTCCATGTGTTGCTCAGACAAAGGAACGATATATAAAAAGTGACAGAACCAATCCCATTCCACCGAAGTTTTTCTCATATACTCAAGAACTTGAAAATAATAAAGAGATTGAAGTGAAATATGTCCGATCATCGGATAATTCTGCAGATCTCTTCACAAAATCGCTACATACTTCAGTGTTTCCAAAACACATGCACAATATTTGAATGCATCATCGACAAGACATATCCTAATCATTCGAAGGAAAACTGGGCAATTGTACTCTTTTTACTTCATAATGGTTTTGTCCACATGTTTTTCTGGAAAGGTTTTAACGAGACAACTGGAGAATCTCCTAAAAAAATATGAATGACAATGAATTTCAAAGGGGAGTGTTGCAAAAGTCAAAAGTTAAAAATAGTGGAATAAATTTGGAGCCCATAGTCATGATAACAAATAGTAAAATGTTTCGATAAATTTTCCTATATAATAACATCTTTGCGCATTGTAAAATCATATACAAAAATATTAAAGTTATCACACACTCTCTCTATTGGTATTACTTCTTATTTATTACTCTTACGATTTTTATAACAAAGCAATATCAATTATCATATTAAAATTATATACAAATGAAGTAGGAGGGGGGGGGGGGGCATATGCCCCAGTGCTTTTAATTTTTTTTTTTATATAAAATATATATATAACTATAGTAATTTCTTGTTAATTATTTGTAATTATATCCCTAATTTTTAAATAAATTCAATTTTGCCCCTAAAAATTTTATCTCTACCTCCGCTATTATATATATATATATAATATAATTAAACGAAAAGATTTTCTAAAGCTGTTACTGGTCGACCTCACTATTTTTAAAGTCAACAAGTCATGATCTTCTCTCTTGATTCAACCAACATGGCAGATTTCTTTTGTAGGTCCTATCATCCATCATAAAATTGAAATCACTATAACATTGTCTTTGAATAGTGTATAAATCATTTTGGTCAAAAATAGTGTATAAATCTTATAAATGCAGAAGAAGAAATATAGATTGAAAAGAAATATTAAAAATAAAATATTATATTTTAATACAGATTTGAGTAAAAATATATATTTAAAAACTGTTTATTTTTATAGTGTTTCTAGTGTAAATTTTGATCTGCATACATATCTAATATCTTTTAATATTAATTTTGTTGATAAATAAAATGCAGATGACCTTAACTGCATTTATTCTGCATTTGTTCTGTATTTATTGGCTTTGAATGTTATATATATCATATAAATGCAGAAAATGCATATTGAAAAGTAAAATTTAAAATAAATATTATATCATCATGCATATTTAAGTGAAAATTCGCACTTAACACTTAAGAACTATTCATTTTATATTGTTTTAGTGTAAATTTTGATTTGCACGCATATCGAATACTTTATTAATAATTTTGTTATATGCATTTAATTTGTGAATGATAAACAAAATATAGATGACCTTAACTGCATTTATTCTGTATTTGTTCTGTATTTATTGGTTTTGAATGATGTTAAATGCAGATTGAAAAACAAAAGTAAAAATAAAATGTTACTCCCTCTGTCCCAATATGTAACATGTTTATGATTTTTTTATTTGTTCCATTTTATTTCAATTTCTCATATATCTATGCAACTTTTTAATAGTAATTAGTTAAAAAAATATGTTTTGGTCAATGGCATTTACTTCTCCATTGTAAAATAGGTGGACTCCAACATAAAACTTTTATTTTAACAAAGACAATAGTGATACACGAGAGACTCTTTGGCTTCTTGTCATTTTTTTATAAAACTTGTTCCTTTAATATTAATGTTCTCTATTAAATGATGTTTTGTGTTAAAAGTTTTTTTAATAAATGAGCTTTTAACTAAAAACATGTTACAAATTGGAACCAGGGCCGGCCCTAAGATTTTAGGGGCCATAAACATTTTATTATAAAGCTTACTAAAAAAATTTCTTTTGTAATTTGGGGGCCATAAAACCTATTTATATTAGCTTAGGAAATTTTGGGGGCCGAAACCAATGTTTCACCCCGCCTGTGCTCAGGGCCGGCCCTGATTGGAACATAGGGAGTAGATCTGTATGCAGATTTGAGTGAAAATACACATTTAAGAAATATTCATTTTATAGTGTTTCTAGTGTAAATTTTGATTTGCATGCAGATCCAACATTTTTAATACTCCCTCTGTTCAAATATGTAAGGGGTTTTAGGCTCTTTTTTTTGGTTCCAATATATAAGAGGTTCTCAATTATCTATGCAACTTTTCTTTATTTTAATTCATTGGTAATGACTACATAAAGACACTATATTTTAAGTAACTACAAGCTTTTGGGTCAAAGAAATTTAAAGACTTTTCCAACTGTAAAGATTTAAAAAAAACATTTAATGGTACATTTTCCAAACTCATTATAATATTACCGTAAAATTCATTCATCTACTACTATAAACAAAGACTAAAACTAAAAATGGAAAAAAGAATGCAAATCAAAAGATACTTTACCTATGAACAAAAATAATCCTCACAAATTTGAACTAAACAAACCGTATAAAGAGTATCCTCATCCCAACGAAGTCAAATCAGAAAATATATCAATCGATAAGACAATTTCTACAAGAGAATATCTTCTCAACAAAGCAAGGGAAGAAACTAGATCAGAGATGTTGAAGATTTGATTGTCTAAATATTTTAAGGTTGGATCATTTTCAATAAATAACTTCTTTTTCTTTGTTTTCCATCATCTATATCAAGTTAATTATCTAATTCTATTATTCTTGTATGAGCAGTGAGCATTTCATTGACAAGTGAAGGAAGATTTTTTCAAATGCATTCACACATATTAAACTTGCTTATGAGTATGTTTAAATTAGAAGTGGAAAATCATTGCCGATTCTTATATATATATATATATAAACTAGTAGTTGAAAATCATTCCCATTTATGTTTCCATATTTTCATTTTATTTGAATTCATGTCATATTTAGATTTTATTCGTTATGCATGATGTTTTCACTACAAAAAAATCCTCATTCATAGCATGACACAATAGCTCGTTTTACTGAACTGCTGTCGTTGATGTTTTTGGAAATTCCAAACTATATGATAGCATTCAATAAATGCTATAATAGAGTTTTTATAAGTGGGAACCAAAATTTGGCTGAACCGCCAAACACTTAAGTGAAATTTTCGGAGTGAATTAACCCAGTTCAGTTTTCCCTCTTCTCTTTCATTTCTGCGTTTCCCTCTCCATTTTTATTCTCCCTCTTCTGATTCATTCATCCCAGACACAAAATCAGAACTCTAATTTTCACTCACGAATTCTCTGAGCCACCAAAATCAGTTTCTCTGAGCCACCGAAATCAGTTTCTCTGAGCCACCAAAATCAGTTTCCTTCTCAACTCATTTTCTCAAACCCTAACAGAGAAATCGAAATCTCTGTTTGTGATGGCTATCCATGGAAGAAGAAGGAAAGGAGGAAGGGTTACAAACGCCTCAAATCGAGCAAGAACAACTGCTCCAGTTGATTCGCAAATGTCCAAACGTAGTATACCCTCAAATCGAGCAAGAACACCAAGGTAGCCACCATTAATCTCTCTCTCCCTCTCTTTCTAAACTATGTCTCTAAATATTTATTTATGTATATTGTATTGAATGTAAAATCTGTCCTGAAGCTTATTATTTCAGTTTGGTACCATCTTTATATGTGTTTTTGTTGTTGTTGTGTAGACGGCGACAGCTATTGCGATTAAATATGTGAGGAGGGAGGTAAAGATATTGATCTTCTTTCCGTTGTTGATGCCGCTTCCACATCCGAAAGAAAAATTCACCAATGCTTCAGATTTTCAGTAACACCGTAACCCAGATTTCTTGTTTGCTTGCCCTGTTGAACCTTAGATCCAATCTCTATCTCTAATTTGTGGCTTTCAGCAGAAAAATATGTTAAATTTTGCTTTATTCTCGGTTCTTAAACAAATTAAATACTGATTTAGCAGATTTATGTACAGATTGACATATGAAAGTGCGATTTGGATCTCCTCCAAGAGTACATATTGATACATGTAATATGGTATGACATTTTACTGTTTTATGCAGTTGTATCAGACATATTACGTGATTGATATTGTTTGTTGGAGAGGTTACTCGCTTTACGAATGTACAACATAGTTCAGGTTCTTATGGTTGCAATCAAAACTTGATGAGACAGGTGCTTGTGATCCGCCTTTCTTTTACCACAAGTTCAGGTTCAGTGATGTTCCCTTTTATAACTGCGACCAAAGGGGACTTCACTCACCTTATACAGGATCATCACCTTATTACAAGGACAGATTGTTGTTTTAAAAAAGTAAGCGCATCATTGCATCTCTTTCTACTTCTAAGATGCCATTTAATTTCCTTCAGTTTGCATCTTTCCTTCCTTGGTGGCTGTACTTGCATAACATTTTTGTTACTTAAGGTTTGTAGTTGTGAATCAGTTGTTTTCTTGTTAATCTAATGAGGCCTTTTGTAACTAATCTAGGTGTTGAACAGTTAATATCACTGATTGCTTCGTACTCGTAGTATATCATGATGTCAATGTCTTTGACCACGTAGTCTCATTGGTCTAGTATTCTAGTGCTCTTTTTTGACAAAGTGTGTGTTCACCTTAATGTATATATATCCTTTTATTTTTCCATTCCTCACTAAAGTTCATGTAAAACACGCACTTACATTATCATGGGTTTTCACTAAAGTTCAGCTTTAATAGCTTTCTGGTTTTAATCCTTTTTTTTTCTTTCTTCTTCCTCCAGACAACATTTTCTTGATGCCTGCTATGTAATGAGGATCTTAAAAAGACTTATGGTGTTTGTGTGACAGTTGAGGACCGAGGTGAACAAAGTGCTGGAGCTCGCACGTAATGGGAAATTAATCTGTTTTAGTTTAGAAGCAAAGGTGTATCTGCATACCGCAAATGCAGGCATGGCTTCAAAATTATTAGAGATGTGTAATGCTCAGAATGAAGCTGACACGCTGCAACGCATATTCATAATATCATAGGTAAGCACTAAATCTCGAGTGGGTCAGAAACTTGTGCTCAATTGAGATCATAGTAGCCACTCCATAAAGTTCATTACAGAACAACTAATTAAAACATGTATTGTAAATGGGAGCACAAAGCGGAAAATTTCTAGCAGTAGTTGGATGTGAATATTAGTTGTAGCCTTTTGAAAATTTATTTGTCTTGTAATTGATTGCAAATCGTCTTGGAGTTGCAAGACGATGGGAAAATTGTAACGTTAGATGTTCCACCCGTACCAGTTAGTTGCGTGAACTCAGAATTTGTAAAACATGTATGTAGGTTCAAGATGTAATAGAGGGATTCTATTTTCTGTTTTGCTAATAGGAGACCGACAGAGTCTATGAAGTAAAGCTCTTTTCTTCTAAGTCTTGTTTACTTTGCTAACTGTGTGCTTCGACTCTTGTTGGATATTACAGTCAGGACTATCTTCAGGAAGCCTTATTCGCTTTGCCATTGGCGATGGAGGCCACAAGTCGAGACATTGAAGCAAGCTGATGAGGACGAGGATAAGAGAGCTGATGAAAACAACAAAGACGTTGAAGGTAAAGAAGAGCAAGAAGAGATTTTGGATGACTACTAGAGATGGTATGTTCTTTTTGGGGTCTATTTATATCGAAATGGATTTATCTTGTATCGGATTGATGCATTGTAATTTTTAGCTTGTAAATTTCATATGTTTGTTACTAATACTTGTTATTAATAAAATAATTTTATGAATATCTTGAATGTTTTTGTAATATAAATTCCATTAATACAAAATAAATATAATAATAATAATTTAATATGGCTCGGCTTGGCTCGACTAATACGGCTCAAATATTAGAGCAATATCCAATTGCTATTGTTAAAGAAGCTATCATAGCACGAAATATGAATTATAATCAAATTTTTACAAAAAATAGAAATGCTATATTAAAATAAATAACATCATCCAAATATTGCTATCGTATCTAGACCTATCGTAGCATACAGAAAAATGTTATCGTAGAGGGGTACCTATGATGGCTGCCGATAACATAGCATTTTCGAATTCGCTATGAAACACATATTATAGCATTATTTCCGCGCTAAGAATGTACATATTTCTTGTAGTGTTTCAAAAAAAATTTAACGTCTTATAATTCTCACTGATGTAATATGTATTTCTTCAAAAATTGCATGAATATTGGTATGGTAAGAAACAAAATTGAGAATCATGACAAGTTGCAATAGCTTAATGTTCTTAAACATTTTTTTTCATGCTCGGTGACATTCAGTTAAACAATAAATGTCATTGGACTCCAATTATGATTTTTTTTTTTTTTTTTTATCATACTCCACTTCTAATGAAACAAAATCATTCTTAATTTGGGAAGAAAATAAAAAATCTTATCACCTCCACTAATATGACGAAACAAAAACGTTGCATCACAACTAATATGACGACCTAATAACATTCACCACACAAATAAAAAAAATACAGAAAATAACAATAAAAACTCTTGTTTAAATACTCGCTAGGTGTTAGTCGGACGGTTGGGTTGGGCCTAGCTAACGAATAAGGGATTATGCGGGGGTTACGAGGGGCAGAATTTGAAGAGTTTTTCTTTCAAGAAACACTTATAAATAAATAATGTTAACAACTTCCAATAAGTTTAAGTGGCTTGACGTTTCATGATCACTTGTACTACAATATTGTCACGGGTTTGGTGCACAGAGGGTGTTGTTTTATATTTTTCCAGATTTGATTTAATGAAGGGTAAAATAGTAATTTTGAAATCATCTACTTCCTTAAAGAATGTCTCTGCAACCCTAATTTCCCTGACGGCCACAACTTAAAATCTTCACGTTTTTCATCGTTTTCATCAATTTTTGTGTCATTTCTTCTCAATTTGTATACATCTCGAACATATCTCTCGATTTCTTACCTTAAACACAGAAAAAATTCAAAGATCCGATTTTTCATCTGCATATGCCCAACTCGCGGCGGTTTTGGTCCGACCAGCGACTTCCCGACGACTAATCGGTCCTCCACGCCGACTTTTAGAACATGTATAAAATCCATATCGCCTCCACTAATATGCCAAACTAATAACATTCAACACATGTTGGAACAAGGTAGCATCACAACTCAGCTGTTTAGGAAGAAGACCGTTCCTTTCCAATGTAGGTTTCTTCATATGCGGTATATTGTACTTGTTTGATCTTCCAACTTTCATGATCTCTATCATGCATGATTGAAGAGTTAAGAAAATACGGTTTACCTGTTTTGTAGGATAAATCTCAAATGACTCTTTCGCCGCACTAACTAGATCTTGTACTGTTTTGGGACATGCTTTATGTTGCAGTGATTGAATGGCATTAAAAATCCAAGATCTAAAATATTTAGATCCGACGAGTCCACTGGTTACGAGATCAATTGTATATCGAAGCCATATTTTGTCGCCGCTTCTTGAAAATCTTTATCTAAACATTCGGCATGTGTTCTTGCATTGTCTTGTTGAAGAAAAATAGTCTCTCCACAATCTTCTCTTGGCCACTTTTCACGGATTCGCGGAAGAACCTTTTCAATCAAGCATGCTTTTATATCCACTCTCTTAACAAAAGTTGATGCTTTTAGTTCTAAAGTTTCTGCGGCTTTATTTTTGCTCTGCCTCTTAGCTGGTTCCACAGTAACAAAATGAAATTATTTTTGTTTTTTTTCAGAAAATACTTCTTTCCCTTCATCATCAAATCGTGTGCGAGCCATCACAGCTAAAAACATTACTTTCCGATGTAATTCTTACTTTGACATATACGATGTGGATCATCTTCAATCAAGAGTAGATAGTACTTCTCGGTCTTTTTCTTCATATAAAACCAGTTCTCGTCAATATGCACAATATTGTACATATCAAAAAACTTTGTTTTATGAGGTAAAGTATTCTTATCCATCATAGAAATGCAAAATTGTAGTCTACCTTTGTTATTTTCTTCCTTCAAAAGTGGCTTGATGGCGTTGGTATGCCGTCGGAGAGCCCCTTCTTTCAAACTCCTATGTAATGTTCCAAGACTCAACTTCACAGCGTCCGATAACGTTCTCAAAGTTGTTCGCTTGTGTAACGGAACACTAGCAACTTTTCCCAAATCATGTGAAGTTTTCTTACGACCACAGATCATAGTTCTTCTATGGTATACATCGATTTTTCCATTACTACCCGTTTATTTTGCTTGTTGCCAAATCTTTTGTACCATTTTCAGTGACACTGAAAATAGATTTGAAACTTCTATTGTATGATAATTTTCCAGAACTCCATTAACCCTCCTTTCTAACAAAGCACCGAAAATCTCTCATCTTTCAGCATTAGATATAATTCTTCTTTTTCTTTGGGGAGTCGTATCTTGTTCTTGAGATTGATCTGTTACACACACACACACACACACACACACACACACACACACACACACACACACACACACACACACACACACACACACACACACACACACACACACACACACAGATAATGGACAATTATCAGTTTCTATTCCCATAATTTTGATACTTTATTTAAAGTGGCAAAAAATTAAAAGCTAAAAATCGAAAAACTTTCTTCTGTCAACATTCAACTACAAAATGACAATATAGCTAATCAATACTCATTACACTATAATTTATCCTAGAGTTTCAAGTTCGTTTGGTTAAGTCACTTGGATTATAATTAAAATAAAAAGATGAACTATAACTCATTTTATGTCACCAAATTAATTAAACAAACTTGTTATATGTTCAAAAAGAGATCAAAAGAAAAAAACAGAGCTAAACATGCTTGACAACCACATTTAAAAAGCAGAGCACTGAACCCATATAAGGTAAAATTAGAAATTACGTATAAGAAAAAAATAATATTACCTGAATTAAGATCCATTGAAAAAAATCCAAAGCCATTACTTGAATTTTCTTCAATTGGAGAAATTTTGTTTAAGTCAAACAAAGCTTCACTCTCATAGTTTAGATTTGGAAAATTCAAATCAATATTAGAATTCATGAGTAGTTTTGTAAACCAAATTTATAATGAATAGATTATATAGAAATAAAGAATTAGAGCAAAGTTTTCGTTTTGGCTCCATGGTGAAATTTTGATTTTTTTCAGTATTCAATTGTATGAAAATATTTGTCTCCAAATTAGTTTTTCTACAAACGATTTAAAGAACCTTAATTAATTAAAAAGAAAAAGTAGACAAGCTGTGATGTTTTGCATTTCCTTAATTAAAAATTTGACAAGCATATATGTTTTTTTTTTGAATAAGCATGTGAACTTTACAAAACATTCAATTAGATATCTACTTTTTAAGCCTGCTGTATGTACAAAAAGTTTTTCTTAATAAGTGTGCCTTTAAGTAAAACCCATTACATATTTGAACAAATAGAATATTAATTTTGTTATCTGCATTTAATTTATAAATGGTAAACAACATATAAATATAAATGACCCTAATGCATTTATTCAGTATTTGTTCTGTATTTGTTGGCTTTGAATGATATATATATCATATAAATGCAGAACAATAAATGCATACTGAAAAATAAAATTAAAAGTAAAATATTAGATCATCATGCAGATTTGGGTGAAAATACACATTTAAGAACAATTCATTTTATAGTGTTTTTAGTGTAATTTTGATCTGCATGCATATCATATACTTTTTATTATTAATTTTTTTATCTGCATTAATTTGTGAATGGTAAACAAAATATAGATGCCTTAACTGCATTTATTCGGTATTTGTTATGTATTTATTGATTTTAAATGGTGTATAGATCATACGAATGTAGAAGAATAAATGCAGATAAAAAAATTAAAAATAAAATGTTAGATCACCATGAAAAGTTGGGTGAAAATACACATTTAAGAACTATTCGTTTATAGTATTTTTAGTGTAAATTTTGATGTGCATGCAGATACAACATTTTTAATATTAATTTTGTAACTTGCATTTATTTTTTGAACTGTAAACAAAATGCAAATGACCATAACATCATTTATTCTACATTCGTTTTGTATTTATTGGCTTTGAATCAATGCAGATCGAATGGTGTACATATCATATAAATGCAGAAGAATAGATGCAGATCAAAAAAAGAAAATTAAAAATAAAATGTTAGATCTCAATGCATATTTAAGTGAAAATACACATTTAAGAAATGCTCAATTTTATAGTGTTTCTAGTATATTTTTTGATCTGCATACATATTCAATATTTTTATTATTAGTTTTGTTATATGCATTTAATTTGTGAATGATAAACATTAACAAATTGCAGATGATCATAACTGCATTTATTATGGATTTGTTATGTATTTATTGGCTTTGAATGGTGTATAGATCATATAAATACATATTAAAAAAGATCTCTATGCAGATTTGGATAAAAATACAAATTTAAGAACTATTCATTTTATAGTGTTTTTTTAACGCTGATACAAATTATGAGAACTATTACAAGGACAATTTAACAGATAACAAATTATGATAACTTTGCGTGCCTCCGTTCAAATCTCAAAATTTCTCTTCGATGCCTCCGGTAATCTATTTTTTTTTTTTTTATATATGTTTTTTTTCTTCTCTTGTGTATGTATGATTGAACAAACATTTTACCTTTTAATCTTATTGATCCCATAATGTTATATATATATATATATATACTATTAAAAGAAGTACAAAATAGAAACTGCCTTAGTTTTCACTTTAATTACAATAAAGCCATTTAATTTCTTTATTAATTTTAATGCTAAATAATTTCAAAATATTAAATAAAAGGAAATATATTTATGGTTAAGATATTTTAGTTAATCATAATATATTCATTTTTGGAAATTAATTAATTCGAAATTAACTAATCATATTAGTAAATAATATTTATTTTTGGAAGTATTTAATCTACATATATTTTATAAAAATAAAAAATAACTAACACAATAGAAATCAAAAGTATTTAAGATACAATTATTAGTATTTAATTAATATTAATTTTTTAAATATTAATATCATAAATATGATATACATATTAATAAATAAAAATATAATTTTACATACATATTTTTATATTAATTAGTTAAATAAATCTTTTTATATTTCTAAAATAAAAACAATCTCCCACTTTAAATTAAACTATTTTCTGTTGGCAAAAAAAGTAAACTATTTTTCTTATTCATAATAGAGAATATTTTATATATAGTTTTATTTATATAAGTTAAAAGCCAAAAAGTAAATCTATTTTAGAAATTAATCAGTTTTTGACAGGTTTAGAAATTTTTGATCCAATCATTTATTTTTAACCAAATTTACTAAATTTTCCAAAAAAATAAAGCAAGTCGATTTTAGAAATTAATTACAATTAATACTTTTGGAAAAATTAACTCAAATAAAATGTAAAATTTTAATTTATTATTCTTAATTCTTTGACTTTAAGTTTATCAGCATTAATTTTAAAGATACAAAATATATAAACAATTAATCTACACAACATATTTAGTATAAACCATTATTATTACATTCTTAATATCTCAATTTTTTGTGTAAATTATATCAAGTCAAGAAGTTACAAAAGACCAAAAGAGAAAAAAATTAAAACACACAAAAACATATAAAATTTATTTAATATATTTTTATAACATAATATATGCTATTATGGGTTATAGTTGTTGTCAAAATATCATTAGCATTAATTAGAACATAGCATTTGGTTCAAAACTTGTAGTTCTACCTCATTATATCCACCACGGGAAAACTATATATCAAATAATTAAATTGAAAACATTAAACTAAAGGTTATGAGGATGATAATTTTGGATAAGGCGGGTGGGTGATATTTTATTTTTGGTAAAATGGGTTTCCAGAAACAGCAATTTATTATATTTAAATTATAAATATTTAACTAATTTAGTATAAATATTTTATAATGAAATATATTAATAAAAATTATTATTTTAAATATTTATTCAATGTATATAATATTTCATTTATATAATTGAAAAATCTAGTTATAACATAATACATCTATAATATTAAAATAGAAGCACAAAATTAAATATACCATTAGTTTTCTGGTTAATTAAAAGATATAAAATTTAATTAATTTATTAATTTTAAAAATTCATTAAGACTACAAACGTTTTTCATTTATTCTTAAAAAAATCTTTAATTTTATTCTAAAATGGACGTAGATAAACACTAAAACACTTATTTTCTTATTTTCCCAAAATCTTTACAAAATCTAAATCAATGACAAAAACACTTATTTTCTGTCCGATTAAATAGAAAATAAATTATAAAACCAACTAAAAAAATCTTCCAAAATAGTATTCAATACCTAGATAAAGATATAAACGGTAAAATAAAATTAAAATGCAAATCTAAACGAAATGTAAACAAAAGAAATCTACAAAATATTCTCAATTCATATAAGTTTCCATTTTACTAAAAACAAATCTTCTCTTATATAATATATTGTCAAAAAGATTGTATTTTTTTTTTTATAAAAACGTGTATAGTTAGGTTCCAAATATACCTATTCAAAATAATTAACGTTTAAATATAGATACATATGTATACATATAATTTACGTTTTTAAAACATATTATTCTGATATTGTTCAGCGACTACTTCTATAAATACATTACCTACAGCTAACCTAAACCTATATTAAAGCTATTTTATGTAAAAATCAATTGCCTATGTTTTATTTACTATAAACAATCTATCATTAAGAAAATAGGTTCTATTGTTGTTTTTACTAACCTTTCTGATGTCAAATCTTTTTAAACAGGTTGGCGAATATGTACCAACGTCCTCCAAATTTGTAATACACCATTAGAGATACATGAGAACTCATTTGAGTTGATGACACAGTAAGTAAAATAATATTTGAATGTTTTTTATGTTAACAAAATTCTCATACTAAACATCCAACAATTATTTTAATGATAAAGTTATCTAATTAACTCTACCTTTTTGACTGCATGGAGTAAATATCCATACAACATGTATTAAGATAATCAAAGATAGAAATCATCACAATAAACAAAGGTAAATGTTGAACGTTAGACCTCTATAGGAATTGATATTTTATGCTCGCTAATTTTGTCATACTTCTGTTTCTTTGTCTCAGATTTTAATCCTTATCAGGTTAAAATAAAAGCAATACAAAAAAGAAAAAGGTTTTTAACAATTTTCTAAGAGGTATCAAAATTGAAATTTGAAGATCACATAAGAAGTTTAAAGTTCGTTAGGGAAGCTGTTCGCTCTTACCTTCGTGCAAGGTATATTGAGCCTATAAGGTGTAATAAGATTGGTTTACCGATCCGTTGAGTCCTCCGCTACTACTATTGTCTCTAGCGTAACGGCATAATAACAAAAATGTTATCATATAGAATTTACTAAAATTATAGTTTTAAGAAATAAAGCTAATACTTTGATTAACATCCGTTTGATTATAATATTGACTAACTTTGACAATTCTAAAGATCTATAAATAGTTGTAGCAAGACGTTAACTTACAATTACCTAAAATGAATAATTTGGGTCTTTCGGGTATTTATTGGAAACAATTATATTGAACTTCAACAGTAGTTTCTATTATCACTACTCTTTTTTGGCAATTCCGGTTGAACACAAAAAGTTTGGATTTTATGATCGCTAATGTGCATGCCTAATAACATCATAGGGTATCATAATGGTATTTTATTTTTATTGACATATCAAAAAATATATATGGAGAATGAAAAATGAAATTTTTTCTTTTATTTATCAAATATAGAAAATCTTATCAAACCTTTCAAAAATTTCTAATAGCAATAATTAAAATATTAGTTTTTATTTTTTGCTTAGAGTTTTTTTTTTTGTAAAATAAACATCTATATTGTTCCTTTTATGTTGTTAAATTAAATTCTGAAAATTAGTTATTTAAAAACAAAACTTATAAACTATAAGATTGATTTTCAATTTAAAAATAAATTAATAATATAGTAATTAACATTTTTATAATTTTACTATCTACTTATATTACAAAACAAATATAAACTATATAATAATAACATCACCTAGACAATCAAATTTTCAACAAATTTAAAACCTCCACATCTACTTATGAAAATATATAAAATAGAACATATTAGCATTTATAAATATATATTACATTCGTCCACATGTAAATGAGAACCATCATATTTTTAATATATTTGTCATAATATGCTCAATAATATACATTTGTATAAATCAAATATAATCTCAACTCATAAACTGACAATTAGAAACTAAATTAGTTGGAAAAATAGAAGTTGTTATTTCCAAGTAAATTAAAATTTATTTTTACAATAAAGTATACAACTAATAAAGATAAATTTTATAATTTTTATAAATAATTGCAAGTCTAAAAAAAACATTCGCGGATGACAGAAAAGCACCTCTCGCTGAGCACCCGGATGTTGCAAAGGCCATTTGGCAGATTGATGCGGTTCCCAAATTAAAACATTTCATCTGGAAGATAGCTCGAAGGCAATAGCTGTTAAGGATAATCTTCGCAAACGAAAGATCTTCATTGATCCTACATGTATTCATTGTTGCTCCGAAGATGAAACGCCTGAGCATGTCTTCTTCACATGCCCTGAAACTCAATGTATTTGGCGACGTAGCGGTCTGCCCGTTAGTACATTACTCGATACTTCAGTGGCTCTTGAAAATAAACTTCAATGCATTCTTGAGTTGGGCAATAATAAACAGATACCCCGGGACTTGAGGATTCTACCATTTTGGTTACTTTGGCGAATATGGAAGCGTCGCAACGAAATCCTCTTTAACAGCAAGATTATCACCATAGATGATACATATACCAGAGCCACTCAAGACGTAAGGGAATGGATCAACCTGACTACCGACACAACGGACACGGCAGCATTTCAGGAGGTGAACCGAGACATGAAGCCACATGGAAACCACCAAACAGAGGATGGATCAAGTGCAACTATGACGCTGCACACCGTGAAGGGAACACTCACTCTCGTATGGGATGGATAATTAGGAACAACTATGGTACATTTCTGGATGGTGGAATGGGCAAATTCGAAGGAAGACTAACCTCTGAGGAATCAGAACTATCTGCCCTAATCTGGGCTATGCAAGCAACGTGGGCTCTTAACTACACTCATGTCATATTTGAAGGAGACAATGAAGTCATCACAACGATTCTCAATGGTAATACGGATAACATCAGATTGCAAACATTACTCCAAACCGTAAGATCGTGGAAATCAATGTCTGGTTCAGCTATTTTTAGACACCAAAAACGTACTTCTAATAAATGTGCTGACTTATTAGCTAAGAAAGCAATTACTATGGATGAGCAATGGAGACTGTTCCACTGTTGTCCACCATTTATGAAAAATTTTGCAATCAAGGATTCAAACCTTTAATAAAGATAGCCGATTAAAAAAAAAACATTCCAAACATAAAATAAAAATATACATAACAAATTACTTATATTTGGATTAATAATATATATTCACCACCATATTACACATACGCTTTATATATTATACTAACTATAGAATATGTGTTTAACAAACAACAATAGAATACGTGTTTTAAAAATAAGATAGATTACTTTTCCAAATACAATTCTACATGCTATAAAAAAAATTATTGTCCGTCCTTAGCGTGGATCATTATCATTTATAAAAACAAATAAAAATAAACTATATAAAAATTATATATATGTTCAACATATCTCAAACATCTAAATTTAGTATTAATAATATGTTATAAAAACATATTATCATTTACAAATATATAATTTATACACAAAATATCAATAAACATAAAAACAAAATTGTACCCGCCGATCGGCGGGTCAAAATTTAGTTATATTCCAAAATACAAAGACAAGCATATTTTATACAATTAATTTGTTATCAACTAAAAATATTTAGCGTAGATTTATTGTCTTCTCCTTTTTTTATCTTATCAACTAATGATTTTTCTTTTCACCTTTTAAACATCAATAATATATTTAATTTATGCTACACAAATAAAATTTTAGATATTTTATACAACTTGTTAATCTTTAGCTTATATCTATTTAGTATTTCTTTATAAAAAACCTACTTAATATTAAAACAAACAAAATAGTAGAAAATAAACTAAAAATAAAATTTTTTATTTTATTTTGGATGAATCCGAAACAATTTTAAATAAATGTATATATATTTTGTAGGCTTAAAAGTAGTATAATATTTTGAACTAAAACTTTGGCTGTTTATTTTCTTATATATATATATATATATATATATATATATATATATATATATATATATATATATATATAAAGAGATTTTATAAATTTTTCTTAACTAAAAATATATAATATATGTGCCCACAATTAAAATCATTTCTGGATCCACCAATGATCCGCGATCACCAATTCCACTTGCTCCCAAAAACTTTCTTATAAGCTTACCTCCATTAATCTTGTTGAAACTGCACTTTAGATAACTCGAAGCCATGACCTGCCGGTTTAGAAGCTTACCACTTGGGCCGGCCCTGAGATTTTGAGGGCCATAAATATCTTAGTATAAATCTTAATACATTTTTTTACAATTTGATGGACATAAAAACTTTGTTTATTAGCTCTAAAAATTTGGAGGCCAAGACCAATATTTCCTTCAGATTTGCCCAGAACCAGCCATGCCACTTAACCATTATACCACAGTTGCTTCCACCATTTTGATAGTGTTTATAGTGTAAATTTTGATATGCATGCAAATTCAATATTTTTACTATTAATTTGGTTACCTACATTTAGTTTGTGAATGGTGAACAAAATGCATTTGACCAGTGGCAGAGCTAGAATTTTTTTTTTACCGGAGGCAAATTTTTTATAGCAAATTTTTATTACATCATAAACTTTTATTTTATATATAGTAAATATCTCAAATCAGTATTTATTTTTATTTTTAATATTTTTTGTATACAATGCATTTAGTTTTTATAAAAATATATAAAATTTAGTTAGATAGTATAAATGATTTATCTGAAATTTATATAATTTTAGAATCATAAGTGAAATAAAACAATAAAATATGAAATCATTCATCAAAACATATATTATTCTAAGAAAATAAGTGAAATTGGAATATTTTTAGAAATAAACATTAAATACTAAATCTATTTGGAAAACTAAACATTTCAAATAGAAAATAAAAGACAAGATTGGAGGGAAAAAATAAAAGATATAATGGGGGCAATATAAATTTGAACAAAAATTTATATGGGGCATTAGAATAATTTTTTCTTTTAAAATTAATAATTTTTGAAAATCAGCAGAAATATAAAATATTTTAAAAATTTATAAGGGGCAGTTACCCCCCCCCCCTACTCCCTAACTCCCTTTGCCACTGCATTTTACAATAGCTGCATTTATTCTGCATTTGTTTTGTATTTATTGGCTTTGAATGGTGTACATATCATATAAATGTAGAAGAATAAATGCAGATTGAAAAAATAAACTAAAATAAAATGTTAGATCTCCATGCATATTTGGATGAAAATACACATTTAAGAACTATTCATTTTTATTGTGTTTCTAGTAAATTTTTGATATTTATGCTTATCCAATATTTTTATTATTAATTTTGTTTTATGCATTTAAATTGTGAATAGTAAATAAAATGCATATGATCGTAACTTCATATATTTTGTATTTGTTTTGTATTTATTGGCTTTTAAATGGTATACATATCACACAAATACAGAAGAATAAATGCATATTGAAAAATAAAATTAAAACTAAAATGTTAGATTTACATGCATATTTGGGTGAAAATATACATTTAAGAACTTATCATTTTTATAGTGTTTTAATGTAAATTTTGATTTGCATTCAGATCCAAACTTTTTTATTATTAATTTTGTTATATGCATTTAATTTAGTGAATGGTACACAAAATGTATATGATCATAACTGCATTTATATTATATCTGATGTGTATATATTGGCTTTAAATTGTGTACATATCATATAAATGAATAATAATAAATGTAGATTGAAAAAGAAAATTAAAAAGAAAATGTTAGATCTGCATAGGGGTGGGCGTTCGGGTACCTGTTCGGGTTCGGTTTGGGTTTTCGGATTTTTGGTTTTTTAGGTTCACAGATAAAACCCGTTCGGATGTTTTATAATTTCGGTTCGGTTCCATTCAGGTTGAGATACCTGGCATGTATAAAATAAATTATATATTTAAATAAATTTAGTTAAAATTCGATAATTATAACTAAGTATAAATGATATTTACGTTAATTTGAGTATTTTGATTATTATAGTGTTAAAATAACTAATAACTTCGGATTTATAATTGTAATATTGGATGTTTTAGTTATTTTAATTCTAAATATAACTAATATTTTTGGATATATTACTATATTTTTGATATTTCGGATATCCATTCTGTTTTCGGTTCGGTTCGGGTGCGGGTTCGAGTTCGGTTCTTTAGATATATGAGTGTAAGACCTATTCGGGTATTTTGTCGGTTTCAGGTTCGGTTTGATACCAATTTTTCGGGTCGGGTTCGGTTCGGATCTTTGGGTTCGGGTATTTTGCCCATCCCTAGATCTGCATGCAAATTTGGGTGAAAATACTCATTAAAGAATTGTTTATTTTTATAGTGTTTGTAGTGTAAATTTTGATATGCATGCATATCCAATATTTTTATTATTAATTTTGTTATCTCCATTTAATTTTTGAATGGTAAACAAAATACATATGATCCGAACTACATTTATTCTGCCTTTTTGTATTTATTGGTTTTCAATGGTGTATAAATCATATAAATCCATATTGAAAAATAAAACTAAAAATAAAGTGTTAGATCTGCATGCAAATTTAGGTGAAATACATATTTAAGAATTTTTCATTTTTATGGTATTTCTAGTATAAATTTTGATCTGCCTGCAAATCCAATATTTTTAATACTAATTTTTTTATATGCATTTAATTTGTAAAATGTAAACAAAATGTATATGACCCTAATTGCATTTATTTTGCCTCTGTTCTGTATTTATTGGTTTTGAATGGTGTACATATCTTATAAATGTAGAAGAATAAATGAGATTAAAAAACAAAATTAAAAACAAAAAGTTAGTTCTGCATGCATATTTGGATAAAAACACACTTTTAAAAACTATTCATTTTTTCTAGTGTTTCTATTGTAAATTTTGATATGTATGCATATCCAATATTTTAATATTAATTATGTTATATGTATTTAATTTGTGAATGGTAAACAAAATATAGATGACCATAACTACATTTATTCTGCATTTGTTCTATATTTATTGTCTTTGAATGATGTGCAGATCATATAAATGCATAAGAATAAATACATATTCACTACAAGAAATATATGCATTGATAGCACATGAGGATAGCACGATTTCGGTAAATGCTATTGTAGAGAATATGATGAAGTGGGTTTTCTATTACAGCATTATATTAATGTTATACCGTTATTTTGCTAAGCGGGAGACCAAAATCGTGTTTTGGAGCCAAAATTCTGCTATTAATATCCCAAATATGTTTTGGAGCTAAAATTTTGGTACGAAAATCACCAATTTTTTTTTGCCAAGGACCACCAACAAATAAACAAATAGAAAAAAGACCTCAATCCCTAACTGGAGTTTGAGAAATTAGACAGTAAAGTCGACGAAGATGAAGTGAGGATGGGAGATTACGAGTTCCCAGGCGACGGAGATGGGATTATGGAATGGGAGATGGGGATACCTAGCGACGAAGATTTGGCATCGCTTTCTCGGTCTATGATTCCGGCGAAGAACGATTGAGGATGTCAATCTCACATCGGAGACCTCTTCCCAGAAAAGCGTGTTGAGAGACGAGAAGCTGAATCCACAGGCTCAAGTTCATGAATCGACGATCGTTCTAACGATGCCACCAGATTTACCTCCACTTCCGGATCCTCCTGATCGGAATCGATCGAAGCTGGGTTATGCGATTAAAGCTTAATGTGGAAGTAAATCTAGCATGGAAAATGAAGATCCAAATCATGTTGATGGCGATGGGTGTATGCAGCTGGTGATGCCTTTTGATTCCCCAGAGATTTCTAATTTCCAGTTTGTTAGTGAAGCAACAAAGAAATTAGAGATTGGAGATACGCTCAAGGATGAGTCCTACGATTCTTTGGCTGGTTCCATGTTGTGTGATACGAATTCAAGTCTGGTCCACACTGGATTCACAAGAGCTGATCGAACAAATGATACTATGATGTTCATTAACGCTGGAAGGGTTGATTCGAAGTCAACATTGCAGTTGGTGTCTTGTTTTTGTCATTTGAAGAGCAAGCCTGAGGATGAGCAGGAGCGGAAAGAGGTATATAAATTTCTTTCATCTAACGGCAATAGAGTGTGGGGACCTGGAGGTGTATCGATTGAAAATGATAAGTGGACAGGGTTAGAAACACATTCTTGTGAGTTTAAGGAGCAGTATATTCTGGCCATAGATCATTCCTTCGAGATTCAAGAGCCATCTGATATTCAAATGGTTGGTGATTCTATGTTTCTAATGTCTGAAGTTTGTGCTAGTAACAAATGGATTCTCGAGCCAAGAAGAGTTATTGGTCTATTTGAGCTTCAAATGGTGAATTGTGTAGCTTCAGCAGTATCACTCAAGCTAAGGAATTTACTGATATTACGCCTGGAGGACAAGACAGTTTCTTCAGGGGCGAGTAGTGATATGGACATATATTCCGTTGATGTACAACTTTCTGAGAAACGGGCTGATACGGGACGGAAAAAGGATATTAGCCGCTGGTTCAGTTTCACAGATTCTAGGCTAAACATTACGAGGCATTTGAGTGCATGGTGGGATCATGTCTACGATGCATTTGAGTGGAATATGATGGTTACCAAGGTTGCTCAGAGTTATGCAAGGAGCATGGGATTCTATAGAGAACAAATTAAAGATGTACTGATGATTTTTCTTGAGCATATGCCTTACATGGGGAACAAGAAGAGCTTGAGTGGTGCAATTCAGAAGACTGTTGGAGGTCTGTTTCTTTTTCATTCTAAAGAACAGAATGGTGAGTTTGTGGATTTCTTATGGTCTAAGAAACTTCATGAGATGAGTTTACAGAAAATGGCAGAGATATTCCTTGAACCAACGAAAGAAATGAGTGATTCTTGTGGGAAGAAAATGAATGCGGAATGGGGGTCAATGGTTTGCGTGGGATGGCGGAGCAGTAGGGTGAAGGCAGAATTTAAGTTTCTGAAATGGAAACTATGGAAATTTAAAGGTGCTGGTGGTAAATTCAGTAGTGATGGGGTTGAGGTTTACAAGCAATGTGGTAATCCTTTTATTGTTCTGGTTTTGAGGTTGGAAATTGGGTTCACAAAATGCTTCAGAAGTCTCTGTACCGGGAGAGTCGAGTTTCATCCGCTTGCAGCTCTCCATGGCTGTCCCAAATCAGAATACTCTTTTTTTATTCTTTAGACTTTGATGGAACTGAGTTAGAATGTTTTTTTGATCAATACCATGTTTTAGCTATATACATTTGATTGATTAGTTTTCAATTGTTTCAGATCTTTGTAATTGGTGTTGGTGTTAAAACATACAAAATCATGATTTTGATTTTAGGGTATATTTAGGGGTTAGAGGTTTGAAATATAATTTGTTTGTTTGTAATTCTCGAAATTGAATAAAAATACAAAATTAATAACTTGTAATATTATAAGTTTAATTTTAATAACATTATCTTAAAAATAAAAATTTCATATAATATAAAAGTAAATGTCTCATAAACATTTGATTTAGAGGTTACAGTATTGGAGGGTTTAAGGTATTGGAGAGATTATGCTATTTAATTTAGAGATTAGTATATTAGAGAGTTTAGGGTATAACATATGAAAATTTATTATTTCATAACATTATAACATTATAAGTTATGATAATTTTAATAACATAATGTATAAAAATAACTGCAATAACTATAAAAATTAATATCTCACAAACATTTTGATTATGGTTGCAAGGTTAGGGTTAGAGTTAGGGTATTGGATGTTAAGAGTTTTTGATTAGTGAGACTTTGACTAATTTAGGATATAGATTTTGAGTCTTTAATTAGTTAGTCTTTGATTAGTTTTGGATGTATGGTTTGAGTTTTTGATTAGTTAGGGTATAGGATTTGGATTTTAGGATATAATATTTTCAAACTTTAAATTCAAGCCTTAAACATAAAATTTATGACCTTTAAAACTATAAATGGATAATATTTACACCACAAACATAAAATAATATAGCAAAATTTAAAACTTATAAAAAAATTTCAAGTATAACAAATTAAACCTAAACTCTATACCCTAAACACAACCCTAAACCCTAAACTTCTAAACTCCTAATAATAAATACTAAAAAATTTAAAATCAAATAATATAACAAAAATTAATATTTATAAAAAGTTTCAAGAATAAATTTAAAAACATAAAAACTGGAAAAGAAAAAAAATTAGAAAATAATTTTTCATTAATAATATAAAGAAAGTATTTAGCTTTCTAAAAGAGATAAAAATAAATAAACTTTTTGAAAAGAAAAATAAAAAATTGTGTTTTAGAGCCCAAATTTTTTGGTTTTAGAGCCCAAATTTTTTGTTTATCCCGGCAAAATTTTGCCTTGTCAAAACCCCTAATTTCCTAAAAAAGTACCAAGTATCAGACTTTTCCATTTCTTTGACCTGTTTCTTATTCCTCCTATCTCTTCACAAGCTATGGATTCTCTGATAATATTTGAGAGATCAAACATAAATCCCAAGCTCTTGATTCCCTGTTTTCACTACCTCTAGCTATTTCTTCACTCGTCATCTATCCATCCTTATCTCTCAAAAATCAAAGAAAATTTCCCATGTATTGCTTCGTGTATTTAACTTATATTCCTTCCGCTTTTGATTTGCATCTCTCAAGTCTCAATAATCGCCCCGGGTACCTTCCTTTTTCACAGAAGCTGAGTGGGTTAGGAGCAGTTGGATACAGAATACCGTGGAGATCAATAGAATACCGTGGAGATAAATTTTTGAGTCTCCTGTTCGTTCAAGTAATTCGAACTTCATAGATTTTCAATCGGGGGTAGATGAATTCAATTTGATTTATCATTGTTGTCTTATTGATTAGGGTTTGTAAAGGATCCATCTTTGACGGCTCTCCCAATCCTCCTCACTCGGGTAAGTTCCAATCCCTTTTGGTTTATTAGATTCTCGACTTTTGTTTCGAGTCTATGTCTCTCGAGGTCTTTTGCTTAATCCTGATGTTCGTTTTCGTTTTCTTCTTCTGCAGTTTGGCTATGTCTCTGCGTGTTTGATCTGATACTGGGTTCTTCTCGCTTCCTGCTTCGTATCACTTCCATTCGAAACAGATGGTAGGACTCCCTATATTTCACTTTGATTAGCTGATAAATAGGTTGCTCTTTATAAGAATCAGCTAGCTGGTATGTTGTGCTAATGACTCATTTTCTCGCCACTCGGCCTCGTAACGTTACAATTTTTTCCCTTTCCCATATTTCTGGCAGAAGCAGCAAAGGAGCCAGAAGTAGATTATGAATGAGATGAATGGACTGGAGAGTGATGACGACAAGGACGATGATGGGTCTGATGGGGAGATGGGGATGGATGATACCGAGGATGGAGATGAAGCAGAAAGCATGAAACTGAAGAAGTTAGCTGCACAGGTTTGTCAAATGCTTGTGTCGAATTTCCTCTGACAAATATATATATTGCTGTAAGATCAGGTTGATTTTAACATGCCTGGTCTCGTTGATGTGTAAGCATATTTGGTTCTTTCTAGTCTCTGCCATTATCCTAAACTCTTAGAACTTTACTTCACCTGTTATAGTCCTTTTGTTCTGTGTTGTTGTGAAGGCATGCTCATCTTGATGATCCTGGAAGAAGTGAGTGGGAAGGGTTTCCTTCTGGAACAAAGGCTGTTGCTGCTGGTAATCAAATTTGTTTCTCTTACACGGGTGTTGGTATCGAAACATTTCAATTTCTTTCACAGAACTGTGCAGTGAGACGCTGGGACTGTTCTACTTGCAAGAGTGTTCTGTTTTGTCTCTTTGCCTACTTGCAAGAGTGTTCTGGAACAAAGGCTGTTGTCGCCCCCTTTATGTGTCCTTCAGGGATCAATGTAAGTAGAACATCACTGATATAAAGGTTTTGTTTCTTGAGTCAATTATGCTCATTTCTCATGATTCAGGAATGATTACAATATCTCGCTGATTGGCTCTTGTATATTGCTTGTTTCCTGCAGGAAGGGCTATCTGTATTAGCTAAGTACAGAAGACCATTGCTTGTACACGCAGAGATAGAAAAAGATTTAGAGATTGACAAAGGGGGCGACAATGATCCTCGTTCTTACTTGACTTATTTAAAAACCAGGCCAACTTCATGGTGAGTCTGCTGCATTCTTTTTCTCTATATAAGTTATTACGAAATGGTCACTACCTAAAACGAATTTTTGTTCGAGCAATTAGGGAGGAGGGAGCAATCAGAAACTTATTATTGGTTACTGAGAACACAAACATTGGTGGTTCTGCAGGAGCACATGTTCATATTGTGCATTTGTCTGATGCCACTTCTTCCTTGGACTTGATAAAGGTACTTAGGAAGACTTTGAGCAGTTAATGCACTATCATTTAGATGTTCCTCATTGCTAAAACCGTAATGCATTTTTCTTAAATTGGTTGAATATTGAAGGAAGCCAAAGGAAAAGGAGACAGTGTTACCGTTGAAACATGCCCGCATTACCTAGCTTTCTCAGCCGAAGAGATTCCAGAAGGCGACACTCGTTTCAAATGCTCCCCGCCTATACGAGAATCCTCCATGGGTAAAGCTTCCTTCTCATGCAGTGGGATCATACTTAAGACATTACAACTATTAAATTTATGTTTTCAGTTGAACTTATGTTAATGTTTGTTGGTATACTTGAGTATGTATTTCTTGTTTGTGGATGTTTATGTTTAAGTTGTAAAATTTGAATTGTTTGTAACTATATGTTTATAAATTCGAAATATATTTCTACAATTCTAATTGATTTTAAAATAATAATTTAAAACCAGAATTCAAAATATAATTATATAATAAAAATTTATAGCTCCAATTAATATTAAATATGGTAAAATATAAAAATGTTTATAAAATATACAACAGCAATAAAGATTGGTCATTATAAATAATAATATAGCAACAACAAAAATGCTAGGATAAAGTATAATACAGCTCTAAAATATTGCCACCACAATATATATTATTGCACGAATAATATGCTGCATTAATTTATAAAATGGCGATAAACCAATGCTACTGAAAACTATATAATCACATCAAAATTAGCGCTATCGTAGATAGATATATGATAGCATGTCAAATTAGTGCTATCGTAGATGACTGACCTAAGATGGCAGCGGCAAACATAGCGTTTATGGAAACGCTACCATAGACATATGATAGCGTTTTCGTGGTGCTATCAATACCCATATTTCTTGTAGTGATTTAAAAAGAAAATTAGAAATAAAAATCGATCAAACCCATATAACTCAAATAATTTAAACATTATTGTAATCCAACTTTCAGCTAAACCATGACTATATCATTCAGTTATATATGCACTAAAACTCATTACAGTTTATATACGTACATATATCTATATGCACAACGAAGTCGTTGGAATTTATCTATGTATATCATTATATGCATGTGAATATAGTAACAAATATGTATAAAATGATGTATACATGTTCCTAATATTATCAACATCATGATCATGGGGAAGAAATGTTACGCATGTGTGCGTATACACAAATATATGTTTGTAAGTAAGACACAGTGAGACTGCACAATGTTAGATCTCCATGCATATTTGAGTGAAAATACACATTTAAGAACTGTTCATTTTTATAGTGTTTCTAGTGTAAATATTGTTTTGCATACATATCTAATATTTTTAATATTAATTTTGTTATCTGCATTTAGTTTGTGAATGGTAAACAAAATTCAATTGACCACAACTGCATTTATTTTGCATTTGTTATGTATTTATTGGCTTTGAATGGTGTACAAATCATATAAATGTATACTGAAAAAGAAAATTAAAAATAAAATGTTAGATTTTAATGCAGATTTGTTTGAAAATACACATTTGAGAAGTGTTCATTTGTATAGTATTTATAATGTAAATTTTGATTTGCATGGAGATCCAATATTTTTATTGTTAATTTTATTTTCTGCATTTAATTTGTGAATAGTAAACAAAATACAAACGACGTTAACTGTATGTATTCTGAATTTATTATGTATTTATTGGCTTTGAATGGTTTACATATCATATAAATGCAGAAAGAATAAATACAAATTGAAAAAGAAAATTAAAACTAAAATGTTAGATCTGCATACAGATTTGAGTAAAAACACACATTTAATAATTGTTCATTTTTATAGTGTTTCTGTTGGGAATGTCCTGAAATCTACCGTACTATCTCTAGAAAGTATGATAAGTGTCGAGATCAGACATAAGTCATAAATACTGGGTGATCATGATGACTTGCTAGAGCCCGCTCATGATCTATAAGTTTAGGACTTATTACCAGTATTGTATGATCCCTAAGGGTCACACACCATAGCTAACGGGAAAGTTAAATGGAATTAATACGGTAAGATGCAAAGGCATTTACTGTATTTGTACAGAGAATTGGGCCAGACAAAATACAGGCTTTTGTCTGATTTGTGTCTTGGGCCCAAAATCCTAATAGGCCATTAGTTTAATAACTTGGGCCCATATAAGGATGAGGAATGGCGCCTAGGGCTAAAAGACATAACCCTCTGCGATTTCCTTGAGCCGCATTCCTCTCTCTCTGATTCATTCCAGCTTGGTCTAGCAGCCTGATCCATAGCTTGTAAGCGTGTGGATACCAAGGAGGAGCCGGTAATCATCTGCTCTAAGTGATCTCGACATTACCAATCAATCCGCTGCATTCTAAAAGAGGTAATGATCATGATCTGTATGATTCAACTGCAAATCACCTAGATCTGAGTTATGTGTGCTAGGTTGTAATCTGTGAATTAAACCATGAACTCTCACATAATCCCACAGTGGTATCAGAGCCAGGTTCTTAGGTTTTTGCTTTTTGGATCGTGTGAATAAACAATCACAAGCGATCGTTTATTGTATGTATCATGATGTTTGATTGTTGACTTTGTTTTAATAATCATAAGATTCGATTGTTGTTTTTGATTGAATTAATTAACAAGAGCGGTTTGGAAAAGTTGTCTTGTTTCATGAATCAAATCGATTTGTTAGAATTATTTCAATCATGAGAATCGTGTTGTTGACTTGTTTTACAATTAAGAATCGATTATGTCATCATTCGATAAGGTTGTTAATCGTTTTGTCTTTAGTGATATAATAATCGAATTGCAAAAAGTCAATGAGCATCGCTTGAATGAGTTTCATTATTGAATTTAAGTCATACTCGAGATTGTATTGTGTATCGCTTGATTTGCTAAGGTTTGTTAAGATCTTGTTTTGTCTTATTTGAAAAGTCAAAAGCATTATTGAATCATGATCATATGGTTTATTAATTGAATTATGATCACATGATTGTATGAATTGATTAATTATTTAATTAATGTATGGTTTAAGCCGTTAACCCAAAATTGCGGTTTGCTGGAAATTATTTAATACAATTGGTATTATTTAATTTCTAGTTAAACCGGATTTAAATTCAAAAATTGAATTTTAACCTAAACCGAAGGCTGGTCTAAGTTTGATTTGGTTGGACCAAATAATTTAGAGCTGGTCTGGTTTAGTGAATAACCAGTTGGATTTAGTAGTTAATTTGGTCTTGGACCAGAATTAATGAACCGACTCGGTTATGTCAAATTATTGGGCCAATTGGAATTCTGTGGTCTTGGGCCAAGAATTGGGCCTATAATTTGTGACCCATCCGAAAAACTTTAATAAAATATTAAATTAGAAATTTCTATTTTTAGCATGTTTTTAAATTTAGAAAGTTTCTAAAATAAGAAAGTTTCCCAAAATAGTAATCTTCTATTTTTGGAAATAAAACTTAAAATCCTCAAAACCAATATCAAGCTTGGATGTCTTGCCCAATCTTGTCAGCTACTTAACGCTTATTCAATTACAGATATGGCTTACAGTGTGAGGTATCTGTTTTTGCGTAAGTAAAGTAGTATATAGTCACTAATTTCATTGGGAGTCCCAGACTTTAGTGATTATTTGGCTGTAAGAGATTGGTTTCCTTGACTGGGCCATCGGGAGTCCCGGGCCTTGAGACATCTGGTGAATTGGGCCTTGGGCCCAATCCACAACCGAGAGTTATATGGTTATAACTAGCTGTGTGTATGCTTACCAAGTAAAGCTAATTCCGGGTGACGGCCAGTGGCCCACTTTGGTTTTAGCTGAACATGGGTCTCGGAATCATTGCATTCTTATGAGGTTGAACAAAGAAATTTTGAATGCAATGCGAGTTTTCTTATAAGTTTTTAAGATTACTCTTTTATGAACTAAATAACTAAAAACTCTATTGTCTCATAATTTCAGCTATGTCAAGCACAACAACACAAAACACTTTCTCGATCCGGTCTGCCCTTGAGAAGGACAAACTGAACGGATCAAACTTCCTGAACTGGTCCAGGAACCTGAGACTTGTGCTCAGGCAGGAGAAGAAGGCTTATGTCCTTGAAAGAGTTCTCTCTCCTAGACCTGCGAATAATGCCGCACAAGCTGTGAAGAATGCTTGGGATACGCATTCTTCAGATGCTAATGACGTGGTTTGCCTAATGTTGGCGACAATGGCTCCCGAACTGCAGATGGAGTGGGAAGGCCTGACTTGTCCCATGGAACTGATGGCAAACCTGAAAGCGTTGTTTCAGGAGCAGGCTCGTACAGAGAGATTCCAAACTGTAAAGAATCTCTTGGACTGTAAAATGGCTAAGGATGCAGCAGTGAGTCCACATGTTCTGAAAATGATGGGTTATCTCGATCATTTGACTAGACTCGACTGTCCTATAAGCCAAGAGCTTGCTTGTGATATCGTTCTGCAGTCTCTTACTCCTGCATATGACCAGTTCATCCTGAACTATAATATGCATGGGTTGATAAAGACTTTGCCTGAGCTACATGGTATGCTCAAGACTGCAGAACCTAATCTGAAGAAGGCCAAGGAGCCGTCTGTACTCATGGTGCAGAAGGGCAAGGGTTTTAAGAAATCCGTTGCAGACAAGGGAAAGGGAAAGGCAGTCGAAAAGGCCAAGCCCAAGCCCGTGTCTAAAGCTGGGCCTTCTGATATCTGCCACTTTTGCAAAGAGGCAGGGCATTATCGCAGGGACTGTAAGAAATACCAGGAAAGTCTGAAGAAGAAGAAGAAGTCCTTGGAGACTACTGCTTCAGGTATTTTTGTTATTGAAGTAAATACTACTACTTCTGATAATACCACTTGGGTATTAGATACTGGATGTGGGGCTCATATTTGTACTAATATGCAGGCGCTCAGCAACAGTAGAAGGTTGAAGCAAGGGCAAGTAGAGTTGCGGGTTGGCAATGGAGCGAAGGTTCCAGCACTGGCCGTTGGCACTTACTTGTTGTCTTTACCTTCTGGATTGATTTTAGAACTTGAGAATTGTTATTTTGTACCTGCTATAAGCAGAAATATCATTTCAGTTTCATTATTGGATTTGCAAGGATTTGATTTTTCTATTAAGAATAAATTGTGTTCCTTTAATCTCAATAATATGTTCTATGGCTGTGCCCCTCTTATTAATGGGCTGTACATGATGGATCAATCTGCTCCAGTATATAACATTAATACAAAACGGTTCAAATCTAACGAAGAAAATGAAACGTTTCTCTGGCATTGTCGTTTGGGGCACATTAGTGAGAAACGCGTCAAGAGGCTCCATTCAAATGGACTCTTGGGCTCATTTGACTTTGAGTCTTGTGAGCAATGCGAATCTTGCCTAATGGGCAAAATGACACGGGCCCCTTTTAATAAACCCACAGAAAGGGCCAGTGAACTATTGGGCCTGATACATTCTGACGTGTGTGGCCCAATGTCCACAAATGCTAGAGGAAACTATCAGTACTTCATTACATTCACTGATGATTTCAGTAGATATGGATATGTCTACTTGATGAAACATAAGTCGGAAACCTTTGAAAAGTTCAAAGAATTCCAGAATGAAGTACAGAACCAGCTTGGTAAAAGTATTAAGGCTCTTCGGTCGGACCGAGGAGGAGAATACTTGAGCCAGGAATTCCGTGATCATCTGAGTGAATGTGGGATCATCTCCCAACTCACACCTCCTGGAACACCTCAGTGGAATGGTGTGTCTGAGAGAAGGAATCGGACATTGTTAGATATGGTCCGATCCATGATGAGTCACACAGACCTTCCTATATCCCTTTGGGGATATGCTTTGCTGACCGCAACGTTCACACTGAACAGAGTGCCATCAAAAGCAGTAGCAAAGACACCATATGAGTTATGGACTGGAAAAGCTCCAGCAATGTCTTTTCTCAGAATTTGGGGTTGTGAAGCCTATGTCAAAAGATTAATCTCAGACAAGCTTACACCAAAATCTGACAAATGCTACTTCATTGGTTATCCTAGGGATACCAAGGCTTATTACTTCTATTTGCGATCCGAGAACAAGATCTTTGTTGCTCGGGATTGCACTTTTCTTGAGAGGGAATTTCTCTCTAAGAAAGATAGTGGGAGTAAGGTACAACTTGATGAAATTTAAGAAGGACAGGAACCTGTTCAACCTAATGAGGAAGAACAGCAGGATGAATTACATGAAGTTGTAATAGAACCTGAACCTGCAGTACCTGAAGTTCGAAGATCCGGAAGGATCCGTCACGAACCTGATAGATATCAGGGATTCCTCGTGACTAATTGCCATGATCTTTTGATCATTGACGGTGATGAACCCTCGAACTTTACAGAAGCCATGATGGGCCCTGACTCCTTAAAGTGGCGTGAAGCCACTGAATCCGAGATGGACTCCATGTCTGTCAACCGAGTGTTTTCACTGGTTGATTTACCCGCTGGTGCAAAAGCCATCGAGTGTAAATGGATCTTCAAGAAGAAGATTGACATGGATGGAAATGTCCAGATTTACAAGGCCAGGTTGGTGGCAAAAGGTTTCAAGCAAATTCATGGTATAGACTATGATGAAACCTATTCACCAGTGGCCATGATGAAATCAATTCGGATTCTCCTAGCAACTGCCGCTTATTATGATTATGAGATTTGGCAGATGGATGTGAAAACCGCCTTCCTGAATGGAATCTTGGAGGAGGATGTGTATATGACACAACCTGACGGTTACATTGATCCTAAGAATGCTGGGAAAGTATGTAAACTTCATAAATCCATTTATGGATTGAAGCAAGCATCGAGGAGTTGGAATCTTCGTTTTGATGAAGCAATAAAGAACTTTGACTTCATCAGAAACCAAGAGGAACAATGTGTGTATAAGAAAACTAGTGGGAGCAAAGTGGCGTTTCTTATCCTATATGTCGATGACATATTGCTTCTTGGAAATGATATTCCAATGCTGAAGTCTGTTAAAGACTGGCTGGGAAGTTGTGTTTCCATGAAGGACATGGGTGAAGCCGCGTATGTTCTTGGAATCCGAATCTTTAGAGACAGATCTAAAAAGCTGATTGGACTTTGTCAAGATGCTTATATAGACAAAAATCCTGCATCGATTCGGAATGGATAAATCCAAGAAGGGCTTCACGCCAATGATACATGGTGCTACACTAAGCAAGGATCAGTGTCCTAAAACACCTGATGAGCTTAAGCGCATGAGTAGGATTCCTTATGCTTCCGCTATAGGATCTATCATGTATGCCATGATCTGTACTCGTCCTGATGTTGCTTATGCACTAAGCATGACGAGTAGGTACCAGTCTAATCCAGGTGAGAATCACTGGATTGCCGTAAAGAATATCCTGAAGTATTTGAGGAATACTAAGGATAAGTTCTTGGTTTACGGAGGAAGTGAAGTGCTTGAAATCAGTGGATTCACGGATGCAAGTTTTCAGACAGATAAAGATGATTTCCGGTCACAGTCTGGTTACATCTTCTGTCTGAATGGCGGTGCAGTAAGTTGGAAGAGCTCCAAGCAGAGAACCGTGGCAGATTCCACAACTGAAGCTGAATACATCGCTGCTTCAGAAGCTGCGAAGGAAGGAGTTTGGATAAGGAACTTCTTGATTGAACTCGGTGTATTCCCAAATGCCACTGAGCCTCTAGCACTGTATTGTGACAACAATGGTGCAATTGCTCAAGCCAAGGAACCGAGACATCATCAGAAATCCAAACATATTATGAGAAGGTATCACCTGATTCGTGATATAGTGAATAGAGGTGAAGTGATGGTCAGCAGAGTTCCCACTGATGAGAACGTGGCTGACCCGTTGACAAAGCCACTCCCGAGACCTAAGCACGAGTTGCATACTGCTGCTGTAGGAATTAGAGATATTCAAATGTAATCTCTTTTTGAGTGGGAGTTGTGAGGGCTTTATTTTAGTTATTTTGATTGGTTCATGTAAACATTTTAAATGTTAATGAAATTTTATTTCTGGATTATTTTTAACTGTGATATAAAATAATCGTTCCAAAATGATTCATGTCATCATATATGGGCCATCGAAGTACATGAGTAGACTTGATCCTGAAACCCCATATTTAACGAAATGACATAAATCAAAGTGTCCATAGTCGAAGGTTGTTGAAATTGGAACACCAACAACCACTTGAGACTAGATTGTGTTGAGACTTATGACCAAGTTTCGAGGGGTCATAGATGCGCGGCATCAAAGTCGACACATAGGTATATGTAGGGGAGCATATGACCGGACATGGCCCGCTGATGAGAACTCTACAAGATATTAATATCTGTGTCATAAGAGGTTCTCATATACGACTATAGAGTATAGTCCTGAGACCTGAGTTCGCATGCATGTGGCTGCACATGGATTGATGCACTTTGATCATTGTCTAACGCTGTTTCGTAACTGGGAGCTATAAGGACCTTGGTTGGGTGTATTATGAAGTGTGTAGTTCATAGTGATGGAACAAGATGGGATTTGTCCCTGCCGTTTAACGGAGGTAATATCTCTAGGCCAATCGGAGACTTGATAGCTGGTAAGAGAGTGGCCACTCCCAAACGGACTTGCCCAAGTCGTTTGAATTGTCAGTATCAAATCTGGTCCGATTAAAATGGTCTGGCTATATAAGGATGACACGCATCTTGCCTTATGCCAGATCGAGATATTGAGACGAAAGGACTAGGGAATGTAGGATTCCAGTACAAGTGGGAGATTGTTGGGAATGTCCTGAAATCTACCGTACTATCTCTAGAAAGTATGATAAGTGTCGAGATCAGACATAAGTCATAAATACTGGGTGATCATGATGACTTGCTAGAGCCCGCTCATGATCTATAAGTTTAGGACTTATTACCAGTATTGTATGATCCCTAAGGGTCACACACCATAGCTAACGGGAAAGTTAAATGGAATTAATACGGTAAGATGCAAAGGCATTTACTGTATTTGTACAGAGAATTGGGCCAGACAAAATACAGGCTTTTGTCTGATTTGTGTCTTGGGCCCAAAATCCTAATAGGCCATTAGTTTAATAACTTGGGCCCATATAAGGATGAGGAATGGCGCCTAGGGCTAAAAGACATAACCCTCTGCGATTTCCTTGAGCCGCATTCCTCTCTCTCTGATTCATTCCAGCTTGGTCTAGCAGCCTGATCCATAGCTTGTAAGCGTGTGGATACCAAGGAGGAGCCGGTAATCATCTGCTCTAAGTGATCTCGACATTACCAATCAATCTGCTGCATTCTAAAAGAGGTAATGATCCTGATCTGTATGATTCAACTGCAAATCACCTAGATCTGAGTTATGTGTGCTAGGTTGTAATCTGTGAATTAAACCATGAACTCTCACATAATCCCACAGTTTCTATTATAAAATTTGATTTGCATGTATATCCAATATTTTTAATTTTAATTTTGTTATCTGCATTTGATTTGTGAATGGTAAACAAAATTGTAAAGGACTCTAACTGCATTTATTCTGTATTCATTATGCACACCATTCAAAACCATTATAACGATTATCATCATAAGACTATTTATCTTGGTTGGTAAAATTATATAGGCAATTGCAGTTGAGATTGATCAATATAGCGACCATTTTTCTCACAATAAATACAATCATTAATATATAGATCAGTAATAAATAAAAATGTTTAATTATATAATTAAATTGTAATAGTAAAACAAAATTTATTCATTTAATATTATTCATGTGGTTTGAAAAGTCTCAAAATATCTAAAAATGAGAGATTCATTAAAAAGTCCATTAATGATACTCTTAAATAAAGAAGACATAAATGTCATGGACTAAACAAACTGACATTTAATATCTCTATTTTTATATATGTGAGTCATTTACACAATAAGGTATGTTTAGTTTGGCAAGATACAACTTAAGACATTTTAGTATTGTATACATTTTGAAAGGCAAAAATGCCAAATTTACCCTCTAATTAAAGAGATATAGTTAGAATCTGATTTAATTGTAATGAAAAGTGTTTGTTCAAAATTTAATATTAAACGTTAGATGGAGAACTGAAAAATCATAGTCGTTTAGAGGTTGAAGAAAATAGAAGAAATCTATTTTTTTTTCTATCCCCCCCCCCCTCTCATTTCTCTCTTTTCTCTTATCTTTTTTCATTTCTAAGTTTTATGAGAAACATAAATCACTTCTTTGTACTATAAGTTATATTTTTTTCTCTATATTAGAGAACACATTTTGATATATTTTAGTAACTTTTAGATAAATCGTGTGAAAGTTTTAAAAATTGCGAGATGAATGGTACACATTTTGTTAAAAAATGATACACATGATTCAAATGCAGTAGATAAATATATAGGGAATGTGTATGTGAGAAACATTATTGGAGATATTTGTCTCATCTTTACCAAGTTTTTATTCATGGTGGATATTATATTGCGGAATGGGCATTTATATTCATTGTGGACAACATAGAATTTAACGAGTGTTATTGGACAAATCGACGTGAACAACATTTTACAAAATGATGTATATAATATTGTGGAAAAACATTTACGAGAATTATAGATGAGGTGAAATGGACAAGTTCTCGTGGACATATCAACTTGTACCAAATTTTACAAATCGACATGAACACCAATTTACAATTTATCTCGGTATTACTTGTAAATTATAAAAGATCATATATATGACTGACAAGTTGTTTGTCCACCAAAAATTAGAAAACAAAAATAAATCGGAAACATACAAATGTACACCGGAAAAATGTTCACATACAAATGTACACAAATATATGTCGACACATAAGAAAAAAGTAAACATATATGTAATGAAGATAAATTATGTGAATATAGATATGCAAAATGACTTATATAATAATAGACAAATTGTTTATCACTTTATCAACTAAAACTTAGAAAATAACAATATATGGTGAAGAAGTATAAATATCATATTCAAAAAAATTGTATCATTGATATCTAGATATCCACGATAACTAGTATAATCAATATAATTATGTGGATAAACGCTAGTCGGAAGACCATCTTAAGCTGACATTTATTCAATAAAATTGTATACTATAACTAGTTCATGATATGCTGTCCATGTTACATGTATTCCACAATATAATATATGAAAAGTGTCCACATACAAATGTACTTAGAAACATGTTGATATGGTCGTGATAAATATACATATATAGTGAATATAGATTACATAGACTATGCAATAATGAATTGTATAATGGTAGATAAATAGTTTATCATAGTTTGTCAACCATAAATACTAATCGGTAAAGATGGGACAAATATATTTAATATGTTTCATACATGTGCATTCACTTTCCGCTGGATCTGAATAAAATGTATCATTCATATTATATTTTTTTGACGTCCACAATATATGATCCAAAAATTACATAAATATATCATAATATAGAAAAATATAATTTAGAATATAAAAAAATTTGATATTCTCAAAAACTATGAATTAATTTGATTAGTTAGGAAATTTAAGAAGGTAAATAGTAACCTATAAAAAATATTAGACAACGTACCATTATATCATAAAATACTTCAAAACGTAATTAAAAGTAAGCAAAGTGACTTCCAACATAAATTCCTTTATATCTATCCTATATTTCAAAATGATATGATATTCAACACTAGTTATGTAAAAGAAAATATAATTATATTTTTTCACTGAAAGATTTCATTCATCATAAAATAAATCCATGATATACACATCGATTGAACCCAAAGCCAATGAGTTACACGAACTCTCGGAGTACTAAAGCTAGCTCATAAACTACATCCGTAGAGGCATAATCCCAAAAATGTCCTCAGAGACAATACCAAAGACAAAGATACAAGCGACTAAACACCAACTACAAACTAACCAAAAACATATAAAAAACTAAACCAAGACACCCAAGCAAGAAGATCTACCACGAATCAAGAGAGAAGATAAATGAAGCATCAAAATCCGAATTTTAAGTGATCCACTGAGACTCATTATATTGCTTCAACACCTTAAAAAATATAATTATATGCTATATACATTTTCTTATTAAAATGGTAAGTTAAAAAAATAGCTGAACCTTTTACATATACTATCAATTTGTTTTTTTTTTTGAACAAACATATATTATCAAATTTTATCATTGAGTTGCATCTAATAAATTTAGGTTTTCAGTACATTACAAATTAATTAGTAGGTTTCCGTTTTTGTTCACAAACACACTATTTTAGATTACACTAATGCATTATGAGTATTTCTAAGCTATTCAAAGAACTAGATGTTGTACTCCGCGCACACGCGGACGTGGTGTGGTTGGTACTTAAAAAATATATATTTGCTCAGTATTTGTGTCACTGTGTTATATTCACCTTTTCAGTTTTAAATTGTGATTTTAAATATTGTGCAGCTAAAACTATGCCTTATGTGTCCATCCAATTTATAGTATCTCGTTTTAAAAGTGTAAATAAGTTTAAGAACCATTTCTTTTTGTTTCTTTCTACAATGAAGATCGTGGGGAGAGACACACACATGAATAAGGGAAACAAATCTCAGGAAACCCTTCAAGGAACCGTGAGAGTCAAGGAGGGATCAAAGGGTTCTTAGTCGGATTTCTCTAAGGGAGAAGAAGATGGATTTACCAGCCGATTTAAGAGGAAGGTTGTGGGAGTTATCAGGATGGTTTAGGACAGTTTATTTAGTGCAATCAAGGACATATGGATAGGGAGGAATTCCCAGAAACCTTCCAGGGAGATCGTGGTAAACAAAAAGGGTTAAAAGGAGTATGGCTGTTTTCTCTATGGAAGAAGAAAGAGGGGCTGGCCGGCTGGTCTTTATGAGGAGGATTTGATGCGGTTAACCACCAACACCCTAAGGGTCGTGGTGGATGGACAATATAGAACCACCCATGACCATGAACTGTGGCTATTAGACAGGGCATCATCGTTAACTCACTACATGGATCAGGTAAAGCCGATGGGCGGTTAAGGAGGGAGAATACTTTGGTGCGGATCAAGGAGAACGGACAAAGGGTTGTGGATAGATCAGACATGGATTCAACATGACCTAGGATACAATTGTGTCTACAAGGGCAAACTACTAGAAGGCCCAAATGCGTATTGGATGCTCGACTAAATCATGACCACGAAAAGGCCGTGTGGTCGACGGTGGGTTGAGTTTCTGATCGGAATCTCTTTCTCACTCTAGTGGATTTGTTGATAGGATTTTTCGTAGTCTAATTTCCTTGACCGAATGGTTATAATTTGCTTTGGTATGAGTATGGGATCAGAACAGGGATGGCTTGTGGGTCAGGGGCCGAGGACCAATCGTGAGTGGAAGGATCGCATGGATCGATAGGCAAGAAAACCGGCCGATAAGCCATGAAGAGTTGGGTCGGCGGTTTTTGTTGAATCGACCATGGATGGATCCCTCGTAATATCAGTCACGTTCCAACTCTCACATAAGTTGGTACGGATCATGATCAATGCGTTGGGCGGAGATCATATCATTTACCAACCGGTTAAGGGCTTAGGCATGTGAATAGGAAATAACGAACGGTTTTGGAACATGGAATGCTAGATTGATGGGCTATTTATCTAATCATTGTCAAGTGTTGCTTAAGTATTTTGGATGCATGTTTCAGACTTGGAACTGAGCGACGGTTGGAGTAATCGAGAAGCAGACTTACGAGTTGAATGGTGAACTGACCAAGAAGAAAACTTATAGATCGCTCTTATACTTAGTCATGTGAGGACAATTGGTTGAATGACTAAATACATGGGAGATGTGTTCTTTTGGATTGATGAATGATTGAGCTAAGCTTGAAGCACAAGGACAATGGAAGCTAGACGTAGAACTAGCTTCACACCCATTTCACCCAAAGGCTAAGGTACACATTCGAGTACTCGATTGTTCTAAGTAATAGTTAGAACGAAATAGGTGAATGGAAAAAATCTAAGTTAATACTTAGGTGGTTAAAACGGATAGATAGGATCGGAACCTCAAAAGGAGTTTTAAGTAAATGAATTAGGAATTCAAGAGATTCACGGATGGATAGTTCTTTAGAGGAACAAAGTCATGGCTAGATAAAGATTTTCGCTGCGTATTGTTAAGTATGAAGGATCTAAGCCTAGAAACGAATAAGGAATTCAGTAAGAAGATCCGAAAAATACTTGTATTAGAAGAAATTTTTTAATTAGGATGGACTTTAGAGAGGTTCAAGCCAGGAAGCGACTTGGCCACGAGGACGCATCGACCGCGGCCTAAGAAAGCTGGGTTGGGGTGTTTCAATACTCCTCATGGCAACTACACTGTTCAATTAGGCTACCGCCTGGCTGTTAGAGTCAAGATTGGCACTTTCCTAAAGAGGCCTGTTCACGAGTTTAGGTCGGCCCAGAAGGGAAAGTCGGCGACAAAGCCCAAGACGGTAAAACCTAGGTTAAACCGAACACGGGATAAACCGGCTTTCGCTAGGGTTTTGGAGGGTGTCCAGTCCAAGAGCGCCGCGTGAGAAAGTCGGTAAAAGGAAATATTCCGTATCAAGATAAGGCCGAGTTATTAGGAAAGATTCGTAATTATCTCTTATTTTCCTTTTATTGATAAACCGACTTGTAACCTTATATAAGGGAACCCCGATATTCAATAAACGATACGCTTTTCTTATTACTTTTCGGCTTGAGAGACTTTTAGAGCGACTTTAACCTAAAATTCTCTCCGGCGACTTTCATAACATTCTTTACCGGCTTCCACCTCGCAAACACCGGCTTTAAACCCTAAATTCCCAAATCTCACCGCGTTCCTAAATTCTTCTTTTAAAATCCCTAATTTACAAACCCTAAAACTCTTTCTACCTTTGGATAGACCGAGTTGAGATCTTACAATTGGCGCCGACTGTGGGGATTTCTAAGAGAAATTTCTGAAACGAGTTGTCAGGGAATCATAAAGAGATCGAAGAAGAAAACCCTAGGGTCGAATTAGCGTTCAAGATGAAAGTGATTACAACCAGAGTGATCACGAAGACGATGCGGCCAAAGGCGTCAAGCAGCCGCGAGACAAAGCTCGAGATGGCGGCAAACATGCCCCGCCACTCAGCGAAACAGAGGCTCAAATCGAGTCTACCCTAATGGCCAAGATCGAGTCACAAAACGACCTGATCAAAACGTTCTCAGAAAAAATTGACCTGTTGCAGACAGAGCAAGCAAAGATCCTTTCAGGACAACGGTCAAGAAAACCCAGGAGGGAGGTGCCGTCAAAGGTGAAAGACAAAGTCGCCAGACGACTGGTCTATAGCACATCTGAGGAAAGCCACCATGAACAGAACCGTAGCAGCGAATCCAGGAGCAACCCGCGTAAGGAAAGCAACAAGGATACTCGCGAGAGAAGCTCACATCGGAAGGAGGGGTCTGAAAGACCCAAATGGAGCGAAAGTCAGAGACATAACGACCGAAGTGATGAGAGGTATTCACCCGACAGGGAGGAACATACCAGTCACCAGACACGGGACGTGCACCACAGACGAAATTCGCGACATGAGAATGGCTCGCACCGAGACAACTATCGCCGCGAGCGAGGTATGTCGTACGAGAAAACTCACGGAGCGTCTATTCGCGGAGCAAGTCGCAACCATGTCGAAAAACAACTGATTGAGCTCAAAGACACCCTGAAAGAATTAAAAGGGGAGGTCCATGGCGTGAAGGGGTCCGCACCCGAGATAGACCGAATCATCGAGGAAACTCGTAGGACTCCCTTCACCTCGCGCATCACGAACACGTATATCAGGCAAAGAGAGAAGCTCAGGCTACCGATGTACGACGGCACAAAAGATCCAGCGACCCATCTCACAACGTTCAAGATCATGGCGGCAAAGGCGCGGTTCTCATCAAGTGAGGAGCGTGACATCGGCTTCTGCCAACTGTTCACCGAAACCCTGGAAGGAGACGCGCTAAACTGGTTCTCCCGACTCCCATCCAAGTCAATCGATAGCTTCTCGGACCTCACATGGGCATTCGTAAGGCATCACTTTGCCTACATTCGTAAGGACACTTCGCTAAGCGCGTTGATGTCAATGACGCAAGAGAAGAAGGAAACCTTGAAAGATTTCGTAGAAAGGTTCAGGGCGGTGATGACACGAGCTGAAGCACCAGACAAGTTCACTATCGCGGCCCTGACAAACGCCGTCTGGCATGAGTCGCCTTTCTACCAAGATTTAGTCATCAACCCGCCACTAACCATCGAAGACGCGCTCCATCGAGCAAACAAGTTCGTGGAATTGGAAGAGAAGAAGGTCGCGTTAGCAAAGAGATTCGGTTCCGGCAAACAAGCAGACAAGAAAGAAGAAAGAGAACCCAGACAGCACTACGACGGTAAAGTGCCAAAACAATGGTTGTGGACGGCACCGACAAGTCCCGGTCATCAAAACCGTGGAATAAAAGAGGAAAAGAGGCGAAGAAGGCGCAAGCAGCCTCCGCTACAGGGGATAAGTACTGTGAATACCATCAAGCTACGTCGCACGACACAGCTGAATGTCGGAATCTCAGAAACGCACTCTACTCCCGACTTTCCAATGAAGAGATCAAGGCGGCCATCGAAAGGTTGAAGAAGGAAGAATCGGGACAGAAGAAGGAAGACAAAACCGACGAGCAGGCTCCCAAGCAAGATAAACCGCCACGGCGTATCAAAAGCATAGCTTTGAAACGTAACTGTGAAGAAGAAGAGGAGGAGGACGAAGAGGAAACCCCCAAGACCATCCGAAGAATCAATATGATCATGGGAGGTCTAATCTCCGTAAATGATTCGGTCCGGTCAATCAAGGTCTATGAACGCCTAGCATTGGCCGCGCAAAAAGCGCCTCAACCAATCCTATCAGATGATCCGCCCGTCGTCTTTACCGACCAGGATCTCTATGGAACTCATTACCCTCATAACGACCCGCTGGTGGTTGAGCTTCTGATCGGAAGTTGCCAAGTATCTCGAATACTGGTGGACACCGGGAGCTCGATAGATTTAATTTTCCTAGATACACTCAAGAAGATGGACATTAAGGAGGAGGATATCAAGCAGAAGGCCAAGCCGCTCACCGGGTTCACAAGTGAGACGACATACACAATTGGAACGATCAAGTTGCCTGTCTTCGCAGGATGCGTTAACAGATTGGTGAGGTTTCATGTCATTGACAAGCCAACCATCTATAACGTGATCCTCGGGACTCCATGGCTGTATAGCATGAAGGCGGTATCCTCGACATACCATCAATGTCTGAAATTCCCGACGCCTAAAGGAATCCAGACAGTCAAAGGATGCCAGAGTGCAAGCCGGTCGTGTTTCGCGAGAGAACATAAGATCAGGGTACCTTCCTGTATGATCAACACAGAACACGGAAGAAAAGGACCGGAGAAAGAACTGATCCAGCAAGTCATCATTGACGAATCAGATGCAAGCAAGTGTGTAGGCATTGGCGCAGAATTGCCAGACGACATCAAAGGGGAACTGATAGCCTTCCTACAGCAAAACGTCACAACGTTTGCGTGGACAATGAAGGACATGAAGGGTATCAATCCAACTATTACGACTCACGAGCTGAATGTCGATCCGACTTACAAGCCAGTCAAGCAAAAGAGGCGAAAACTCGGCCCTGAGAGAGCTAAAACAGTCAACGATGAAGTAGAGAAGCTACTTGAAGCCGGTTCAATCCAAGAAGTCAAATATCCTGACTGGTTGGCCAATCCAGTGGTCGTGAAAAAGAAAAACGGAAAGTGGAGAGTATGTGTCGACTTCACGGATCTCAACAAAGCTTGCCCCAAGGATAGTTTCCCGCTGCCGCATATCGACCGACTTGTTGAGGCGACGGCCGGGAACGAATTACTATCATTCATGGATGCGTTCTCAGGTTATAATCAAATCCTCATGAACCCAGACGACAGAGAAAAAACGGCCTTCATCACTGAACGCGGCACGTATTGCTACAAAGTCATGCCTTTCGGCCTCAAGAACGCCGGCGCCACCTACCAGCGGCTGGTAAACCGGATGTTTGCAGGGCAACTCGGCACAACAATGGAGGTTTACATCGACGACATGCTAGTCAAATCTCTGATTGCCTCTCAGCATGTCGGCCATTTAAAGGAATGTTTCAACATCCTTAACCGGTACGGCATGAAGCTTAATCCAACTAAGTGCACGTTCGGAGTGACATCGGGAGAGTTCCTAGGATACATGGTAACTCAGAGAGGGATAGAAGCTAATCCAAAGCAGATCACAGCCATAATCGACCTGCCATCCCCCAGGAACACTCGAGAGGTACAACGTCTCACTGGCCGCATAGCCGCCTTGAACATGTTTATATCCCGGTCAACGGATAAATGTCTGCCTTTTTACGAGCTCCTACGAGGGAATAAAAGATTCGTATGGGACGATAAGTGTCAGGAAGCATTCGTCCAGCTCAAAGACTACTTGTCGAACCCGCCGATACTGTCTAAACCCGAGAATGGTGAGACATTGTTGCTTTACATCGCCGTCTCAACGACAGCAGTCAGTGGCGTACTAGTACGGGAAGACCGAGGGGAACAGAAGCCGATCTTCTACGTTAGCAGAACGATGAACGGAGCCGAAACCAGGTATCCTGCAATGGAAAAACTGGCTTTCGCAGTCGTCATCTCGGCACGGAAGCTGCGACCATATTTTCAGTCACATCCGATTGCCGTATTAAGCAGTCAACCTCTTCGAACGATACTTCATAGCCCAGGGCAGTCTGGCCGCCTAGCCAAGTGGGCAATAGAGTAAAGTGAGTACGACATCGAGTACAGAAACAGGACAACCGCCAAGTCACAGGTGATAGCTGATTTCCTTGTTGAATTATCGCCTGAATTGGATGTCGGTACCGAGATAGAAGACAAGAATTGGAAATTGTTCGTTGACGGGGCTTCATCCAAAAAAGGAGCCGGGATAGGGATACGTCTCATATCACCAACCGGCGAGATACTAGAGCAGTCATTCAAACTAGGTTTCACGGCTTCTAACAACACAGCCGAGTACGAAGCTTTGTTAGCCGGTCTCAGACTAGCCAGGGAAATCGGAGTACGACATCTCTTGGCCCATTGCGATTCCATGCTTGTAGCCAACCAGATCAACGGCGACTACGAAGCCAAAAATGAACGAATGGAGGCTTACCGAAAGACGGCGTTGGAACTCACCAGTTCCTTCGAATTCTTCGACATTGTCCAGATACCAAGAAAGGAGAATGCCCCGGCAGATGCACTTGCGTCGCTGGCATCTAATCCCAATCTCTGTCGACGGATCCCGGTAGAAACAATCCACGAACCAAGCATCCCTCCCTCTGAGAGCAATCAAGAAGAACCTGAAGAAATAGTCCCGAGTGGTGAGGACGACATGTGCTGCAATATTCAAGCAAAGGGCACAGACCTCATCGCTGTCCTAACAAGCAACAATAAAGACTGGCGACTTCCGATAAGAGCGTACCTGACAGAAGGAAAGCTCCCAGAAGATAAATGGGAAGCACGACGACTTAAAGTCAAGAGCACGCGATACACTATACATGAAGGTATCCTCTACAAGTATTCTGCTAACAAGATCCTCCTCAGATGCATAAACGGAGATGAAGTAAGTCGGGTTCTCGAAGAAACGCATTCTGGAGCATGCGGAAACCACTCCGGAGGCAGGTCTCTCGCCCTCAAAATCAAGTTGAACGGTCACTATTGGCCGACTATGATAACCGACTGCGAGACCTATTCTAACAAGTGTGAAAAGTGTCAGCGACATGCGCCATTCATACATCGACCCACAGAATTACTCACGACGTCAACCGCGGCTTACCCATTCATGAGATGGGCAATGGACATCGTTGGACCGTTACCATTATCCAATCAAAGGCGTTTCCTGCTCATTATGACCGACTACTTCACAAAGTGGGTAGAGGCCAAGGCTTACGTCGCAATCCATGATGTCCAGGTTCAAAATTTCGTCTGGAAATACATAATATGTCGTTTCGGGCTACCCTATGAGATCGTCACAGATAACGGATCGCAATTCATCTCGAAAGTATTCGAAGGGTTCTGCAAGAAGTGGGATATACGCCTTAGCAAGTCAACACCAAGGTATCCTCAAGGGAATGGCCAAGCCGAGGCTACGAATAAAACCATCATCGCCGGCATCAAAAAGCGCCTTGAAAGCAAAAAAGGAGTTTGGGAAGACGAGTTGGACGGCGTCCTCTGGTCGCATAGAACGACGCCTCGCAGCGCAACAGGAGCCACCCCTTTCTCCTTAGCCTTTGGCGTAGAAGCAATGGTACCGGCAGAAGCTAACATTTACACTCTACGCCGCTCTCTCATGCCGCACCATACCGAAATCAATGAAAAGATGTTAATCCAAGCTCTCGACACCTTAGAGGAAGAGCGGGATCGAGCCCTACTCAGGATTCAAAACTACCAACAGCTCGCAGCTCGGTACTACAACCAGAAAGTCAAGGAACGCCATTTTCAAGTCGGTGACTTCGTCCTCCGCAAAGTTTACGAAAACACCAAGGAACGGAGAGCAGGGAAACTCGGGGCGAAATGGGAAGGACCCTACAAAGTCACAAAAGTCGTTAAACCAGGAGTCTACGAGCTTGAGTCAATGAAAGGCAAGGCTTTACCTCGATCCTGGAACTCGGCAAGCCTGAAGGAGTACCACTAAGACGGCAAGTCCAAAAAAAAAAAAAAAAAAAAAAAAAAAAAAAAAAGAGATTATGTACTATGAACTACGAGTGACTTGATTCTTCCTCGAAAGATACGTAGGCAGCCTTTACCGGCACAGTCACAAATCTAATAAAATCCTTATTTTTCAGATAATTTACCATCTTGAAAGTCAAGCAGAAAATCAGGTAAATCCTTTCTCCAACTTTCAAATATTTGATGATACTAACAAAGCCGAGTATCAACTCGCAAAAAAGACGAGTATCAACTCACAAAAAGACGAGTATCAACTCGCAAAAAGCCGAGTATCAACTCGAAAAAAGCCGAGTATCAACTCGCAAAAAGCCGAGTATCAACTCGCAAAAAGCCGAGTATCAACTCGCAAAAAGCCGAGTATCAACTCGCAAAAAGACGAGCAAACGACTTGCATCATTAGCATCATGCCTCCTGGCCAGGGGCGTGATCTTCCTTGCGCACGAGGTGCACATCGTGGTAAGGAAAAGCCGAGATCCGTCTCGCACATTCTTCACGGTGGGTGATATATAAGTCGGGCTACGAGCACCGCGCAGTCACCCGCCCCTAGAATAAAGCCGAGATCCGTCTCGCACATTCTTCGCGGTGGGTGATAAATAAGTCGGGCCACGAGCACCGCGCAGTCACCCGCCCCTAGAATAAAGCCGAGATCCGTCTCGCACATTCTTCACGGTGGGTGATATATAAGTCGGGTTACGAGCACCGCGCAGTCACCCGCCCCTAGAATAAAGCCGAGATGCATACACCTCGCAAACCGCCTTATGGCAAAAATAACTTAAAAGTCGCCATTTGTTTAAAGATTGTCAAAGAACAAATTTAATACTATGGCACGACTTGATGAAAGTTGTTACTTGTTTAAATATTCTAAAGAAAAAACAGGTAAAAACCAACTTCATTCATCAAAGAAAAAGGAGAAAACAATAAAGGATCATCCGATAGGCATAACCTTCCTCAGAAACAAGAGGAATAAAAGTCTTACAAAAAATAATAATAACAATAAAGTTAAACCGATACATGAAAAATACAGAGAGGTTATCAGACTTCCGACGACGACTTTTCCTTCTCGACAGACTCCTCTTGACGCCCAGAGACACTGGCCAAAGTCGCTATTTCCGAGCTAACGGATTGAACAAGATCTGCAGGAACAGCCTCAGGGATAACCCCGTGATTCGTTCCAAACTCATCAACAGCACGCGGGACGGGAGGAGGAGAATCATTGAGAAGATTGAGAAGAGGATGGTGGATAGGAGAAAGAACAAACGTAAGTTCTTCCTTGGTCACGACCTCTGTCTCATCGATCTTGGCATTCACCGCGACTTCGTCAGCGGCAAATTGATCCAGGAGAGTCTGGGGAAATGATATGCCTTCGCCGCTAAGTTTTATCAGGCAGTTCTTTAAACCAGAAACCTGAGCTTGCTCAACCTGCAGGGCAACAACAACATCCTGATCCTTCACATACTGTTGAAAGAGATCGAAATGAGTTTGTGCTTTCGCCCTAACAGCGGCCTCGACTCTGTCCCTTTCCTTCCGAATCATGTCGGAGTAAATTTTTTGCTGGTGTTCCATCTTCTTTTGCAACTTGATCAGAACGACATCTACCAAATTTTGTATTCCATGACGATCGGATAAGGTCTCTAAGATCGTCAGGAACAACCAAGGGAGACATCTCTACATAAAAGTAATGTCGCTGCCAGTTGTTGATTTTGCTAGGCGCGTCTGTCACCACTCGATGGCCACTCTTCATCTTAACTGCAAAACAACCAGGACTGGTCTTCGACATCCGATTGATTGAGGTCGCTTCTTCAAAGAAACCAACGGTGATTGTCACGTCGATCTCAGCACCAAGCACAAGGAGGCCAACCATATGACGAACCGCGACAGCAGATAATTGAGAAATGGCAATTTCCCGGCGATGGCAGTAAGATATCAGCAGGTCGGGAAGCGGGAACCAACAGCGACTTCCCCCAGTATCAGTGTTAATAAAATACGACTCGTACAAGGTCAGATAGCCCGGCGGAGGATTCCAAGGACGGTCAAGCCTACCGGGAACAAGAAAGCTGATTCTCGGATCTGCTCCACATCCCTGGAGCGTAGAGGTTATCGATTTCTCATCCGACCGAGTTTCGAAGACATTATCAAACATCTGAGGAAAGCAAATATCGGTGCCGGCGTCACCATCATCGGCGTCAGAATCAATCCCCTCTATATCAACATCTTCGTCAGAACCTTCGGGATCCGAATCCCGAAGCTGCGAAATAAGAAGCTCACCCTGACCAGAGCCTTCTGCGTCACCCGACTGAAGCGAAAGCTCTCGACGGTAGATAAATTCTTCAGCTGCGCGATAGCCGGGATGACCTCTCAAATCGGAGGACGTGGTGGCGGATGACAAACTGGACGAAGTATCGTGACGACTTGAAGAACCAGAAGACACGGGAACGACTTCCTTATCTTTACTTCCCGAGCAATGGATCAACGACATAATTGATGAAGAACAAACGAAGAACACTAAACAACACACGAGGTTTGATCTAAAAAACCTAGAAACCTAAGGAGGAGCGACGGCGGAAAGGCAACCGGAAAATAAATACGGTAGAGAGAAGAAATTACCTTTCGAAACTCTTCACTCGAGCAAAATGAAGAAAATGAGAAGTGAGAAGGGGCTATTTATGGTGAAAATGACGGCGCAGGATTCGAGGTAATAATTACCTAGGTGACGCTTCGAGTCTCGCACCTATCCAACCAATTGAACCGAGAATCAATTCCGGTTTCATCTGATCTTCTCCAGTTTAGATCAAATTACCGGATTTAGCAAAGCTCAATAAGGGATGGGCCTGAGCAGAAGCAAAGCCCGACCAATGAAGGAAATGGGCCTATAAACTCATATCATAAACCATAAGTTAACTCCTCGTAATGACGACTTGAGTACAAGCCGCCACACTGGGGGGGGGGGCTTATTGTTAGAGTCAAGATTGACACTTTCCTAAAGAGGCCTGTTCACGAGTTTAGGTCGGCCCAGAAGGGAAAGTCGGCGACAAAGCCCAAGACGGTAAAACCTAGGTTAAACCGAACACGGGATAAACCGGCTTTCGCTAGGGTTTTGGAGGGTGTCCAGTCCAAGAGCGCCGCGTGAGAAAGTCGGTAAAAGGAAATATTCCGTATCAAGATAAGGCCGAGTTATTAGGAAAGATTCGTAATTATCTCTTATTTTCCTTTTATTGATAAACCGACTTGTAACCCTATATAAGGGAACCCCGATATTCAATAAACGATACGCTTTTCTTATTACTTTTCGGCTTGAGAGACTTTTAGAGCGACTTTAACCTAAAATTCTCTCCGGCGACTTTTATAACATTCTTTACCGGCTTCCACCTCGGAAACACCGGCTTTAAACCCTAAATTCCCAAATCTCACCGCGTTCCTAAATTCTTCTTTTAGAATCCCTAATTTACGAACCCTAAAACTCTTTCTACCTTTAGATAGACCGAGTTGAGATACACTGGCTCGGGATATTGATCCCCAATTGAACAACATTCAACCTCCTCATGGTAATTTAGAGTTCAAGCGCCAACTTTGGAAACTTCCCATACTCCCAAAGATTAAACAGACTCCTTTCACAAGCTTTGCCATCTACTTAACGCCTTTAAACAAGAGGCATAATTGTTGATCCCCTTTGCAGTCGTTGTGGTCTTTAAACTAGATGAAACTATTCATCATGGAATCAACTTCTTCTACAAGTGATAGGAACATAACGGATAAAAGGGCAAACTACTACTCAATCTGACGACTAACCCTAAACTTTAAACACGCAAAACGATAAAAGGGCAAATCTCAACATTTTAGTCAACGAATCGTGTTCCTTTAGACTTCGGTAAAGGAGGAAACCCCACACAGTATCCTCTGAACTCATCGATTTTTTATTACAAATTTGCGCTTCTTTTGTTTTCTTCCGCGCTAGAGTAACTGTTGTCTCCTCTTGGTTTCTTCGATCCTTGTAAACAGAACACTTTCAAGTTCGAATCGATTGTGATGATTGGGTCCTTGATCATCGGACGAAGAAAGATTTAAACTTGGTGAATCTTCTCCGTTTTTGATCATAGAAAGAATACATACGATGGAGTCTTATTTAATCCATCATATTGTGATTGTGTTGCTGTTCCTATGGTTCATCTCTTCATTGAATCGATCCCACGGCTTTTTCTATCTTCTATCTCTGATTTATCTCTACCTGGTACTACTTTTTTGCTTAATTGATGTTACTTTTCTGTTATGTACTTGTGTGGATTTGATGGAATGGGTAAAAAAGTGTTCCTTTTTGGTTTTATTCAGGTTCACGAACGGTATGTGATGAGATTGAAGAGGCAATTGCAATTCGAAGAGAGGAAGCAAGCTAACCAGAGAAGGGTAATCTTTTTAAAAATTTCTATGTTGCTACTGTTTGTTATTTAGGTGGAAAGTTTCTATCTTTTATGTTTTAAACATAGACTTTAGATTGGTCTTGGGACAAAATGTTGGGAACTTAAAACTTTCTAGGCTCCTTTCTGTCTGTGTTATGTATGGATTGATCTTGTCAATTTGTCATGGTTTAAGTCGGTATAGTGAAGCTGTGAAACTGTCGGCTTTTAGCTAATTTATGGACTGACTATAAGTGCTAAGGATACACATTTTGATTTGTTTGTGTTGTTTATCTCAAGTTTTCCTTCATTGTTCTTTGCTATGCCCCTTTCAGGTACTAACTGATTCTGAATCTGTGAGGTGGTTGAATCATGCTGTGGAGAAGATATGGCCTATATGCATGGAACAAATTACGTCTGAAAAGATTCTTGGTCCAATCATACCTTGGTTCTTAGACAAGTATAGACCTTGGACAGCGGTATATTTTAACTCCATTTGGCTTTACTCTTTCCTTTAGTACTTCAACAGCAGCACTGCAAATGGTGTAATAAGGACGTCACATTGATAGTTGCAAGAAGCCACTTGTTGTTATTGACATCTTGTTCGATACATTTTGCAGAAAAAGGCTGTGATACAGCACCTTTACATGGGTAAAAAACCGCCTTTGTTGACTGATATTAGGGTCCTTCGCCAATCTACGGGTGATGATCACTTGGTATAGTGCCAACGCCTCATAAAACATCTTCCCTTTGATTATCTATAGCAGAACGTATAACTTATGCTGGAGTTTATACAGGTACTGGAACTTGGAATGAATTTTCTAGCAGCAGATGATATGAGTGCGATACTTGCTGTGAAATTAAGGAAAAGGCTTGGCTTTGGGATGTGGACAAAGTTGCATTTGACGGGAATGCACGTGGAAGGAAAGGTAATTCAGCTTTCTTTTGCTGCATCTGATTGTGAACTTTTTCATTATTGTAAACACAGTTTTGCCTCTAATCTTTAAAAGGTGTTGGTCGGAGTGAAGTTCATTCGTCGATGGCCTTTCTTGGGGCGTTTACGTGTGTGTTTTGCAGAGCCTCCATATTTCCAGATGACTGTTAAACCAATCTTTACTCATGGTCTTGATGTTGCTGTACTTCCAGGCATCGCAGGATGGCTAGTAAGTAGTAATACACAGCCTAATTAGTCTTAAAAAGAGCTTCGAATCTTCTTAACATTTTTGGTTATTTTTACCTTTCTAAAAAGCTACACCATTTCCTTAATTTCTTAATCAGGACAAACTTCTTTCAGTCGCATTTGAACAGACCCTTGTTCAGGTAAGAATCGTGGTTTCTAATCTGGTTTCTTTTCTCTGCTGGTTCTGAATATACCATTGTAAGTAAGCAACGAAATGCTCTGCCTAAAGAAATTGTTTTACTATTTTTATAATTTCCTTGCAATTTGGTTGCAGCCAAATATGCTGGTTGTTGACATGGAGAAATTTGTAAGCCCAAAGCCAGGTATTTATACAGGATTAGCAACTCTTTGGCTCCCATCTTATATTTATGTTTTGTCTATATTCATTAGTATGTCTTAAGCTTGCTTTAACTTTGCACTTTTTGTCTGTGTTGGCCTCCAGAAAATTGGTTCTTTGTTGATGAGAAAGAACCAGCTGCACACGTCTTAGTTGAAGTCGTTGAAGCATCAGATGTCAAACCATCCGATCAAAATGGTCATTTTGATACTACCACGACCGTTAGATTCTTTCGGTTTGAAAAACTTTGGAATGTTTTGGGTTTTCAGGTTTGGCTGATCCTTATGTGAGAGGGAAACTTGGTTCTTACCGATTCAAAACCAACACAAAGAGAAAAACATTGTCCCCAACATGGCAAGAAGAGTTTAAGATACCAATCTTTTCATGGGACTCTCCAAGTATACTTAACATTGAAGTTAAAGACAAAGATCGTTTTGTGGATGATACCCTTGGGTTTGTTCCTGAACCCGGATTTCGTTACTCCAAAACCAGTGTGAATATCAATAGCTTCATGTTTTCGGGCTCCTGTTTTGTTGCAGTGCATGTTCTGTGAACATAGGGGAGTTTAGAGGCGGCCAAAGAAACGATATGTGGTTGCCTCTTCAGAATATCAAAATGGGAAGGCTGCATCTTGCAATAACCGTGATCGAGGACAATGCAAAGGTAAAAACTTTGTCTAATGTTATTCTCTGAACACGCTGCAGTTCTTAGTTTTATAAAGTACTCTTCATTCTTGAAACAGGGGAGTGAGGAGGATCCGTTTAAAGTGGTGAAGGTAAGCAAGGAAGACATGCAAACTTCTTTTGCTTCTGATACTACAAACAAAGATTCAGAAAAATGTCCAAGTGTTGCGGATAATGTTGAGCCAATTAACATTAAAGGGCAAGAAGAGACTGGACTTTGGATTCAAAGACCTGGACCTGAAGTCTCACAGATTTGGGAACCAAGAAAGGGCAAGAGTAGACGTCTTGATAACCAAGTACAAAGAGTTCTTAATGATGGATCACCAAACAACGAAAGCAGCAGCACCGACGAAAATCAAGAAGGATCAAGAAACCCAATGAAGTCTGTTGGTAGGGGATTGAGGAAGATTGGGTCAGTGTTTCACAGGAATGGCAAGAAAGAAGAGTTTTTAATAGGAAGCATTGAAGAGGAGTCGCAGTGTCAGTCTCCTCGGATAAATGTGAAAGCAATAAACCAAAAGGATGTTGGAGTTAAATACATCGTGGATGACAATCTCTCGGGTCCTCTTACAGGGAAGAGTGTAGAATGTGAGAGTTTGGATGCAGAGGAGAATCATGGTAAGGGTCATATGAAGAGCTTTCTAAAACAAGCTGAGAAGTCAGCTAAACAGATAAAGCATGTGTTTGCGCGTAAAGGGTCCAAGAAAGCAAGAGATGGGCAATATGAAATCATTCCTGAATCTGATTCTGATTCTGAATCTTCATCTGACGATGATGATGATGAGTTCACCTGTGTAAAGAACCTGGTAACAGTAACAGGAACACTGAGAGCTCTTACACGTGATGGGAATATTGTTAGAACAGGAAACGATGATGATCATGTAGATACGAGTATGACAGTAGCAGAATGTAAGGAGGATCCAAGTGGTGATATTGCAGACAGTTCGACGGATGTTGCAGTTAAAGAGGAGAAATTAGAGGAAGCAGACTCGGTAACCACAGATGTGGACGATGCCATGAACGTTAAAACTGAAGATGAGCAAGTAGAGACGGCTAAGAACGTCGAAGGGGAAGATAAAGAACCATCTTCAAAGTAAAAAAATGTAAAATCTTATGCACATTCTCGGTTGTGTATCTGAATAAATTTTTGTTTATTGGTTATGAAACTTAAAACCAAATGGAGGATCTTGACTCTGCACATTTTGTTTTCGAGAAAAAGAAAACCATTTTGTTACATAACAATAACATTGATGCTCCAAGATTCTTGAGTGAACAATATCAACATGCTTCATTTCTTCTTAACGTTTTCCTCTTCCATATTGAGTGATCAACCTAAAGTAGAATATAAACATGATTAAAAACGTTTTGGTAATGATGTTGTTTAATCAAATATGCATATCGAGTTTAAAAGTTAATGAAAGAATAAAAATATACCACAAAAGAAAAAGTTAAGCACATACCTTACTTTTTTTTCTTTCCCAATATGCATATCTAGGACCATGTTGGGTTCACGCACTCATTGATCCTGTCTTCATGATGTGAGCAAACCCCTTAACAATAACATTATTACATTTTATGGACATTATTACATTTTGTAACAGGTGGTAGAGCTTCAAATTCTTTTTAAGTTCAACAATGAAAAATCTTAACCGGCTGGTTAATAAAAGGATGTTACGGATTCTTGAAATCCAGAGAGAAAAGAGATAGAAAGTTTGTTGGGAAAAATGTATTTTTCTAACGTACATTTACAATTTTATATACAAAACCAATGAATCTAAACCGTAAAGAATTAATTTACAATCAAACTAGCTAAAGGAAACTGGTATGATCTAAATCGAGATAATCCTATCTCCTCCAATAGCCCCTCTCAAGATGTGCAGAAAATGTTTATGATGCTCATCTTGGACTTTAAGTGCTCGAACTGATAAGGAAACAACGGTTTAGTTAGAATGTCGGCTACTTGATAATCTGTTCTGACATGAAGAGTCTTTAACAATCCTTTATCCAGCTTCTCTCAGACTGTATGACAATCAAGTTCAATATGTTTTGTTCGTTCATAAAAGACTGGATTTGTAGCAATGTACATAGCGGCTGTACTATTTGAGTAAAGAACAGGCGGATCTGGATCAATGACACGTAAATCCTTCAACAGATTTTTCAACCACATCATTTCACACGAAGCAAGAGCCAAAGCTCTGTATTCTGCTTCTGCAGATGAACGAGAAACGTTTGGTTGTTTCTTAGATTGCCAGGACATCAAAGAAGATCCAAGAAACATTGTAAAACCAGTGGTAGAACACCTACTGCCAGGACAAGATGCCCAATCTGCATCTGCAAATCCTTTCAATGAGAGATCATCATCAGCTGAATAAAACATTCCTTGACCCACGGTACCTTTAATGTATTGTAGTACCATGTATACAACTTTGAGGTGAGAGGTCCTAGGAGCTGATGAATATTGACATAACTTGTTCACTGCAAATGTTATATCAGGTCTGGTGATTGTTAAATACATCAATCTTCCCACAATCCTCCTCTAGAGCTCTCTATCATCAATCAAGTCACCAACTTCCTTAGACATTTCGAGATTCAGAATCATTGGAGTAGAAGAAGGTTTACTACCAAGCATTCATGTTGACGATAGAAGTTCTAAAGAATACTTGCGTTGGCATATGGATATATACCTGTTGAATTCCGAGCTATCTCCAAGCCCAAGAAGTATTTCAAAGATCCCTAGTCTCTTAGTTTGAATAGCTGCTTGAGATCTGATGTCAACTGTTCTGCAAGAGCCTCAGTGGTAGCTGCGATTATAATGTCGTCGACATATACAAGTACCACTACAAATTGATCTTCAGAACTTCTGATGAAAAGAGTGTGATCACCATGACCTTTTTCAAATCCTAAAGTGAGTAAAGAATCTGAAAACTTTCTGAATCATTGTCTAGAAGCTTGCTTTAAACCATAGATGGACTTCTTCAATCGACATATTGCTTTTGAGGCAGAGATATACATGTACGAGCTGCATATCCTTCAGGTAATCTCATGTATATCTCTTCATCTAACTCGCCATTCAAGAAGGCATTCGAGATATCCAATTGTTTCAGAATCCAATTCTTTGAAGCTGAAACTTTCAGAAGTAGTTTCACTGTTGCCATCTTTGCAACCGGAGATAAGGTTTCATTGTAATTCAATCCCTCTTTCTGAGTATAACCTTTTGCGACTAATCGCGCTTTGTATCTCTCAAGACTGAAATCAGCATGAAACTTCAATGTGTAGACCCATTTGCATCCTACTGCTTTCTTTCCAGAAGGTAAAGTAGTAACAACCCATGTATTAGTTGATTTCATATCTCCTATCTCCTTGTCCATTGCTTCACACCAATCACTAGATTTATGTGCCTCAGAATATGTTGAGGGAATAGGAATCTTTATAATGCTATTAATGTAAGCAAGGTGAAGTGGAGAAATTTTAGAGTATGAAAGAGAAGAAGAAATGGGATGATGAGTATTTGTTTGAAGTGAATAACAATGAGAGTTTTGTAAATGAGCAGGCGTTTTTGATTGTCTTTTAGAAATTTGTGGTGATAGGTGTATAGAAGATGGAACGAGAGTACCTGAAGACACAAAATCCTTTGGTGTGAAGAAACTCAGAAACTCTTCATCCACCTGAGGTGATGTTACTAATGGGATTATGTCCTCACGAAATGTAACATTCCTGGATATATAGATCTTCTGACTCTCCAAATCCATCAACTTGTACCCTTTGTATCCTGAAAGATAACCAAGAAATATGCAGGCTCTAGATCGTGGCTGAAACTTAGTTCTCTGTTTTGGTGAAGTTAAACCATATCATAAGCATCCAAAGGAGCGAAGTTGATCATACTGTAGAGGCTTACCAGGAAGAACTTCATATGGTGATTTATGTGAAAGAAGCTGCATATGAGTCATGTTGATTAGAAAAGCAGCAGTCAATACACAATCTCCCCAACAACACAATGGAACCTTGGACTGAAATCAAAGCTCGAGCAACGTTTAGGAGATGTTGATGTTTCCTCTCAACTACTGAATTCTGTTCAGGAGTTTCTGGGCAAGAATGAAATGGAACAATTCCTTTGTCTTGGAATAACTTGGTGAATCTCAATTCTGGTGCATTGTCTGACCTGACTGACTTCACTTTTGTGCCATACTGATTCTCAATCTGTGTCAGAAAAGATGGGAACACTGTGAGAGCATCCTATTTTGTCTTGAGTAAATAGATCCAAGTACCCCTGGAGTAATCATCAACGATGGTTAGGAAGTACTTAAAACCTTCTGGTGTTTCAACAGAGAAAGGTCCTCAAATGTCAATATGTATTAACTAGAAATTTTCATTACAAATATTGTTTGAAGAATTGTAAGACAACTTCTTTTGTTAAGCTAAATGACATATATGACAATAAGAATTTCCTTTATTCTTATGTTTATGGGTGCCTAAAGTCTGTGAATTCGTATCCAATACTCCATATGAAGGATGGCCAAGACGCTGATGCCAAAGATATCTATCACGGCATTGACTATTATTGAAGTTGTAACATCCAAAAGATATAGATTCGCCACTCTCTTACCCTGTCCAATCGTCAACCCCTTGATAGGATCCTGAATTTCACATGAATGAGGATCAAATATCACTCGTGAGCCTAGATCAGTAGTTAAAGAACTAATACTGATAAGGTTCATTCTAAATTTCGGTATGAATAGCACATTCTGTAGTGTGATAGCATCATTCAGTCTAAGAGCACCTATTCCACTAATCCTGACTATAGATTCGGTAGGAAAATTCACACAACTAGCAATAGAGGTATCCACAGTAATGAAAAGATTTCGATCATGAGAAACATGATGCGTTGCACCAGAATCGATTATCCATGTTTCAGTTGTTAGTTTATGATTAGATACTGTCAAGATGCCAACAAAACAGTAGGTAGAAGGAGAAAAAGAGATACCATGATTATCAGTTGTTGAAGTACTCGCAACATGAGAACCCGTTTGAGAAGGTGGTTGAAGTTGAGAGCTAAACAAAGCAATGAATTGTTGCAATTGATCTATACTGAGAGTGCTAATCATGTTTTCAATGCCAGGGGAAGAAGAAACCGAAGAAGCAGATGGAACTAAGACAACTTGAGCAGCAAATGGTTGCAATGAATGACCTTTGTCATTGTTCTTGTTCTTGAGAGTGAATCCAAGAGGATATCCATGCTTCTTGTAACATCGTTCAGCTATGTGACCAAATCTTTTAGAGAATGAGCAAATTGGTCGACCTTTGTTAGGACCATTTTGAACATAGCAGATTGTTGGTTCATTCTGAGACACTAGCAAGTTATCATAAACATGAAAAACAGATGGTGATATAACACCAGCAAAACCTTTCTGACTTTCATCTTGATCAAAGAGATTATATACTTCTGCTAAAGACGGGGGAGCTTTCTTCATAATGATCTGCCTACGAATAATAGCATAAGATTCATTAAGTCCTGCAAGGAATTTAATGATCTTTGCTCTATCTGCTTTCAATTGCATATGAGCTGCTTTTCCACAAGTACAAGGAGCATCAAGTTCATCATTACTCTCCAAGCTACTCCATAATGTCTTCAACTTTGTGAAGTATTCAGATAAAGACATGGATCCTTGACGTAAATCCTGAATCTCTTGAGTCAAGTTGAAAGTGCGTGGAAGATTTGTTTTACGAAAGCGATCATAAAGATTTTTCCAAATATCAGCAGCATCAGGAATGTGCAGAATACTCCTAAAGATGTCTTCCGATATAGAGTTAAGAATCCAAGCCTTAACTAGACTATTGCATCTAGACCAATTCCGAGAACTAGGATCATGTTCATGTGGACGAGCTATCGAACCATCTATGAAACATATCTTGTTCTTTGCGTCGAGAGAAATAAGCATCGCAACACTCCAATCATCGTAGTTGAAATCATCAAGACGAATATAAATGATTTGCAAACCTGGATGATCGGAATTATGTACATACAATGGATGTTGACTCGGTTTGGAGAAATTTGTCATCATTCTGTTTCGCGATGTTTGGCCGAGTCGTTCTTGGACAATCGAAGATTTCACCGGAGAAGAAACAGTCGATGTGATAACACGAGATGATTTCTTCGCAATTCGAGCTGATTTTCGCAAAATCTTCTTCATATGTACAATTTCGAGAAGAAACCAATCGGTAAAAACAACAAATTGAGATAAAAAATGGTGAATTTGAAGAGAAATTGAGCTCAGAGGCTCTGATACCATGTTACAGATTCTTGAAATCCAGAGAGAAAAAATAGAAAGTTTGTTGGGAAAAATGTATTTTCTCGTTGTATTCATTAATGTACATTTACAATGTTATATACAAAACCAATGAATCTAAATCGTTTATAACTAATTTACAATCAAACCAGCTAAAGAAAATTAGTATGATTAAAATCGAGATAATCCTATCTCCTCCGATAAAGAATTTTAAAACGTAATCGACTTTACATCTCTCCCACACCACACACTCAATTTATAACATTCATATATCACCAAATTTTTTTGTGAAGAATGACAACGAAATTAGTGAAGAAAAGAATTACTTAAAAGTGTTCAAGCCATGGTTGTAGCCGTCTTATCAACCGTCCCTGTGTCTTTGCGGTCTTCTTTGTAACAATATGATACGATACTCATAATGACAAGTATGATGAATAAAAGCGGACCCGCTATTTTGACCATCAAACCTGTGGTCGTCTCCATCAATTCTTTTGAGGAAAATACTTAGGTTCACCCCTAGAGGTGAACCCATTTGTTCACCCCCTCTTTATTAACCAATAAAAATATGCCATGTAATATTATTTTTAAATAAAATTATAAAATTAAAATTAAGGTTTAGGTATTAGGGTTTATGGTATAGGGTTTAAGGTTTAGGGTTTAGGGATTAGGGTTTAAGCTCTTTGGGTTAGGGTTTAGGGTTTAGGGATTAGGGTTTAATTTTTATTTTTTAAAATTTACATATTGGGTTTAGGGATTAGGATTTATGGTATAGGGTTTAAGCTCTTTGGGTTTATGGTTTATGGATTAGGGTTTAAGCTCTTTGGGTTAGGATTTAGGGTTTAGGGATTAGGGTTTAGTTTTTTATTTTGTAAGATTTACATATTGGATTTAGGGATTATGATTTAGTTTTAATTTTAATATTTTAGGTTCAAATTATCGTTTAGGATTTAGGGTTTAAAATTTAGGGTTTAGAGATTAAGATTTAGGTATTAGTATTTTTTATAAAAAAAATTATTTTAAGTTTTGTTTGAAATAAAATATATTTTCTTTTCTTTTATTTTCGTTTTTTATTTTCTTATTTTTAAAACATTTTTAAAATTTTATTTATTTTTAATATTAGATTATGTGGAATTATTTGATTGGTTAGAAAATGTGGAGGTGAACAAAAGGGTTCACCTCTAGGGGTGAACCCAAGTATTACTCTTCTTTTGATGGATTTCTGTTCTTTTGATTCGATTGTTTGGTAAAAAAAAAAGAGCATCGATCGCTATATCATTATATATATAGACAATAATGAAGTTTTTGAAGATGAGTTGTTTGCTGACTTTGTAACCAAGTTGTTTCGTTTGACCTTCAACTTGTATACATTTTAAAAAGGATTATGATAGTTTTTATAGGGTCTAATGTGTTTATTATACTAGTTGTGAGTTGAGACGTGTGATTGACCCATTCTACAAGTCGGTTTTGTCTCAGTGTTTAGGTTGATTAGTTAATTTAGTACAAATATTCTTTTACAAAAAGATGATGTCAACTAACATAAAATTCGAAACTTATCACGTTCATGACTTCTATTTTGAGTAGTATTAATAAATATATTGATTTATGCATACACAAACTCATTCTATAATTAGCATTTATCATATTTCACACAAACATATTGGAAACACTGAATGGCCACTAAATAAATAAATAAATAAAAGCAAGCAATTGTTAAGGTGACAAGCCAACGGTGGCTGCCGCCGCCGCGGCAGGCATTTGCTGGGAGTGGTGTCTTTGCGACCATACTTCTCAAAATAGGATTAGGGCATCCCTAAACAACAAATAATGATAAAATGAATAAATAAATCTAATTGCACTTGGAAGTAGAAAACAATTTTTAGATCCATAATGTTTTTCTGTTAATGAACTATTATCTATATTTACATGATTTTACTTTCATATAGAAACAATCAATGATGATGATCATCATTTTTTATATACGGCTTCTAGTGTCGATCTAGGAATGAATTTAATTAGGGGCACAAAAATTATATCTCACTAAATTTTAGTTTTGAATTGGGGACATTTATATAAATCTTATACTAATTTTAAAGAAAATATAAAAATAAATGGGGACACATGACCCCGTAGACGTGTCTCTCTACGTCCGCCCCGGCTTCCAATGATCTAAAATAGTATTGATTTCTGTTTTTGTGTTTGCAATTTCTTAATAGATATACAACTTGTTTATTTGACCTATGATTTTCTTTTCCGTTGTTATTATAAATTTTAAGGGAATTTAGTTACTATAATGTATCAATTATGCTACTTGAACTATATGACAGACCCATTGTACTTGATGAGTTGTCTAAGTCTTTAGTTTGATTATTTTCTTCTTCACGTCTAAAGTTTGATTATTTATCTGTCTCTATATTCGAAGTATATGCTTTAAAACTTTAAGAACTTACAAGATTGAAGTCAACCAACATAGATTAATTTTTGAAACTTTAGTTACATTTGGGTTGCTGGACATTTGTTTCTCTCTCTTTTTGGTGGTGTTTAAGCTATGCCTTGAGAAAATGTTCTTCCTGTTTGTAACATCCGTCCCATCGGATTTAGTCAACGATTCTTTCACTTTTCAAATCATAATACACAAATCCGTGAACCAAGCCATAAACCACAATCCAACACTTGAATAATCGAAATGGTTTCCTTTATTAAAATAGAAACCCGAGTCTTACAAGAAAACCGAGCCAAACTAAAATAATTGTAATGTGAATGAAAGCAACGCATAAGTCCCAACGAGATAAAAGAAACGCAAAAACTAGAAAATAAATCCTGCTTCCCAAAAACGTAGCACCACACCGCCTGTCTACCCTTGCAACTCTCTGAGATTACCTGCAAAACAAACAACGAAGGAGGCCTGCGTAATTGGTTTAACACCAATTAATACCCAGTGAGAACAGATTCTAGGAATTCCGCTATCTCGACTTTATACTATCACAACAACAAAGAAACAAGTCCAAGGTTAATAACACTTTGCACCCAACGCCCGAAGGCCCTTAAACAATCTAACGTCAATTCGTGATTACCTGGGTCGAAGCCCACACACTCCTGAACACCTACCGGCCTCAATACCCCACATGTGCCATTACGCACACTTCGGAGGGCTCGTCACACCCTCCCCGACGACAAAGACACGTACCATTCTCGTTACACACACCCTACACGCAAAGCCCTCGAACAGTTCTACCACACATATGTTGGGATAGTGTCCTGAAATCACACTTGTACTCACTCCTGATGATAGTTGTGTGTGTCGAGATCAGACATTCGTATAATATTGGGCGGTTGCAATGTTTTGCTAGAAGCCTCTTGCAATCTGTAAGTTGTAGACTTACTGCCAGTATTATATGATCCTATAGGTTCACACACCTAAGCAAACTGGAAGCTACGACATGGGAATGATCATTATGGTAATGATCATATTAATGTGTATTGGATACACATTATAATCGATATAATGGTGTTGTGTCGATCGACACAGCTTGTGTGTCGGTCGACACAGTTCGGGTTTTTCGAAAAGGCTTTTCGAATTAAGACTTAATTAAGTCTGGTCCGTTAAGCATTTTTAGGTCAAATAAAACTCGAGTTTGTCGACCTAAACAGGAGAGCCGTCCACTTTTCTTGACAGAAAGAGTAGAAACACCAGAGAGATTCGATTCCCGTTGATCCGGCACTAGCATCCCGTTTCCAGCTTGTGTGTGTGTATCTGGTAGAGGCAAGGCATCTGCGTTGCTCCACTGATCTCGTTCACCATCTTCATTCCGCTGCCAGAAAGGTAAGAACGAGGTTGGTGTCAGAGAGGAGGAATCAAACCTTATTGGATATGGTTCGGTCTATGATGAGTCATTCAAATCTTCCGTTATCCTTTTGGGGATACGCTCTAGAAACGTCTGCGTTTACACTAAATAGGGTACCATCTAAATCAGTGGAAAAGACACCACATGAACTGTGGACTGAGAATGTTCCTAGTCTGTCTTTCCTGAGGATTTGGGGTTGTGAAGCTTATGTCAAACGTTTAATCTCTGACAAGCTTGCACCCAAATCAGATAAATGCTACTTCGTTGGTTATCCTAAGGAAACCAAGGCATACTACTTTTACAACCAATCTGAGAACAAAGTATTTGTTGCTCGGGACTGTTCTTTTCTTGAGAAGGAGTTTCTCTCTAAGAAAAACAGTGGGAGTAAAGTACATCTTGAAGAAATTCAAGATGCACAGGAGACTGCTCAACCTGCTGAGGAAGAGCAGCAGTTGGATCCACAGAGTTCTGTGGAACCGGCGCCTGTGGAGCCTGAAGTTCGCAGATCCGGAAGGATCCGTCACGAACCCGAGAGATACTATGAATTTCTCGTGACCAATTAAAATGATCTGATGATCATTGATAGTGACGAACCAGCGACCTTCGCGGAAGCAATGATGGACCCGGACTCCGAAAAGTGGCTTGGAGCCTCTAAATCCGAAATGGGATCCATGTCAGAAAACCAAGTTTGGACCTTGGTCGATTTACCTAATGGTGCAAAAGCCATTGAGTGTAAATGGATCTTCAAGAAGAAGATTGACGTGGATGGCAATGTACAAATTTACAAAGCGAGGTTGGTGGCTAAAGGTTTCAAGCAAATTCATGGTATTGACTATGATGAAACCTACTCCCCAGTCGCTATGCTTAAATCCATTCGGATACTTCTAGCAATTGCCACTCATTATGACTATGAGATTTGGCAAATGGATGTCAAAACCGCATTCATGAATGGTATTCTGGAAGAGGATGTGTATATGACACAGCCTGAAGGTTTTGTCGATCCTAAGAACGCTGGGAAGGTATGCAAGCTTCATAAATCCATTTATGGATTGAAGCAAGCATCACGGAGTTGGAATCTTCGTTTTGATGAATCAGTTAAACAATTTGGTTTCATCAAGAACGAAGAGGAACCATGTGTTTACAAGAAGACTAGTGGGAGCAAAATTGCGTTTCTTTTACTGTATGTCGATGACATACTCCTCCTCGGTAATGACGTTCCGTTGCTTCAGTCTGTCAAGACTTGGCTCGGAAGTTGTTTTTCCATGAAAGACATGGGAGAAGCCGCGTACATTCTTGGAATCAGAATCTACAGAGATAGAACGAACAGGCTGATTGGATTGTGCCAGGACACTTATATTGATAAGGTACTGCACAGATTCAGGATGCATGATTCCAAGAAGGGCTTCATACCGATGTCTCATGGCACCAGTCTCGGCAAGAAGCAGTGTCCGGCGACACATGCTGAGCGAGAACGCATGAATAGGATTCCTTATGCTTCTGCAATAGGATCTATTATGTATGCCATGCTCTGCACTCGTCCAGATGTAGCTTACGCGTTAAGCATGACGAGTAGATACCAATCTGATCCAGGTGAAGTTCACTGGACAGCTGTCAAGAATATTCTCAAGTATTTGAGACATACTAAGGATAAATTCCTGGTGTATGGAGGAAGTGAAGAACTTGTGGTGAATGGATTCACCGATGCGAGTTTTCAGACGGACAGAGACGATTTCCGATCACAATCTGGATATGTCTTCTGTCTAAATGGCGGTGCAGTGAGCTGGAAGAGCTCTAAGCAGAATACCGTAGCTGATTCCACAACGGAAGCTGAATATGTTGCTGCTTCAGAAGCGGCAAAGGAAGTTGTTTGAATCAAGAAGTTCATGACTGAACTTGGTGTGGTTCCTAGTATCTTGGAACCAGTGGCTTTGTTTTGTGACAACAATGGAGCCATTGCTCAGGAGAAAGAACCCATGTCACACCAGAAGTCCAAACACGTTGAGAGGAGATATCACCTGATTCGTGATATCGTCAATAGAGGTGATGTGAAGATCAGCCGAGTTCCGACGGACGAGAATGTCGCTGATCCTCTGACTAAGTCACTCCCAAGACCTAAGCATGAGAGTCATACGACTGCTGTAGGCATTAGAGATCTTAAGATGTAATCTTGATTCTAGTGGGAGTTTTAGTTTTATTTTAGTTATAATAAGACGCTATTGTAAACATTCTTTTGGAAATGTTTAATGAAATTTGATTTCAGCATTATTTATTGTGATCTAAATAATAGTCCCAAAATAAGTTTATGACATATTATAGGTCATCAAGTTGAGGACTTGATCATGAAACCCTATAAGTTTATGTCATAAATTACATTCTGTCCCTAGTCGAGGCTGTCAAAGTGGGACACTGACAACTGCTTGAGACTAGATTGTGAGGTGACTGTTGGCTAAGTTTCATGGAGCCAATGATATGATTATCGCAGTCAGTCACATAGATATATGTTAATAAACATATGATCGGACATGACCCGCTAATGAGAAGTCTACAAGATAGTTATATCTGTGTCATAAGAGGTTCTCATTACGACTATAGAGTATAGTCCTTAGACCTGAGTTCATCATGCTTTCTTGCATATGAATTGGTACACTTTGACTTTGTCAAACGTCGACCCGTAACTGGCGACTATAACGGCACTGTTCAAGTATATCATGAAGTGTGCGTTGAAACAGGGATGGAACAAGATGGGATTTGTCCCTCCTGTATAACGGGAGATAAATATCTCAGGGCCTATCAAAGATTTAATACTGAGAAAATGTGTGGCCGCACTCAAACGAACTGTAGTTCAGTTGTTTGTAATGTTCAGTATGAGATCAGGAGTTCGATAAACACGATGTTGGCTTAATAAGGATGACACCAATCTTGCCTTATGCCAAATCGAGATATAGAGACAAAAGGATTATAGGAATAGATGATTCCAGTACAAGTGGGAGATTGTTGGGATAGTGTCCTGAAATCACACTTGTACTCACTCCAGATGATAGTTGTGTGTCGAGATCAGACATTCGTATAATACTGGGCGGTTGCAATGTTTTGCTAGAAGCCTCTTGCAATCTGTAAGTTGTAGACTTACTGCCAGTATTATATGATCCTATAGGGTCACACACCTAAGCAAACTGGAAGCTACGACATGGGAATGATCATTATGGTAATGATCATATTAATGTGTATTAGATACACATTATAATCGATATAATGGTGTTGTGTCGATCGACACAGCTTGTGTGTCGGTCGACACAGTTCGGGTTTTTCGAAAAGGCTTTTCGAATTAAGACTTAATTAAGTCTGGCCCGTTAAGCATGTTTAGGTCAAATAAAACTCGAGTTTGTCGACCTAAACAGGAGAGCCGTCCACTTTTCTTGACAGAAAGAGTAGAAACACCAGAGAGATTCGATTCCCGTTGATCCGGCACTAGCATCCCATTTCCAGCTTGTGTGCGTGTGTATCTGGTAGAGGCAAGGCATCTGCGTTGCTCCACTGATCTCGTTCACCATCTTCATTCCGCTGCCAGAAAGGTAAGAACGAGGTTGGTTTTAATTCAATGTAACAAACCCTTAGGTCCTAGGGATCCAACAACATAGCAATCATACACAATCAACGTTTTAGGTTTAAGTGGTAACCTATCTTCTAGGTGCTTTTTCAATCGCATCAACACAAGTCATTCGCTAGATCTAATCTACCTAGGAAAGATACTATTAAACGAGGACTTATGTCCCGATATTGCAGTAGAATAGAGAAGAGATCATGTTCAGTTCTCACCTTAGTCTAGATATGAGAAACGAGCGTAGATCCGGTGAATCCGACAATAGATCTGGAGAACCTACACACATATCTAATGATTTAGACAACAAATCTAGAGAAAAGAAGAACAGATCTAGGGTTTTGGGTCATATTTGAGCGAGAGAGAGACATAGAGAGAGAGAGATACAATTCATATCTACAACTTCTATGGATTAGATCTGATCTAGAAACAGATCTAATCTAGAAGCAGATCTGGGATATGGAAGAAGAAATCGGAGTAGATCTGAGATTCAAAGATTCTCACCTTATGAACACGAAGAACGGAGAGCTCTACACTCAAACAAATCAAGGAGGCGACGATTGGGGGTTCAGGATCGAAAACGGGAGCGAACGGGATTTTACGGCGAAAAATCCGGCGAGCCGCGACGGCGGTCCGACGATTGCGCGGTGGTCGGCCGGTGGCGGCAGTCTCCGGTCGGCGGTGGTCGGTGGCTAGGGCTGGTCGATTGGCTGGCTCCGGTCACGAACAGAACTTCGTTGTTTAGCTTTCTCTGCAGAAATAAGGAGGCTACCTCTCCTTCTATAGAAAAAATCCTAGAATTTTCAAAATTAGCGGATTAGATTTTGAACTTTTGGCCCAACTCCTTATTTTTTGTGGGCTTAAAAATGGAGATGTTACAGTGTTCTTTTTTATTGTGTCAACATAATTTATGCCGATTTTTTTCTTTATCTTTTGTTTATAGACAAAAGTTCTTTGGTCCATTTTCTAAGAACAGGAGCTTCGCTTCTTCTCGCGTGAATCAACCTAATAATTCTAAGGCTCTAAATGGTGACCAAGGAAATGAGGAGGAACAATGAATTTTCTTTTGTTCCTTAAAAAATACACCATTTACAAGTAATATTTTTTACATATAATTCCTTCTCATTCCTTTTTTCGTAGAGAACTAAAGAGCAAAACTATTCCTCATCAAATTTAGGAAGGAACAATAATTCTTATTATTTTATTCCTTTTCGTTTTTTTCCTATCGATTCCTATTGTTCTTCAAATGGTCACCAGTTAGAGCCTAATTGTTTTTTTTTTTATAGCTTATGGTGACTTTGTTTTCGAAATGTCTTGGTTGTTTGATTTTGATATAGCTTTGTTTGTTTTTAATTAATTGTTAGAATATTAGATTGCTTTCTTTATGTTTATTGTGTCTTTGGAGATGATATTTTAATCTGACAGCTATTAGCTCTTTTTGTGGCTTATGTCTATAATATCGTGTTGCGATAATCGATTTTAAACTCTTACGTTTGAATTAAATTTTGTATTTGATCAATGAAAAGTTTTCTACTGAAAAGAATATTAATTTTTGAAAACTATTTTATAGTTCTAGGATGGAAATGGTATGCAAGGAATCCTAATGGATGCATTTGGTATATTCGTCACATTAGCAATATACGTGGAATTTTTGCAAAAGTTATATATCTTTTTGGTAATGGTATGATAATATTTCACAGTAACTATTTCAGAATAATCTTCAACTTTTGAATTTCGGCCATTTAAAACTTGAACTATCGAGTAAACCATTTTAAACATATAGTTTTGGTTGATCGTCTGAAATAATACTAAACTTTCATTGACCAGGCCAAATTAGGCACGATGTTAAGTCGTTTAACGGAGAGACTTTACGTTGTTAATCAAACGTTAATAGGATTCCGTTAGTCACAAAACGACGCCGTTTTGACTAATATAAAAATGGAAAAAGTCATAAAATCCCAAACTTTAAATTTCGGCCATTTAAAGCTCAAATTTTTCGAATTTCGGCCATTGAAAGCATTTAACTCGTTCAGATACACCATCTTGGCTAGCTGAGATTCGGTAGTGTCTTCGGTTGTTGACAAAAAAAAAGAAAGCATTTAACTCTTTAATTTCAATAGCTAATACCTTTGTTCGACTCTTAAACCCTTTCTTTTTATCTCTTTTATAACATCGGTATGTATGCCTCTCCCTTGCACATCTTCAAGCCCTTCTGTTGGGGTCAAAAACCCCTCGACGAAAACAATAGCCGAAAACAAGATCGGACAATCGGACACAGACAACTATCCGTTTCGGATAAACAGAGTTCCGTATGAGTGACAAGTTATACGAAGTGTCGATAACTTCATACGGGTAACTTTATACGAAAAGAATCAACGGACAAACGAATGTCCGCATCGGACGTTCGAAGTCTCGTATGAATAACCAAGTTATACGAAGTACCGATAATTTCACCTAAACAATTTGTCGGAAGAGTGGTTTCGACAAATATATATCATTCGAAACGGACGACACTTTAATCGGACAAACGCATCTTCCGACAGGAACTACAGATCGACGAAACATCCAAATAGGCAAAGGATGAGCTGAACCAGCTCGGACCGGGCTGAACCAGCTCAGAAGTTCCGAGCTAAACCAGCTCGGATTTCTGAGCTGAACCAGCTCAGAAGTTCCGAGCTGAACTTTCCAAATGGATAACCAAACATTTGCCGATACGTACAACTTGTCGCGACCCACCTTTGGAAACATCGGCCCATACCTTCTTGGCCGATGGTTTGGACTGATGAATCAAGATTGAGAGAAATGAGAACTTAGGCCCAAACATACGACAGCATTGAACCAAGTGAGTAAAGTCTGTACACTGACGGGCTCGGATCATCCGTTCTCGGCCCATCCGGCAAACAAATCAAGCCTCGGAAAGACGAAAGAAGATAAAGATAAAGAAGTAAAAGAAGAGATATCGACGAGTTGAAAGGGAAATCCGAGATAGAAATGTAAATCTTAACAGAAAAAGGAAAGAGATGACAACAGGAAGATTTCCGCAAATCTTCCGGAAATATTCTCGAAGCCAACCTGCCGCGGTTATATAAAGAGAATGAAGCCATACGAGAAAGGGGGAGCGAAAAACCCTAGCATCTAGACTTAGAACTACGAATGGCTTGATCCCTTTCTTAAGGGTACGTAGGCAGCCTTTCATAAGGTCCAGCTGTAAACATTTTAATCTTTCATTCTTTGTACTCTTTTCCGATCTCTTATCAATAAAATATCTTTCAGATCTCTCTTTTCGTTTTGTTTTACATTGAAACTTCTGTTCCCCAAAATTTTAGCTCTACAAGTTTTGACAGTGCGAGTTCCGACTCTCACACCTTCCACTTTCAGCCTCATCGCTAAAACCTCTCCTACAATAGTTGTTGTCTTGGCATTGCAAGTACGGCCACACTCTAGTGAGTTCTTGACCGCGTGCTCTACGGCTGAAGCTGTTGTAAATACTCTCCCATTGTTTCTATCGATTATGTTTGTTGTTATGTATTTGATCGAAATGAACAGCCTTAGGAATTACCTTTTTAGAATTGTCAATGTTTCCACAAACAAACTGTTTTATCTGAAAGTTCAAAGAAACTTCAAGATATCATAAACACTGAAACGAATTTAAAGGTCATAAAAGAAGTGAATATGAATATTTCATGTTGAGGTTTAAATTCGTTTCTGTGTTTACGATATCTTAAGGTTTCATTGAACTTTCAAATAAAACAGTTTGTTTGTGGAAACAATGACAATTCTAAAATGGTGCGTCATAAGTCTGTTCATTTCAATCAAACATATAACAACAAACGTAATCGATAGAAACAATGGGATAGTAGTGACAATAGCTTCAGCCGTAGAGCACGCGGTCAAGAACTCACTAGAGTGTGGATGTTCTTGCAATGCCAAGGCATCATCTATTGTAGGATTGGTTTTAGCGATGAGGCTGAAAGTAGAAGGGCTTTAAGATGTGCAAGGGAGAAGCATACATGCCGATGTTATGAAAGAGATTAAAAAGAAAGGGTATTGGCAATTGAAATCAAAGAGTTAGATGCTTTTAGTGGCCGAAATTAGAAAGTTGGAGCTTTAAATGGTCTAAATTTAAAAGCTTAGGATTATTATGACATTTCTTTCATTTTTTTATTAGTCCAAACGGCGTCGTTTTATGACTAACGGAATCCCATTAACGTTTGATTAACACCGTAAAGTATTTCCGTTAAACGACTTAACGTCGTACCTAATTTGGCCTGGTCAACGAAAGTTTAGTATTATTTCAGACAGTCAACCAAAATATGTGCTTAAAATGGCCTACTCGATAGTTCAAGTTTTAAATGGCCGAAAATTGAAAGTTGAGGATTATTCTGACCATTTTCCCATACTTTAATCTTAAATTAGATTTTGACCCGCCCTAAAAAACGAGGACATTTGTTCTTTTTTAAATATATATTATTAGAACTATTTTTATGAAAATAATTTATGTTTGTTAAGTATTATGTGTTTTATAAAAAGTAAAATATTAGGGGTGTAATGTGAGAAAATATTTTATTATTTTAGTTTTTTTGTATTCAATTTGTTTTAAATGTTTCGGTTTGATAGAAAAACATATTATTTGTTTGCTGTAGTATTAAATATATTTATTTAATACACACTAACTTTTTTATCATTTTGTATACAATTAAATAAAATTTTGCACGATAAGAAAAATGTAAAAAACTTATGGAGCATATGTTGACAAAAAAGAAAAGAAAAATGTAAACAATTTATGTTTTGTATTTCCGCTATTAGTTTTTTAATTAGATAATTCTTTTATGTTTTATTTGTATATTTTGGTATTATGAATAAATAAAAGGGATGAATATCTTAATTAGAATTTTGGTTTATTTTAAACATTTTATAATAGTTTGATTTATGTTGTAAATTAAATTTTTTAAGATAAATATGTAATTTGTTAAGACTTCTAAGGCATCCTAACATTACCACAGTTGTCTCTCCTCAGTTGTCATTTTCATGTATTTACTCATTTTCTTTATTTTTATTTCAATTTTCTCATAAGGTAAAATCATCTTTAGAGGTTGATCCAAATTGGTGTATCTTTAACATGAATATACAATTTTGTAATTTACTGAGGTTGGCCTCGAAGAAAGACCATATCAATTAAACAAAAACATGAGATTATCATTGCTTGATTATCATTATTTTCGAATTTATTGTCCTAAAAATTATTAAACATAAAGAGACAAATTAGATAGTCATTATAATGAAAACGAAAATGTAGTACCATTTAGTATGTATAAGAATTTAATGGCAATGGTTGTATGGTTTTCTGAAAGTGAATTTGATTTGACATAATTTTTGTTTAAAATGATATATAAAATATGGTATGATCTAGCAAATGTCATGTTTCCATAAGAAGTTTTGGTTTATACATCCATAATTTCTTCGAACCAAAGACCAGCCCGATTAACTTAATCTCTTTTTCATCGTCTAAATTCGAATTGATGATATTGAACCACATTTTCGGGGTGGTGATTTATATATAGGGAAGCAATGTCATATTTTGTAAAGAAGGGATTCTATTGTATTCTGATACTGTTAGGCCACTTACTTCTAGGCCATTAGCTCAGTAAGCTCAATAACTCCATTATCTTATGGGGTGAATTGCACTGAGTGTATCTTTTTATATTTTTTTGTTGCAATCTTGTATCTTTCAAAAAGAGTTTGCTAATTGGTATCTTTTTTGTAGGGTCCACCAGCAAAAAGACAATTTTATCCTCAGACTTTCTTTTTCTCTTATTTTTTTTTTCTTTTCCACCGAAAATCAACTCATTTTTTTTTCATTTTTTTTTTCATTTTTCTTTTATTTTCCTTTCCATTCTCTTTCTTACTTTTGCATTTATTTTTACCCATTGTTTTTTGAACGGTGGATAGAATCCGATATAAGATATTTTTGGCCATTTAGATCAGCGGAATGGAGAGAGAATTTAACGATCTACCGGAATTCCAAAAAAAAAAAAAAATTGGACATAAAAAAAATTTGCGAGTGGATAGTTATGAGTAGATATCTACAATATCTATCCACGTGGATACTACCACATACAAATATTGTCCATCATAAGTGTTTAGCATGTGATATAAGTCATTGTAGTGTCCACGAATAATCGAACCAAAATATTTTGTGTCTACGGATCACAATAATGTGATCTCTTGACCATCCTATTGTCCATCATAAGCGTTTAGCACATATTGTGGACATCTTGTCCATCAACATTCATGTTAAACCATCTTGTTAAGCGTCTTGTCCACGAATAATCATATGTTAAACGTTTACCCATGGTAAACATGGTCTACACCTACTCTATGTCCACAAATTCACAATCATATGAACTCTTAACCAACTTTTATCCGTTAGATCCGTACTTTGTGTCCACGGATCATAAGCGTTTACCCATGGTAAGCATCTTGTTAAGCATTTTGTCCATCATATATTAAACCATCTTGTTAAGCATGAGATGTGATAAGGTTCCAAATTCTTGTTGAGCATCTTGTCCACGAATAATCATATGTTAAACATTTACTCATGGTAAACATATTTTTGGATTCATCATTCATGTGATCGTCTAACACCATATGTTAAATCATCTTGTTAAGCATCTTGTCCATCATAAGTATCCACATGGATGGATAAACTATCCATTCGTAATTTTTTTTTAAGTCCAATTTTTTTTTTTTTTTGGATTTCCGATAGATCGATCGATTCTCTCTCCATTCCGATGATCTATAAGTCCGAAAACCTCACCCAATTCATCATATCCACAGTCAAAAAAACGTGGGGTAAAAATTAATGCATAAAGTAAGAAAGAGAGTGTAAGAGAAAAGAAAAGAATTTTAAAAAAAAAATTGGATGGATAGAAGATGAATTATGTATAGCTTTGTCTAATTAACTATCTATAACTAAAAGACAAAAAACAAGGTTAAATGGTCATTAACCACCGCTAAAAGACAAAAAAAGATACAAAAATGCAATTGGATTTTAAAAGATACAACTTTGCTATTACTTTTCAAAAAGGTACATTGGGTGCAATTAATTCTTCTCTTATGCCAGTCTTACTTCAGGGGCGAGATCTTATCACAGTAAAATTCGATTGTATAATCTTAAAATAAAGATATTCCTAAGTTGTTAAAGAAAAATATTTTGAGGAATCTATAAAATATATTGTGAATTCATATGAATATTTTATAAAATTCGGATATAGGAACAATGTAATAGGAATATCTCTATAAAAATGTTTAAGAGGTTGTTATGTATATATGGGGAGAAGATCTCTATAGAAGTTATGATATGGTATCATAGAAATATTTATATTGTTAAGTTGTCAATGTGGAATATAATTTAGGAATCTATGAAGATTATTTTGATTTTATATAAAATAGAATTTATAGTTATATTCCATAATTTGAATTTAAAAGTAAACAATGGATTTTTTGATATTTACAGTTTTTTTTTTTTAAATTACATTTCTTCCCTATATTTTTTTTTTAAATATAGGATTTTTAAATATATTACAAAAAGATTTTCCATTTTTAGATCTTTTATTAGCATTAATTATTGGGTTTTTTCCTAGAAAATACTTTGCCGTCAACATAGTATATATTTTTTTAAAAAATGGAAATTTTGTTAAATGTAATTAGGAATATAAATATCTCCAAAGATATGTACTGTTAATATTTTATGGAATTATTTGTTCTATTTTTAGGTTAGGCATTTTTTCGAAAAAAGCTCTTTTAAATCAGTATTACACCGGTTTTAAATTGATATTATAGATTTCGTTTGGTTTAACTACATTATGCTATTGTTATAAGTGAGATCCGGTTTTACAATATTTCTATTGTGAACATATAAGTTCGGCCAATTTGTAAAAAATGTAGGTTCAAAGATTGCTCACGAAATTGAATCTCGGATATTTAATTGATTTTTTTTTAACTTCAATTTGTATATAAATGACCTTGAAAAGTGGTTGATCATTTTGGTTTAGTTGAGGAGGAACATACATTTATACTTGTTTATGTGTTATATTATACGACTATTAAGGTTCTTATTGAATTTTAGCTTCTTGGTTAATTAATTCATGGGAAAATTGTTGATAAATCCGGTTTACCTCATTAGGAATATTTTATTTCAGTGGACATTCAGATTACATTAATTAAAATGACGATATGAGTTGCAGTTTTAATTTCATTTCCTAGTTTAAGTGGACCCGTATATTTTAGGATCCTTAGAGCATGTTTAGTGGTGAACCCCTCATGGGATTCTTAAAAAAAAAAATTTTTTTTTTTTTTTTGGGAAAAGTGTAAAAAAAAAAAAAAAAAAAATCGAAAAAAAAAATCGACGAATAACAGGCTGCCACGTGTCATGAACAGTGTAAGAACCGGTTCTTAAATAAGGATTTTTAAGGGCCGGGTTCTTAACTATTCACGTGGGACCCACGTGAATAGTTAAGAACCCCACCCTTAAGAACCCCTTAAGAGCCATTGCTAAACATGCTCTTAGGATGTTAAAAAAGTGGCCTAAGAAATTTCCGATTGTGTGACTAAATTATATAATACCAAAATATTTTTAATGAAATTTTAAAATATAAAATAAAAACAGCGGCATAAAAAATAATATTCCATGTAAACACAATGATAATTTCAAAAAATCACTTGTTTTAATAGTATAGATTGTAAATATTAAATAAAACAATTACGATGAAATATTTTCATTATATATCTAGAGATTAGATTCGCTCAAATTATATGTAAACACAAATATTATTAAAATATATTATCAATTAATTTAATAATAAGAATAATATCATAGTATCTATATGAAATTATTTATAATTAAATATATATTATATTTAATAAAATATTTTATAATTTATTATAAATAAAATCAATACTATTATAATAAATTTTAATTATATATTTTATTTATAAAAATTAATACATAAATATCTTATTTTAAATATTATTTCTTTTATATATATAAATTAAAATTATATAAATAATAAAATTTATTATATAAAATTCAAAAATAATATTTATTAATATTTAATATATTTATAAATATTTAATATTTATTAAATTATTATTATTTTTATTGAAAGTTATGTATATCTCTAAAATAAAATTAATTTTTTGTAAATATTTTTATGTAAATCTCATAATATTTTTTTATTTTTATTCAAAATTATGTATATCTCCAAAATAAAATTTTAAAAATATTTTATCATCTCATTTTTATGTAAGGTTATGTAAATCTCCATAATAAAATTAAATAATAAAATAACATTATCAATATAAATTAAGATTAATATAATAATTAGTCTAATTTTAGTAATAATAAATTAGTAATTAACCATTTTAACAGTAAATATGAAGCCAAAATACTTTCTAATTAATATAAAGATTTTTTATTTAATTAATTTTGCAAAAATGTCGTGTATATTACTAATGGGACGAAATCAAATTGGTTAAAATCATTAATATTTTTGACAAAAACAAAATCATTATCATTTTTTTACTGGCTTTTTCAGTTTTTCTTCGTTCCTCTCCGTTGTAATTGCCAGTCAATGGTGATGAGGCCGATTTCGAACAACGGCTTAATTTACAGACAGAGCCTCTGTCTCAGATGTTACTGTACGGCTGCTCTCTCTAACTACGAGCCTAATACACATACAACAACAACGCGAAACTTTTTGGAGACGACGAGCACAACTATATTTCAATGCAATTCTCAGATTTCGAAGCTCGCGAGAAACGGGAATCTCCAAGAAGCTGAAGCTATTTTCAGACAGATGTCTCAGAGAAGTATAGTCTCTTGGAACGTGATGATCTCGGCGTACGCGGAGAATGGTAAAATGAGTAAAGCATGGCAAGTGTTCGATGAAATGCCTGTGAGAGCTACAACTTCTTATAATGCGATGATTACCGCTATGGTTAAAAACAATTGCGATTTGGGAAAAGCTTATGATTTGTTTCGTGATATACCTGAGAAGAACGCGGTGTCTTACGCGACGATGATTACTGGTTTTGTTAAGGCTGGGATGTTTGATAAGGCGGAATGTTTGTATGCTGAGACACCGGTTAAGTTTCGTGATCCTGTTGCTTCAAACGTTTTGTTGAGTGGCTATTTGAGAGCAGGGAAATGGAAGGAGGCTGTTCGTATTTTTGAAGGTATGATAGTGAAAGAAGTTGTGTCGTGTAGCTCAATGATTGATGGGTATTGCAAAATGGGGAAACTTGTTGATGCTAGAAGACTATTTGATGAAATGTCTGAGAGAAATGTGATTACTTGGACTGCTATGATTGATGGGTACTTTAAAGCAGGGTTTTTTGAAGATGGGTTTGCTCTGTTTCTGAGAATGAGACGAGAGGGAGATGTTAGTGTTAATGCTAATACTTTGGCTGTCATGTTTAAAGCGTGTAGGGATTTTGTTAGATACCGAGAGGGAAGTCAGGTTCATGGGTTAGTTGCACGGATGCCTCTAGAGTTTGATCTGTTTCTAGGAAACTCGTTGATTTCGATGTACTCTAAACTTGGTTATATAAGGGAGGCCAAAGCAGTGTTTGGAGTGATGAAAAACAAAGACACTGTATCTTGGAACTCGTTGATCACGGGTCTTGTTCAGCGCGAACAAATATCTGAAGCTTATGAACTTTTCGAGAAGATGCCGAATAAAGACATTGTATCCTGGACAGATATGATCAAGGGGTTTTCTGGAAGAGGAGAAATCTCTAAATGTGTAGAGTTGTTTAGAATGATGCCCGAGAAGGACGATGTAACATGGACTGCTATGATATCTGCTTTTGTGAGCAATGGATGTTACGAGGAGGCGATTTTCTGGTTTCGTAAGATGCTCCGAGGAGAAGTTTGTCCAAATTCCTACACTTTCAGCAGTGTTCTCAGCGCAACAGCTAGTTTGGCGGCATTGTTTGAAGGACTACAAATCCACGCTAGAGTAGTGAAGATGAACATGGCGTATGACTTGTCCGTTCAGAATTCATTGGTATCTATGTATTCCAAATGCGGGAACGCGAGTGATGCTTATAAGGTCTTCTCATGCATCAATGATCCCAACATTGTTTCTTATAACACGATGATCAGCGGGTTTTCTTACAATGGTTTCGGACAGGAAGCTGTTAAATTGTTTTCTGTATTGGAAAGTGCAGGGAAAGAGCCGAACAGTGTTACCTTTCTTGCTCTGTTATCAGCTTGTGCTCATGTTGGATATGTAGACTTAGGATGGAAACACTTCAGATCGATGAAATATTTATACGGGATTGAACCAGGACCTGATCATTATGCATGCATGGTTGATCTCCTTGGAAGAAGTGGAATGCTTGATGAAGCTTATCACTTGATCTCTTCAATGCCTTTTGAGCCTCATTCCGGGGTTTGGGGCAGCTTGCTTGGTGCAAGCAAGACTTGTTTACGTGTCGATCTTGCAGAGCTTGCTGCTAAGAAACTAATTGAGCTTGAGCCTGATAGTGCAACACCATATGTGGTGTTGTCTCAGCTATATTCACTTGTTGGGAAAAACAAAGATGGTGATCGGATAAGGAGTATCAAGAAATCGAAAAGAATAAAGAAAGATCCTGGGTCTAGTTGGATCATATTGAAGGGTGGTGTACATAATTTCCTCGCAGGAGATGAATCTCATTTGAATGTGGAAGAGATAACGTTCACACTAAAGATGATTGAAAAGGAAATGGAATTGATATCTCTCAGACATGGAAGTAGTTTTCAGTGAAGCAACCTGCGACGGTATAACTAACAGAGCAAGACATAACCAAACTCTGTTATTGAGGTATGAGTTGATATAATGAGATAAACATAACATTATTATTTTTTTCCTTCTTAATATCATAATTTGTTTGTTATTTACTTTTTTGGGTGTGGATAACTGTTTACTTAACTACTTATTATCCTAGTCCAGATAGAATATAGATATTATATGAATATAAATACTGTTGCATTGGTTTTGAAGGTTATACGATTTTGACTTTTGTTATTGCGGAGAGAGAGATCATGGAAACTTATTTGATTTTTTTGATAGCCTGTTGTGGTTTCATTCTAGCGTTTGTTTTATTGATGTGTTGTTTGGAGAAGACGAAGGATACAGGCACTGATGGTTCTACACAAAAGCCCAACAACCAGAGAAGCACAGTTGTAACAAGCAGCAATGGTGACCTCATGTTTTATCCAGCGGTAGCGGCGGCTTCTCTTCCTACTGTCTCTGGTTCTGGCCACCATCACGGTGGCCATCACGGGGGTGGTGGTTGTGGCGGCGGCGGCGGGCATCACGGTGGTGGAGGATGTGGTGGTGGAGGTGGAGGTGGTGGCGATGGCGGAGGAGGAGGAGGATGTGGTGGTGGCGATGGCGGGGGAGGAGGATGTGGCGGAAATTAGTTGTATAACGATTTCTAGCTAGATGATGCTGCTATAATTTGGGTATATATTTTAAATTATATTTCTTTTTTATTTTGTGGATTTTTATTTTTGTTTTCTTTTTAATTTCTACTAGATTTAAGCTCGTGTTTGTTTTCTTATTCATCTAAATAGTTTTATGTCTACTAGGCCTGGGCAAAATATCCGGACCCGAAATAACGAACCGAACCCGAACCCGAACAGACAAAATACCCGAACGGATCCTAAACTTCTATATCTGAAGAACCGAACCCGAATCCGAACCGAACCGAGAACCGAATGGGTACCCGAAATATCCGAATTACAACTATATACCTAAATAATTAATTATATTTAGAGTTAATATAACAAAATTATCCAAATTTACAATTATAAACTTAAATATATTGATTATTTTAAAACTAAAATAACTTAATTTCCAAAAATAAACAAAAATTCATGAAGGATTATGTTATATTTGTCAAATTTAACAAATTTTTATTTAAATATAACTAATTTTTATTTTTGTTTTATGTTTTTCGGGTACCCGAACCCGAACCAAACCCGAATGGAACCGAACCGAATCCGAATCGAAATTCTAAAATACCCGAATGGGTTTTATATGTCTAGATTCGAAAACTCGAAAACTCGAAAGACCCGAACCGAACCCGAACGGATACCCGAACACCCATGCCTAATGTCTACCAAAAAGCATAGATAATGGTAAACTCTAATATGACCCAGACAATTTTAGTTTTTTTTTTTTTTTAATATGTAATTGTTATATTATATACCGTAGAAACGATAAATTAATAAAAGATTTTGGACCAATGTAAATTTAACCAAATTTGGTAAGACAATAAGATAAATTTTCCCGGGAAACTCTTATATGCAAATATATGACCCTGAATAATAATATTATACAATAATAATTATATAAAAATATATTCAAACTTGGACAATTTAGTAAAATATGTATATTTTTATCTTGCCCGAATCAACTTTTGTTGGAATTCGTCTTTAAATTATTTGACTCCATCAAAAACTTCTAGTGTTTTTTATTTTAAACATCAATTTTTATTAATTAGTTGGAATGAAAGTAATCAGAAGATATACAATCACAAGCTATTCTTGGAATATAGTTATAAAAGTGATAATCAGATCCTCCAGGAATTGGCTTCTTTGCAAGCGTATCCGCAGCTATATTTGCAGATCTTGGAACCCATTGAAATCGTACTTCATTCATCTTGCTTTTCCAGAATTGAATATCTCTGATCCAGTTGTATGCACCAAAATGTAGACCTCTATTGTTGATGAGATCAATTACCTCTTTATTGTCCCCTTCAAATATAACTTTACGGTACTCCAATATCCAACAGCTTTGTATTGCCATGAGCATGGCTTGAAGCTCTCCTTCTAATGCTGTAGATACATTCCGGCCACATCCTTGTGCACCACCTAGGTAATGGCCGTGATTGTTCCTGATGATCCAACCTGCTTTTGATCTCAGACCTGCGTTTACAAAGGATCCATCAACGTTGCATTTCACCCAGTTACCTAGTGGACGAGACCACGGAGTTATGTCTCTGCTCTGATTGCGTTGTTGTGACACTTCTGCTCCTCTGCCCTCATTATATGTTTTAGTCTCAGACCACTCTTTTGCATCTTCCTTTGCTAGTCTTAATATGGTTCTCCAATTTATATCTTTCCGGTTGAAGATGAGATTGTTCCTTGCTTTCCATAACCTCCAAAGGATCCAGAAAGGGAGATATCTTGTTGCTTCTTCACCATTATGGTTTGGACAGGATAGACACGCTTCCAAGTTTGCTTCCCATGTGCTATTAGGATCATAGATTCGGGGATTCTGCAGACCAGAACTCCTCCACACCATTTGCCAGAGACGATGATGTTATCCTCCATAGGAAGTGTTGTAACTTTGATGGTAGGGGCAGTTTCCATAGTTTTTCCTTCAGGTGAATGTTCCCTCCCAGTGGTTGAATAGGCTGGTCAGATGGTTCATGAGTAGCAAGCCAATAAGCCGATTTGACTGTATATATCCCATTCTTGGTGTAATGCCAACCTAATAAGTCAGTTATTGCATGTTGGCTAATCTTCAAGTCAAGAACTTTATCAACATCTTCAGCATGAACAAGCTCCCGTACCATATCCTCATTCCATCCTGTTTTAGTTCTATTGAACCAAGTGCTGAGTTTTTCATTATCACTGATAGTATGGCGAGGTCGTGGTGCTCTTGGTGGGTGAGTGGGAAGCCATGGGTCTGTCCATGGGTTTATGGTTGATCCATCTCCTATGACACATCTCAAGCCTTTACAGAGGAGGTCTCTCCCTTCCATTAGTGATCTCCATATATATGATGCCTTGTTTTTAACTGTTGCTGACAATATATTGCAGTCTCGGTAGTAGATACCTTTCAAGCATTTTGCCATTAAGCACTCATGATTTTGGAGAATTCTCCATACCTGCTTTCCAAGAAGAGCTATGTTGAAGTTATGTAAATCTCTAAAACCCAATCCACCCTCCTTCTTTGGTAAACTCATGCGGTTCCATGCATACCAATGCATACCTTTTTTGTCTCCATTACTCCACCAAAATTTGGATATGATAGCAGTAATCTCATCACATATTTCCTTAGGCAACTTGAAAACATTCATGGAGAAATTTGGCATAGCCAAAGCTACTGATTTCTAGAGTATTTCTTTTCCACTAGGAGAAAGATATTGTTTATGCCATCCATCAGTTTTCTCTTTTACCTTTTCCTTAATATAGTGAAACATCTCAGTCTTCCTCCTACCAAACTGTTCTGGCACTCCCAGGTATTTTCCTCCTCCCCCATCATTGAAAATTCCCAAGAGATGTCGTAGTTGTGTCTTGACTCGGTCCTGTACCTTGCTACCAAATGTGACAGAAGACTTGCGTAGGTTTACTGCTTGACCGGATATCATTTCATACTTCTCCAGGATCTTCTTAACAGCTTGGCAGGATTTAACATTGGCCAGCGTGAAGAAAAGAGAGTCATCTGCAAAGAGCAGATGACTTATTCTTGGTCCATTACCAATCTTAATTCCTTGTAGCTTTCTTTCCTCCATTGCTTGGTTCATCATGTGGGAGAGTATGTCTGCACATAGTATGAACAAGTATGGAGAGAGTGGGTCACCTTACCGAATTCCTCTTTGTGGGGTGATTAATCCTTTTGGTTCACCATTGACCAATACAGAAAAAGTGACTGAAGATACGCATTTCATTATCCATGCTATCCATGTGTGAAAGAAACCCATGTTGGTCATAACTTCCTTGAGAAACCTCCATTCTAGCTTGTCATATGCCTTCGTGATATCCGTTTTAAGGGCCATATACGACTTTGCTTGTCTTTTCCTTGACTTTAGGCTATGAAAGACTTCATGTGCAATAATGATATTGTCAGTTATCATTCTCCCATGCACAAATGCAGCTTGGTTCTCAGTCACAATATGGTGGAGATGCTGTTTCAATCTGTTAACCAGTATTTTTGAGATGATCTTATATGCAACATTGCATAGCGAGATGGGTCTGAAATCACTCATTGTAGTGGGAGGTATTGTCTTTGGGATAAGGCAGATATTGGTGTGGTTGTGTTGGTTATCCAAGTGTCCAGTATTGAAGAAATCTTGTACCTCGTGTATGATTGCTGGTGAGATATCTTCCCAGTATTGTTGATAGAAGGCTCCTGAGAAACCATCAGGTCCAGGTGCACGGTGTGGCAATATTGAATACTGCTTGCTTAATCTCACTACAGGAAATTGAGGTATTGATTGCACATTAACATAGCGGTTTTAAGTTTTATGCAATTGATAGAGTTTGACGTCACTTTTTATAGCGTTTAGAATTTTGATGTGCTATTAAAAGTATGAGCGCGTAAAAAGTGTTACTAAGCGGGAAACTAAAAATACTTGGCGGCTTATATTTTTTTCGTGAAACTTTTATACTTAAACAAAATAATGGAAATCCTTAAACCCTTAAAAAGCTTATAAGTTTACAAACTTTCTCTTACCTCTCTCAAACTTAGCCGTCTCTCCATCTCAACAAAAAATACCCAGATCTATGCTGGAGCTAGACCAAATCTATGTCGGTTCGAGTAACAAGACTTAGAGAGATGGACATGAGGATGAAGCTATATCAACTCTCATCTCAGCGACTATGGATCCGTACGAGACTGTTTGGCTCAGTAAGAGGTGTGGAGACTGGATCTAGGTTCGGAGATCTCTGTCCGATTATTACTTCGTCACTTCTCAGTCGCTTCTTCCAATTTGGTATCGTATCGGAGACTATTCATATTTCCTGGAATCGGGTGAGTTCGATTACCATCCGCAAGGTGTTATGTTTCCTCCGTTGAATCTAAGCCAACTCTAATTTTTCTTCTGGTTAGTTAGATGATAAGTTCATCAAATTGATCTCTAAAATCGATTCACTTGAATAATTTAAATAACTCCATGTTTGTTTGTATATGCGAATCTATCCATTTGCTCACTCTATACAATTTAGTGCTATGAAGAAGAATATTTAGTTTTGATTGAGCAACTTCTTTTTGGTGTTGTTGTTTGTGAGTAGAGAGATTGATAACTTCACTATGAAATGATTCTATTTGGGAGTGAGATTTTTTAATACAGTAATGTATGAAGTGAAATTTTCCTGGTGAAGTAAGTTTCGTTTGAAAGTATGAGGGATGCGGTTGATTTGAGTGGAGATGGTGGCGTCTTGAAACAAATTGTAAGGAGAGCCAAACCAGGTGCTATTGCACCTTCTGATGATTTTCTTGTCGTGGATGGTATGTTATAGTATGAGATTTACACTCTCATCAGTTTCTTTGTCTTTGATGTTAGCATAAAATTATTAACTTTCAACTATTCTTATCAGTTTTTGAGCTTTATCGTTCATGCCAATCATATATGTTGATGAAGGACCATAACTCTATAATTGATTATCGTAGTTCACCATGAAGGTTTCTCTAGTTTCACTCTTTCATTCAGTCTCTAAATCTAATATTTTCATATCAGAAGTTTCAAAAATCACATGTAAGCCAGAATATGCTTACAGAAGTGGAGGATCTCCTCCAGACATCCCACCTGAGTATGTTATGTTCCTCACTTCTTGCATCTCATTTCAAGATCAGAGAGATTTCTGTTTTTGAGTATTGACAAAATTTTGTTGACAAAATTTTGTTGGTAATTGCCGTGCAACTTTGATTTTCGAAGTGGAATTGGTTGCTTGTAGACCGAGGAAAGGAACTAGTGTTGGAAGTGTTTCTGAGGACAGAGCCAGGCTAGAGTACACCATCTGGACCTCAATAACTTTTGATTTACTCTCCATGGTGCATATAATAAAGCCCCTTTTGCTTTATGATTGCAGATATCTGAAGAAACAGAGAGAGATGGCTGAAGCTGCTAAAGAGGATGATAAGAAGAAGAGAGAAGAAGCAAAAGCATCTGCAGTTGCTAGGATTCAAGCTAAGCAAGATGCTAAGAAGGGTCAAAGCAGATTACAAGTTCTTTTAAAATCCTAAAGCGCATCAAAGCAGATTACAAGTTCTTTCTAGAACAGGTATGGATTCTCACCCGTTTCATCTGATCCTTATCAACAAAGAACAAAACTAAATTGCTTTGAAGGACTTGATTGAATTGTTTGGCAGTACTTGATCAGATTTTTGGACTTGACTCAACTGGATTGCGGAGAAGAAGGCACTCCTGTAAAAGAATACAAAATAAGCAAAGGTACATGTAAATAAATGAGACTGTGAAGAAGGCATTTACCGAGGACAAGGAGGAAAATGGAAATTAGTCTTCATCCACATCTGGATGGGTATTATGATGAGCCTCAAGAGAATAGAGAATGATTTGTTTCTCATCTGTTTACATTGGGGTTTGTACTTCTTTTTCTACTTATGTATTTGCGGATCTTTATACTTTAGGTCTATTGTATCACGGTTTCATATATAATAAAATAATCTTTTTCTTTTAGTATGTTTGTTAATATCAAATAAAATCAAATTTGACAGTTCAAACGTAATAGTTCGATAAATTGAATGTTATTGTAAATATATAGTAAACATATATAATGTAAATAAACTGTTATTACAAAATATTTTATTGCATTCGCCAAAGTGCTATATTAAGTACGCATTGTTATTGCATTTCAAAAAAGCGCTATAGAAAGTGTGATACTTTTTATGACGGGAGCATATACATCGTTCGTTAAAGCGCTATGGTATATCAACTATAGCGGATATCAAACGCTATGGATATCCACTTTTCTTGTAGTGTCTCCTCCCTGGTTACATCTCTGGTGAGTTCTATGTTCATCTCCTGTGTAACTTTCCCTTGATAACTCTGAAATACTTCTGTGTACAAAGCCTCATCACAATGTTGTGATGTGTACAAAGCCTGAAAATAACTTGCAGCTACATTTGCTATTTCCTGGTCACCTCTGTGTAGTACACCATTTGTGTCTGTAATAGAGACAATCTTCTGCCTTCGTTTTTTCCATTTCGCAACAGCATGAAAATAACGAGTGTTTCTGTCTCCTTCCTTCAGCCAGTGTACTCTACTACGTAATTTCCAAAATAGCTCTTCATCAGCATAAGCATTATTTAATTCCTTTCTGAGCCTTTGTCTTTCATCTGTTGTGGATGTTCTTGATGCCATAGCTTTATCAAGCTTCCTTATGATAATCGCAATTCTTTCTTCTGAATTGATCCTGTTTTTTCTTTTCCATTTCGAAATCTTCCTTCTGCAGCTCTGTAATCTTTGATGGAGTGTAGCTCTATTATGGGGGAAGGAACTGTTTCTCCACCCATCTAAAACTGAGTCTTTAAATCCATCTTTGTCAATCATCCGGCAGTCAAAATGAAATCTCCCTTTGCGTTCTTCTACTCCATCGGAAATGAAAGTAACTAAAGGGCGATGATCGGATTCTCCTATCTCCAAAAACTCTGTTTCTGAGTTTGGAAACAGTGTGTGCCATTCCGTGTTGGCCATTGTTCTGTCCAGGCAACATAATACATATTGTTGTCCTCGTTGTCCCGCTCAGGAGAAACGGTTTCCAGTAGATTTAAGGTCCCAGAAATCACAAGTTCTCACCATTCTACGCATGTCTTGGAAAGAAGCTTATGATCTTTGCCTTCCTCCTTCCTTTTCTGAATTGCTCAGAAGTTCATTAAAATCCCCATGGATAAACCAGGGTTCACCTCTCCTTGTTGTAGCCAATCTTTCTAACCTTTCCCATAAATGATTTCTGAAACTTGGGTTTGGGTTACCATAAACAAAGGAGTAATAAAAGCTTTTTCCATTACTTTGAACCAAACAATCTACAAGATTAGAAGATTGAAACAGCACTACCAAATCTACATGAGGTTTCCAGAAAACTACTAGTCCACCACTCAGTCCTGTAGGAGAAGCGATGGCATGATTCATGCATCCAAGTTGAGCTCCAATGTCTCGTATGTAATCATCTTGTTGTTTTGTTTCAGCAAGGCAAATGATGTCCAGGAGATACTTTCTGTTTATCTCCTTAAGGCGTCGAACTGTCAAGTCAATGCCTAGTCCTTGACAGTTCCAACAGGTTGTCCTCATGGCGCCTGTGGTGGTTTTGGGTCCACCATACCTCTCACTGGAGCTTCTGGATGCTCATCCATGTTCTGAGTGCTGCTTTCCCCCACTTCATGTTTCACCTTCCTCTGTTCTTCATTCAATTCAAGTGTACCTGCTTCATCCCTCTTCCTCTTTAACTTCTCAGGTCGAGATTCACGCTCATCCTGTTCTTGGTTGTTTATAGAACCAGTGAGATTTCCATCTCGCAGATAACCTTGTATCCTTTCCTCACTGCGTACCACTTGATTGCCACCATTTGGTTCCTCAGAATCATCTACCATTCCCACGTACCTCTCATCCTCACTAGGGTGATCTATGACAGGAGTAGATCTATTGACAGGGTTAGTACCTTGCTCACGGTTTTGCTGAATTATCTGCTCTGCTTCAGTATCAGATATCTCTCTGATTTGTAGACTCTGGTGAACAAAATGATTGTTGTTTGGTCCATTATCATCTTCTGGTCCCCCATCATCGTTATCTCCATCAGGTTGGTCAGGTCCTCCATTTTGAAGAATACAATTACCGGAGTCGTGTGTGATCATTCCACAGACCTCGCAAAAACCCATTAGCTTCTCATACCGAAAACGAAGTAGTGTGTTGACTCCTCCAGTGAATTGAAAGTATCTCTGAAATCTTAGCGGTCTTCGGATGTCCCAGTTGATCCGAATGCAAACAAATTCCATCCTGATTGCTGCTTCAGAGTCATACTCAACACTCATTAGGAAATGGCCATGGGGATGAGCCATTGAGCGTCCAATGTGGGTTACAACTTCTCTACTCATGAATTGCAGTGGGATGCCCCTAATTTGTATCCAAAAAGCAATGAAATTTAGACTTTCCGGGTCCAAATAGGGATTCCATGGTAGTAAAACCAGCATACGATCCGCGAAAGCCCATGGACCGCGATTGATTACACTTTCCATCGTCTCCTCCGACGGAAACACAAATTGGAATTGACCGCCTTCAATAATCCGGCCATGAACAGTTCCTGCGTGTCCCCAACTCCTGGGTAAGTTCGCGATAATAGAGCGTAGGTTTTGACGCCTCGGGATAGTTGGTCTACCCACGAGGATAAAACGATTCTCGTTCGCCGCCTGATCCATTACTTCTGCAGGAAGGACGATTGGATCTTCCTCCGCACCGAGGTCAAGATCTTGCATGGCCCGCCGGATATTATCACCCATTTTTCGAATAACACAGAAGAATCGGAGAGGGAAAATGGATTGTGTTTGGTGAATTGAAGTAAATCGGAATAGACGAATCAACCAATATTTATACCAAATTGCTTCCTTCCGATTGGAAGGGGATAGTGCTTCACGAGGGTTCGTGGTCTCTGTAGTGGGTAGTTTCCAGTAACTGCCATTGCCATCGTCAGAGAGCGGTTGAATTGCCAGAATTGTAGGAATCCATGTTCTCAGAAAGAACCGCCATCGAATCGCCAAATTTTCGCCTTCTCTCGACATTTTTTTTATTTCTAGTGTTATCTGCTCGAACTATATCAAAATTTTGTGAAGATTTATAAATGTGATAATTCAATTTTTTTATGTGTAATTGTTTCTAAAATTATCACAATGTTATCTTCAAATTCGGTTTAACATTACGATTTTTATCTATAATTTTCTATAAACTTTGAATTTCTAAGCATATATCATTTTCGTTTACATAAACTTATAAGCTTATATAGTATTGTATCGGTCAAAATTATTAATAATAACTTCAAATTCATATAGTATGTCCTTATTTAGTAGTGGATTCATCTTTTTTTTTTTACTTAAGGAAACTATAAATTTATCCCATTTTAAATAAAATTATTAATTTAAACATAAATAATATTTTTATAAACTAATAAAATATCTTAGTCGAGACACTATTAATTTATAAATGTTTTTTGTATTATTAAAATATGTGACTTTTTAAGAAAATATTTTTTTAGTTATGTGTTATATTACAGTTTGTACCATTGCATTTAATAAAGATTTTTGGTTTCATTAAAAGTATTTTGGAATTACTAGTTTTTTGATTATATGTGGGCCATACTAAATATTCTTTAATTAATTATTTTGTTCCAAAAATATTTATAATATCTTTTAATATTCTTTTATTTTAAATATATATCATTTGCCAATTTATTAAGAAAAAATAAATTGAGTTTTTATTTATTTTTCAAAAATGATTATTAATTTCAAACTCATTATTAAATTTATTATAAAATAATTTTAATTATATTATAATATAAATATTCTCTAATTTATGATTATATTCAAAATACATATCTCCATAATATCTTTTAAAATCTTAGTTTTAATTAAAATATGAATATATTTATTTATATTATTAAAAATCTTATAAAATATTTTAAACGTCTTGATCTTTAAGATGTTTTTACGACTACAGTTTTTAAATGATTATTTTATCAAATTTTCAAAATACTTAGGCTACTATGAGATGAGTTGAGATTTAAAATTAATTTTTTTTATTATAAAAATATTTATGTTTATTGGAAGACAAATTAAAAGATGAATAAACCAATTTTAGTTATAGAAATATTAAAATGAACTTAAATTAATCTAAAAATGTTAAATGAACGAATTATCATATATTAGTTACATTTTGATCTAAAAAATAAAAATAAAAATCTTTATATTTAAACAATTGTAAAACGGGTCGAAAAATAGATTAACCAATTTCAATTGTCTATGCTATTAAAAACCAAATTTACCTATTGGAATACAGTTTTAAAATGTATATTAATAAATTTCAGTTGATGTATTCTTAAATTTTCAAAATATTAAAATTATTTATAAATTCAAAACTATACTGTTTAAAACAAACAATTAAATATATAATTAAATCGAAAACCTAGGATATCGAATCTAACAAATTATATATTACTAAGATCCCATTATATATAAAAATTATTGATTTTGACAACTTTTTAGTAATGAAATTATGGGTTGAAATATGTTAGAGTTAACTTAAATAAAAATGTCAAATAAAATATATATGTATTTTACATCAATAAGTTAAACTAAAAATTTACTAAAAATATCAATAAACAACAACTAATAAAACATAAGTTAATAATATTGAATAATTAACAACTTATATTATAAATTATAAATTAAAATAAAAATATATTTAAAAAATATATATAAAACCGCACTTCTTTAGCGTAGATCAAAATCTAGTTAAACTTAACTTTCAAGTTATAAAATTTATAGCGATTGAAAATTTGTTCTATATATATTATCATCTCAATATATTTTTATAATTAAAAATTATGTATTTGAGAGAGAGAGAGAGAGAGAGAGAGAGAGAGAGAGAGAGAGAGAGAGAGAGAGAGAGAGAGAGAGAGAGAGAGAGAGAGAGAGAGAGAGAGAGAGAGAGAGAGAGAGAGAGAGGAGAGAGAGAGAGAGAGAGGAGAGAGAGAGAGAGAGAGAGAGAGAGAGAGAGAGAGAGAGAGAGAGAGGAGAGAGAGAGAGAGAGAGAGAGAGAAGGTAATCAAATGGGGAACTGGTTTAAACATTGCATTGTTCAAGAGTATAGTAGGATTGAATTTTGATACGGTTCTTGGCAAGAATAAAACGATACACTTATAAAAAGTTCACTTTAGTGAAGAATTTATGAGTTTTCCATGAAATATATGAATCATGTTATAGTCAACTATCATCATTCATTGCTAAAAATTTGTATCTCTTAAAAGGTATATTTGATGCAAACATTTGTCGATTATTTTCTTTAATGAGCGTTGTTTAGATACGCATCAGTGATTCCATCGACATTCCGTATGAGGAACAGGAAACCTAGCCGATCATAAATAATCGCAGGTCATGTACTTCACCCATACATTCTTGAATGACTTGATTTCATAGGCATTTTGAAAGTGTGGGTGAGGCAAATATATAAGTGCAGAAAATAAAACAACACAAAGTTTTTTTATCAAATTCGAAATCAAAGTAATTCCACCAATTACAAACGAATAGATCAAATTTTATTGAACTACCGCACTATCCAATACAAAAACTCTCAAGATCACACACTTGAGCTAAATTCCCTCTATAGCCTAGATTTTAACACACACGCAACCTAGATAAATACAAAAGCTCTCTTGAGTTTTTATCTCTCAGCTCTTACACCTTCATAAAGTCACACCTCTCTTTTTTATATTATGCTAAATTTACTCTCTAGGTTTACCTAAATAAAGATATATCAAATATCTTTTTGTTAAGATATTTTCTATTCCACCTTTTGTAACTTTTTTTTTTGTATTTTCTGCAAATAATAAGTAAACCACTCAAAGCTGCAATCTTCTCTCCAATATCTTCATCCAGCTCCGCAAACAACTCATAAAACGAATCACATCATAAAGATTCGTTCATATCTCAAAAATCAAATATAATCACGTCCTGAGTCACGTCTTGTAGTACCACTTGTACTACGTTGTGACGTCACTGACACATCAAATACATCTTTAAAACCATCGGTGGATAAGTCGAGATAAATATGTTTGGTCGTTCATACGAATTAGATTAAAACCATCGGTGGATAATGCGAGATAAATATTACGACTCTCAGAAGCAAGAGCATGATATACCTCTTTAAAATGCTTCCACGCCCTCCCGTCTGACGGATGATGCATTTCTCCTTCGGGTGATACATGTTCAGCATTCCATCTCATATGTGAGCCGTCGTACTAGATTGATACAAGCATTTCACATCGACATTGTAACAGATCGACCCACATTTGGTTCGTACCGTTTGACCCACATTTGGTTTGTACCAATATTTTTTACAAAATCGACATTGTAACAGATCTTTATCTTCTCCCTTCCAGAATAGCATATAATTATCCTCGCAGACATCAATCTTATGACAAGGCAACCTAAGAGAACACGTCAACTTCTTCGTCTCATAATATGATTTAGGAGCATTGTCAGGCGATGGAAGTACATAATTAAATGTATGCGCGATATCGTCAAGGCATTCCTCCGAAATATTGAAATTGGTCTTCCAGTTGATCACTTTCGACGTAAGGTACAACTGAGATATTCCATCAGCACATCCATCGTATAAAAGTTGGTTTGCAGCTTCTAACGCATTGAGAACTGGATCCTGGTATTCGTAGCATATTGGTTCTTGGAAGTTTTTGGCATTGTCAGGTAGCATGTTAAAATCTCCAACGGGTGATAGGTTCTAAGTTTATCCCTATACTAAACTGCAAGTGAACAGCAATGTCAAAGTAGTATATAGGGTTATCGAATCCACATGGAAACTTGGTCTCAATAGATCCGAACAGTAGAGACAAATACTAGAAATAAGCAATGTGATTGTATTAAAATCGGTGCGAGAAAGTAAATCAGTAGCGGAGATTAACGGTTGTGGAAGCAAGTAATTAAAAGCATCAAGCCTAGGGTATTCTCAGGAAATCAGACAAGCAGACAGTTCATTCAGCAAGGATCTAATTAAGCACAGTTCTAGAACTCAAAACACAGATATAGAATTAACCAAATTCCTTTGCGATAATTCTCTAAGTCTAAGTGCAGCAAACCAAACTTTCGTTTGCGAGAACTAACAGATTAAACTAGCATTAATCCCAAGTTTGATATGTTCACAATTATCCTAAACCAAACTTCCGTTTGCGCAAAGTTTAATTGCCCAATTTAATTAGTTCAGATTCCTAAACCCCACTTCCGTGACGTATTTAGCAACCTAAGATCTAGATTCTAATTGATCAGGTTGGAACTAGCTTTAAGCACAATTAAATTGAAGAACAGATATAGTTTGAATCCTTAACTGAAATTGAACAAGTCTAGCAAGTCATGAAATCCTATGTGAGAAACCCTAAACCTAACTAGGAATCTACTCAGACATAGATAATGAAAACATAATCATAGAATGAATAAATTGCATAAAAGAATAAGAGTAAAAGGGGTTCGAAATCTTCTCCAAATACAGATGAAGTAATAGGTTCAGATCAGCCCCAAAAGCTCTAAAAATCCTCTGCTCTTAATTATGAAAGTGTAAGTAAAATAAACACCAAAAACTAGTATATATAGGCATAATCTCGGATGGGGCTTCTGTGTATATACTGGAACTATCTTGGGCTTCTTTGCAAATCTTCATAACTTCATTAAACCGACGTGTACGGCCCATCTCGCTAGTGTGTCGACCGATGCACAAGGTGTGTCGGTCGATGCATGATCAATAAATCGGACAGTGAGTTAAGCTCTCGGCCAAAACGTCCCAAAAGTCCCAAAATGCTCCAAATATCTCCAATTAGCTCCAAACCTGATTAAACCTGTAAAAGACTCTAAACAAAGACAAAAGACACTAAAACACAACTATATCATGATCTAAAATGGATAAAAACCATGATATATCAACTCCCCCACACTTAGCCTTTGCTTGCCCTCAAGCAAAACAGAGAACTAAAACATGGTGAAGAGGTTTGAAAACTCTTCAGAAACTCATTTCATCCTAGAAGCTACAATACTCAGATTCCCCTTAGTAAACCACTGCAAAAATCAATCACAGGATATCAAGACCACAATGTACTTCCCCCACACTTAGCAACTGTCCTAGGTAAACTCCACAATCACATTCAAGCATTCAAATTCTCCCTACTGACTTCTGCAAGTATTTAAGTGCGGTCTCACCTAAGGAGTATCGATCAAAGGGCACATGGATTCTTACCTTATCAGCTCTAGACCACCATACTATCTTTCTCTAGTCCCTTTCTTCTCTTTCCCTTCTTTAACAACTGATTTTTCCCCACTGGGTATCATTTTATTTTTTTTATCAGTGTTCTTCCCGTTATGGGGTGTACTTTGGACACATTCCATGGATCACATGAGAGATAATAGTGTTTGCTACTATTCCCATGACCACTTCGGAGTTACTAACTCATCCTCAGTTTATTATTATTATTTTTTTTTTTTACTTTATAGAAGGGGAGAAGGGAACTAAATAGGATAGGTTGACAGGCTGTGTCAGAACTAACAAGGGAATCCGACACAAAGTATACCAAGCCCTTAGGTGAGAAATCTAAGTCAGTATTAAGGTTTGAAGTCAGTAAAGGATCCTCTGATACCTGAAGTGATGTGGGTGTTCCCAGTAGGTTGATCTGTGATGGGGTTTTCTAATAGTCAGAGATAGATCCTGCAACTTCATCCCAATGGTTACTTAAGTTCCTGCAAGTCTTGTAAATCTTCTCAGAAAATCATAGTTTCTTACTTAAACAATTTTGACTCAATAAAACAATTTTTTTTGAAAAACGGACTGACTCTTAAGAAAACAGAAAACAAAAGTCAGTAGCACCTCCCCCACACTTAAGACACACTGTCCCCAGTAGTGTCCAGCGAAGGATCGGTAAAAAGAAAATAAAAATTGAAAAGGTGAAATTATGTCTGTCGGGTTACCTCTGTCGCTGAGCATCGATCGTTGCACTAATGCATCGACCGTTACTTGGCGATTTTTGTGTATAGTCGATCGTTGCTCAGGACCGCAACGATCGCTGCAATGCGATTCCTTTCGTGTTGTGACGATCGACACAGAAGTGCGTCGATCGTTGCACTGCGATTTAACCGAGACCTGCAAACATAAACTCACCAGAAACAAAAACAAACGTAAAATCCTAACAAAAACACCAAAAATTAAGTAGAAAAACACCAGTACCTAATGGTGGGTTGCCTCCCACCCATCGCTTGTTTAAGGTCAATAGCTTGACCGGACGGATGGGAATTTTCAAGTACCAGGAGGTCCTGACAGAGACTTTTTCTGTCTCTGTTCAAGTCTCCTCATCCAAGGTGGTGAGTAAGCTGTTGCGGAATGCTCACGTCCAAGAAAAGATGGAGTGAAATGTGCTCCAGGATCTATAACCATGGTATGATTAGGCTGCTCAAAATCTGCGTCCCTTATGGTGAATGTCTGCCCATCTATCAGTGGCTTTCGCAGCTTATCCATCTCATAGTGCAGTGGTTCATCTCCCAGATGGAGGTCTATCAAGCTGTTCCTAACATCAATCAACGCTCCTGCTGTAGCCAAAAAGGGTCTCCCAAGCAATAATGCTTCATCCGGATCACAGTCATATCTCAGCACAAGGAAGTCCGTTGGAACTAAGTAGTTTCCAACTCTCACCGGAATGTCCATAAGGAGACCTTCAGGAACTCGTATGGACTGATCAGCTAGGACAAGAGAAGTCCTAGTAGGAGTAAAATCCAGCATACCCAGCTTCTCTGCCACAGAGTAAGGCATCAAACTTCCAGCAGCTCCTAAATCACACAGAGAGCGTCTAAAACTATCCTCAAAGATAGAACAATCCAGCACAAAGACTCCAGGATCAGATACCTTCTTCGGGACCTTAGTTAGCAGAACATCACTAATATGCTGAGGAACTATTATCACCCAGTCTTTCAGATCATCATCCAGGGGCAACATCTTGTTCAGGTACCTTTGCACACATGGATGATAAGGTGGATCATCAGAAGTTGGAATTTCTTCCAATTCTTCACCAATCCCTTCTAATTTCTTCAGCTCTTCAATCTCTTGCCTAATCACTTCAGACACTGAGGAGTGTTGTCTAAAGATCTGCTCGTAGATCTCCTGTTGAGTAATCTCAGAGGCTCCATTGAATAGGCGATCAAGCTCCAAGTCAGCATCTATGCTATTATCATCCGACAGTTCTGTCCATTCACGCCCTGCAACGACCGACACTAAGGGTGTGTCGATCGTTGCTATCCCGACGGGTGTATCTATCGTCGCCGATGTTGCATCTTCATAACTTCATTAAACCGACGTGTACGGCCCATCTCGCTAGTGTGTCGACCGATGCACAAGGTGTGTCGGTCGATGCATGATCAATAAATCGGACAGTGAGTTAAGCTCTCGGCCAAAACGTCCCAAAAGTCCCAAAATGCTCCAAATATCTCCAATTAGCTCCAAACCTGATTAAACCTGTAAAAGACTCTAAACAAAGACAAAAGACACTAAAACACAACTATATCATGGTCTAAAATGGGTAAAAACCATGATATATCAACGGGCTCCGGGATTTGATCATCTGGAACTTGAATATCAGGATAACCGCTCCATGCTCCATCTTCCGCCATATGATGACTTGTTGAAGCTTCACCATCGTACTGACAATTTTCTCCATGTTGCGTTCACAGATAATAATTATCCGTAAATCCCTTACTCATTAAGTGATGCATCATAGTCTCATAATCGCTTCGCTTCTGGTTCTTGCATCTCTTACACGTACAATACAAAATTTCGCTCTCTAGATAAGATGGTTGACTACAAGAAAAAGAAAGAAAAATGTTTAAACCCTTGCTGAATTTTTTAGACACACTTTTATCGGAACGCTTTACTCGTTTATACATCCACTCTCTCGATCCGAAAAACCAGAAATTTTGTAATGTTTATACTGATTTTTGATATCTATCAATGGTTGAGGTCTCACGTAATTTATAGATTTCATTAGCCACAGATAGCCACAAAAATTTTCGTGGCTAATAAGAATATATTCCCTGCCATCAACCAAGTCTACAGACAATTTGATTGCCCGCTGAACAAAGGATACGATCTTTTCAATCATGTATAATATCACCATAGCCACGGATAGCTAAAAATATTTCATAGCTATATAAATTTCCCACGGATAGCTACGATTTATTTCGTGGCCATATAGATGAGCCATGGATAGCCACAAACTATTTCGTGGCTAAATTAGTAGCTACAAATTTCCACGAACAATTTTGTGCTAAGTCGAATAAATTATTTCCGACATATAACTGACTACACTCGTGCCTGATTGACATATCAACTCGTGAGCAGCTGATGTGACTAAAGTCATTAGCCACGGATAGCTGCGAAAAGTTTCGTGGCTATGTAGATATTTTATTTAGCTATGGATAGATACAAAATATTTGGTGGCTATATCCAAAAATAGCCACGAAAAGGTTTCGTAGCTAGTTAGCCACGACTATTTTGTGGCTATTCTTGACTATCCTTTTCCACGAAATATTTGTTGCTATTCGTGGCTATATTTTCCACGAATAGTCACGAAATTGTTTGTGGAAAAGTTTTCACAAATTATTTCGTAGTTATTCGTGGATTATTTTTTCCACGATCTTTCCGTGGCTATTCGTGAAAAATATAGCCACGAAAAGCCATAAAGTTGTTTTCGTGGCTGATTTAATTAGCCACGAAATTCGTGGCTATTTGCCAGATTTCTTGTCGTGTTCCTTCATCTTCAGATACTTAGAAAATTGTCTTGACAGCATTTCCATAGGATCTTCAGAAGATGAAACCTGTAGAGCAACTCCAACATCGACATCCTTTTTCTGAGATTTTTCCCCATAAGCTTTATGTAACTCAATTGAAGTATCCCAACAAACTCATCAAACACCATCTCATCCAGATTCTTCTTCAACATCAGAGATTTTTGACTCAAACTTTGATGGGAGAGATCTCTTCAACTTCTTCAAAAGCTTCTTGTCTTTGTAGTTCTTTCCAAGAGCGAATGACTCATTAGATATGTCACACAACTTAGCACTAAATTGAGCCACGGTTTCTCCTTCATCCATTCTTAGATTCTCAAATTTAGATGCTAACATATCCAACTTAGTTCTCTTGACACTTGTGGTACCTTCAGATATGTTTTCCAATGTTTTCTATGCCTTTTGAGCTGACACACATTGAGAAATAAACTTGAAGTAGCTTGCATCAATTGCATATAAATTGCAGTCTTTGTCTTAGAATTGCAACTTGAAGCTCTCTTCTCTTCAGCATTCCATTGACCTTTAGGCTCAAGAATTTCAACTCCCTTATCATTAGTCATCACATAGGGATTCTAACCAATCTTAATCGAATTCCAACAATCCTCATAAGGACCATTAATGAAAGCTTACATACGAACCTTCCAATATCTATAATTTGAAGAGTCAAGCCGTGGTGGTCTTGTCATAGATGTTCCTTCTTGATGAGACTCTATCAAATCTGATCTTGAACTCTATGCTACTTTCTGAGATACCTTCTGATCCTCCTCACCTTAGATCTGCTCGAAACAAAACCAAATCTATATCAAGCACCCGCTCTGATACCAATTGAAAGTGCAGATGAGGCAAATATATAAGTGCATAAAGTAAGAAAACTGATACGATCTGAGTTTAATTCCCTAATGTAAACTACAAGTGCACAGGACAATTGTAGCTAGTAGGGGTCGAACCACAGAGACTCAAGACTCTTACGATAGATTATAGAAATTCAGGTTAAGCTAGGCGATGCAAATCAGATAGCAGTAAATTAGACAGAAAGCAAAGTAAACGGTTGTAAGCAAGAAGGCAAAGCCTCAGGTCAAGAGAGTTCTCAGGAAATCATGAACATAAGCTAGTCAATCAATCATGATCAAATTAAGAACTGTTCTAGAACTAGAATCACAGAATTATAATAGACCAACTTTCGTTGCGAATATTATCTATGTCTAACAACTTAGCAAGCCAACTTTCGTTGCAAATCCTAGATTTCTAAACAAGCATTAATCTCAGGTTCTTTCGTTCACAATTCTTCTAAACTAAATTTCTTTGCAGATAGTCAAATTGCTCATCTAAGTTCTTTCTAGTTAATTAATCAACTTTCGTTGCAGAAATCAACCTAATATCATAAATCTGGGTAGCTAATTCAGATTAAGCATTAAGAACAACCCTAGATGAAGAACTAGAAAGATATGAATCCATACAGATTGATCAACCTATCATTCCATGAAATCCCCTGTGAGAATCCCTAAACCTAACAGGTAAACTACTCAGACATGGCAATTGAAGCAAAAGACATGATAAATAGAAAACCAAATAGCATAAAATAAAATAAAATAAGAAACTGGGGTTCGAAATCTATTCTCTGTTGAGTACAAGATCAGCCCCTAACTCTCTCAAAGTAAAATAATGTGTAAGTAAAAGCGTAGCCTAAACAATGGCTTAAAAATCCTAATATAATGATCTAATCATGGCTGGGGCTTCTTTGTAATTATGAGAAACTTCTGGGCCAAGTTGCAATTTCCACAAATCTTCATTAAACCGCCGAGAACTGTCCATCTCGCATCTGTGTCGATCGATGCACATGTTGTGTCGATCGACACAATAGTCTGATATCGACAGTGAACTCTTCCTCTCGGGCAAATGCTCCAAATAGCTCCAGAATGCGCCAAAATGTCCAAATCCACTTCAAACGTACCTAGACTTGTAAACACACATAAAAGGACTCCAAAAGACTCTAAAAGACTCGATAAGAAAGACATATACCATGGTTGAAAGTCCTAAAAACCATGATATATCAAATTCAAATTCACTTGAATAAAAAGTAGTTCCACCAATTACAAACGAATAGATGAAACCCCATTGAACTACCGCTCTATCCAATACAAGAACTCTTCAGGATCACACACCTGAGCTGAACTCCCCTAGAGCCTAGACTTTAACACAGACTCAACATAGACAAATACAAAAGCTGTCTTGAGTTTTTATTCTCTCAACTTTTGCATGTTCATAAGGCCATACCTCTCTTCTTTATATTAGGCTAAACTTACTCCCCAAGTTTACCTAAATAAAAATATATCAAATATCCTTTTTGTTAAGATATTTCATATTCCACCTTTTTGTAACTTTTTTTTTCTTGTATCTTCTCCAAAGAATAAGTAAATCACTCAAAGCTGCAATCTTCTCTCCAATATCTGCATCCAGCTTAGCAAATAACTCATAAACCGAATCACGTTATAAAGATTCGTTTATATCTTTAACAATCAAATATAATCAAGTCATGAGTCACGTCTTGTACTACCACTTGTACTGTAATGGCCCTGACCCAACCCATTTAAATATTTCTTAAAAGAAGAAGAAAAGCCCAAAAGCTTTTTAGCCCATTAACTTAACATAAGGTTTCATCCTTGTTTTCCTATAAAAGGAGGTAGCCACCAAGGGAGAAGAGGCATTTGGAGATCTTTGGCGAAGCCCTGCTTCCCCATCGAGTCACCAGACGTCGCCATCCATCTCCGATGAGCCACCTCCGTCTGATCTTCCCTTCTCTTCCATGGATCTCTCTTTATTCTTCTCTCGGGTTAAATTATTCTCCATCCTCCATTGATTCTCCTCTTTTTCTTCTTTCCCGTTCCTAGATCTGATCCTCTGTGGTGTTAGATCTGAGATCTAATCTCGTTTCTTAGATCTACCACTTTTCCAAACGCAGATCTGAGCTCAATGCAATTCGGGCCATCAGATTGATTCGCGTTTTTCCGTCGAACTTTAAGGAACCACGGAACGCACAGTATGTTGTTGGAAAGCTCTCGATCTCATATTTCTAGAAAGGTAAGTACCGCCCAATTCTGACTTACCGTTTGGAAGTTATGATCTTTTTTCTAAAATGTGTCTATTCTTGACGAATCTGTTTTTGGTTAGGTCCAACTCAAATTCCAATTTCCGGTTTAGTCTGGGTCGGGTTGACCAGGTCGGGTTGACCGGGTCGGGTCGGGTTGACCGGGTCGGGTCGGGTTGACCGGGTTGGGTCGGGTTGATCGGTTCGGGTTGGGTTGACCGGTCTGGTTCGGTTTAATCCAGTTTGGCTGGTTAACTTCAATTGACCATAACTAGACCACCCTTAACCCGAATTGAGCGAACCGAAAGCCTAATTCACTTTTTTCCGTCCTTTTTCCAGATCTGTTGTCCGTTTGGGCTAATAAAACTTCAAAATTACGCTTTTGCTCCTTCTTTGGCCAAGGTGAGGATCAGTTGTGATCTCCCTTGCTCTATTTCAATTCTGGACGATAAACCTTTGTTAATACCATCTTTCCTAGGTAGTGTAGCGATAGTAAAGCGCTGATGTAAATGATTGTGGAACGTAGAAACGCTAGGAAATCGCTTAAACCGAAAACGTTGTGTGTGCATGATGGATATGTTTGGTAGAACTGTGCTAGGGATTGTGTGGAAGGCGTGTATAACAGGAATGGTACACAGCCTTGTCGTCGGGGAGGGTGTGACGAGCCCTCCGTTGTGGTGCGTAATGCACGTGTGTGAGGCTTCGGGCCCGTAGGTGTTCGGGAGTGTGTGGGCTTCTGGCCAGGTAAGCACGAACGGACGTAGATTGTGTGGTGAAGCCTTCGGGCGTGTGTGCAAGGTGTTATTCGCCTAGGACTAGGATTCAAAACTGTGTGGCGTAAGTCGGGATTGCGGGTTCCTTAAATCCGCCCTCGCTGGGTAATTGTGTTTGAAACAATTACTCAGTCCTCTCTCCTTTTTTCCGTCTTATTTTCCTTGCAGGTCCGAATGCGTGATCGATCGGTCGTGTGATGAGATTGGTGGATTTGAATACGAAGGAAACATCTGGGTGCCTGGGACTGGATTGAAAAAACGTCCCGGTCGGACCGCTCCGGTTCGACGGGAACCTAAACGCCGCATTTTCGATTCGCCGAAAAACGGGTGTTACATGTATTATACCATGACTGGCACATCAAGTACATCTTCACATTTAACCTACTATACTTGTCAAATACATCTTCACATTTAACCTACTATACTTGTTCGTATTCCACCAGTATGTTGCTGAACGACATACTTTCGCGTTAATGTTCCAACCATCCACGTGACAACCAGAATCTGAAAACCTTTGAAAATTGGCTTTAAAAGGAGCACGTGACCAATTAATCTTGGCCTTACCACTGTCTATTGCCCATTTCTTGCCGTTCCACAGGCTAGCCACCAATTTCATCGGCTTTGATGGATAGCCTACGCCATATCTTTTGTTATTTTTAAATATCCTTAATGGAATTTTGTCCACATAAAACATATTATCGAGAGAAAATAAAAAAACATTATCAAATCATCATTATATTCGAGAATATAAATATTATATTTTGAGTTGTTAAACTTTAACGTCTGTGCTCATCTAGCATTCCAAAAGAATTCATTGTAATTTTACTGTTCCGCTGTATAACAGAACTATGCAATATTGTTAATGTCTAAGTTTCATGGTTAGTATTGTTCATATTAATATTTCATATGTTATACACCGGTGTTTTGATATGAAGTGATGTTTCTATCTCTAAGATAAGAGAGTAAAATGTATAATTTTAATGAAAAAAGAAAACAGTTTTTAAGTTTAGCATTTTACTGAATGACCCATAAATTATTTTTTCTTCAGCTATAAAAAGAACCTCTATAACACGGAAACCAATGGAAAACCACTGTTTCTCTCTTGGTCATGTTTCCGCCCTGAACCACCGCCTTTCACCGCCGGTGAGAGTCTCCTTCCTCCTCCCTTGATCCCCCCTAACCCTCCTCTCCCAAACATCAGCCTTTCTCTTTAACACTTCTCTCCTCTGACCTCGCCAAGCCCCACGAAACCTTCAAATAAATCACATGTAACCTCTCCTTCAAAACTGGCTGAAGGTATGGATATTAACTCCTCTCATTGATGGCTTTGGCTCTCTCGGGACCGAGCTTGCGCCTCTTTTGCTTAATCGGCTTGTAAGTCGGATCCACATTGAGCTCATGAGTCATGACGGAAGGATTTATACCTTTCATGTCCTTGACCGACCATGCGAAGGTCAAAACATTTTGCTGTAGGAATGCGATCAACTCGTTCTTAATATCATATGGTAGTTCCGCTCCAATTCTCAAGCACTTGCTTTCATCGGAATCGTCGATGATGACTTGCTGAATGAGTTCCCTTTCTGGGCCCTTCCTGCCTTGCTCTGTATTAATCATGCATGACGGTACTCTCATCTTGTGTTCTTTTACGAAACATGACCGACTTGCTCTCTGACACCCTTTCACTGTTTGAATTCCTTATGAAGGGAATTTCAGACATTGATGGTAGGTCGAGAATACCTCTTTCATGCTGTATAGCCATGGAGTGCCGAGAATGGCATTGTAAATAGTTGGCTTATCAATAACTTGGAACTTTACCAGTTTGTTGACCCCGCGCGCTAGCGTAAACATGCAATTTGATCGTTCCAATGGTGTATGTCGTCTCACTTGTGAAACTGGTGAGCGGCTTAGCCTTTTGCTTTATGTCTTCCTATTTGATTTCCATCTTCTTCAACGTATCTAGGAAGATCAAATCGATAGAACTTTCGGTGTCAACCAGGTTCCGAGATACCTGACAGCTCCCGATAAGGAGTTCCACTACTAATGGATCGTTATGAGGATAGTGAGTTCCCCAAAGATCTTGATCAGTGAAAATAACAGGCGGCTCATCAGAGAGGATCGGCTGTGGTGCGTTTTCTGCGGCTAATTCCTTGCTCTCGTATCCTCTGATTGATCGAACCAAATCATTTACCGAGATTAAGCCACCCATAATCATGTTGATTCTTCGTACGACCTTGGGGGCTTCACCTTCTTCTTCCTCGTGATCATCGCGGTCACGTTTCAAAGCTACGATGGCGTTGCTTTTTACCTTGTTTAGGCGATTGTTCATCAGCCTGTTCGTCTTGGTTCGGCTGCGACTCGTTCCTCAATTCATCTAAGGACGCCTTTATTTTGCCATTCTTGTATTGGGCGTATAATGAATCTTTGAGGGTCCGACAAGCAGAAGTGTTATGTAATGTGGTTTTGTGATACTCGCAATAATTTTCTTTTGGCTCGGATGCAGTTTGCGATGTCGTATCCTTGTCCTCCTTGCTCCATTTGTTCCAAGGTTTGGACGATCTTTGGTTTCCAGAGTTGCCGACCACCATGGTCGTCTTTATCCCTTTTTCGTAGTGCTGTCTCGGTTCTCAATCCTCCTTTTTATCGGTCTGCTTAGTGGAGCCGAATTTCTTGGCTAGGGCCACTTTTTGTTCATCTAGTTCGATGAATTTGTTCGCTCGATGAAGAGCATCTTCGATAGTCAGCGGTGTATTAAGAACCAGATCTTGGTAGAAGGGGGTTTCATGCCATACATCGTTCGTTAAAGCTGCGATATTGAATTTATCCGGAGCCTCTGAGGGTATCCATTATCTCGGTTAACTGTCTCTCGACATGGATGGGATTTCTTCCTCGGGTAGGTGTTTCTTGAACATTACCATGAGATGAGCCTTGCTCGTGGCAATGACGATCTCAGCGTGAGTTATGCTCCCGGCGCGAGCTCCGCCTGCGATGTGAACCTCGCCCATGCTGAGATTCGTACTCGTCTCGTTAGTGATGCAGAACGTACTCATAGTCCAGATCTCTGTGGGGTGAGTATCGTTCTTGATGTGAATCATCTTGCTTTCGGTGTGAGTCTCGCTTGGGTTTGTCCTTTGAATCCCGTCTTCGGTGCGAGTATCTCGTTCACGCTTATCTTCCTGGTCTCGCCCCCGGTGTGAGTCTTTTTAGGTTCGTCGTCTAGATCTTGACCCCGGTGCGGATCTTCTTCGGGCGTATCATAAACTAGTCTCCTAAAGACGTCTTTCTTTTCTTTGGGGGTAATGACGCGTCGTAATTTTGACGGATATCTCGACTGTTGGTCGGAGCAAATTTTATCCTTCTCAGCCTGCAACTGGTCGATTTTCTCTGAAAACTCTTTTAGCAAATCGTCCTGTGATATATCATGGTTTTTCTAGGTTTCAACCATGATATAATTATATATATTGAGTCTTTAACCTGGTTTTCCGAGTATTGAGTCTTCTACAGGTAGCTTGCGTTTGGAGCAAATAGTTGGATTATAGGACGTTTTTTGAGATCTGTGAAATGAGATGAAGTTGGAGTCTCGACCACGACTGGATGTCGACCGACATCAATCCAATGTCGGCCGACACTGAGGGCGACATGACTTATACGCCGAGTTGAAGACATCTTTTGAAGAATTACAAATTTGCCCATACGTTTTCCCTAATTCAAATCTTGCCCCAGAACGTGTTTAGTGTTTTTATTAGGTTTTTCAGACTCAGTATAATTATCTTGTTCTTACTTTGTTCTTGCTTTGGAGATTGAGAGATTTGGTGCCAAGGGGTTTTTCTTGCTGCTTGTAACCTTTGAGAGAAGGATTTCGAACCCCTTTTTATCTATCTATTCAGTCTTTGGGTTTCTATTCAATGATGTGTTGTTTATCTGATAATATGTCTGAGTAGTAACCTAGTTGGATTTAGGAATTCTCATCGGTTTTTATGCATGTTTAGATAACTGATTGATTAGGATTCTAAAACTATTCGTTCATCACCTAAGTTGCACTTAATACTGAATTCTGGATTGATCACATAGGATTTAGATCTGAGATAATTAACTTAGCACGAGAGTGTTAGTTATAATCTGAATAAACTTAGTGTGAGCAATTTGACTAGATACAAAGAGATTTGGTTTAGGAGAATTGTGAACCGAAGAACCTGTTTCTAATACTTGTCTAGAACTCTAGGATTACAAAGAGATTTGGATCACTAGGTTGCTAGATATAGAAATAATCTCAGCGAGAGTTGGATTGTTTATCATTGTGTTTCTAGTTCTTGAACTTGTGCTAAATCTGAATCCGGTTAGTTAAGTATCTGACATTGTATAATTCCCGAGAACTTCCTAAGTCTGACGCTTTTCTCCCATTGAAAACACTCTTTAAATTACTTCCATTCGTTTACTGCTTTCTCCTGGTTGGCTTAGCTTAACTTGAAGACATATAGTCTATCGCGTGAATCTTGAGTCCTTGTGGATACAATACCCTGAAATACTACATTCGCATAACTGTGCACTTGCAGTAGAATAGGGAATAATCTCGACCTATCAAGTTTTTGGCGCCGTTTCCGGGGACTCATTTGAGTTCGCCGATAGATTTTGTTTTAAAGTTTAGTCTAAGTCATTTTTATTTCTTTGATTACTCACATTCTCTTGTTTGGCTTGTTTTTGTTGCTGCATGAATCGACAGAAGCACTCACTCTAGTGTCCCCCGACACCAAGCGCGGATTTCACCTCTGAAATCAGTGTATGCCAAGTCGACACACCCGGAGCAACCCGAACGAAGAACTTGTTAACCTCAGACTTGAGGAACTAGCTAAACTTGAGAGAACAAACAGAAAAGCTCAGAGAACTTCAAGGATGGTGAATAACCGTGTGGTTTTGATACCAGATGCTGAAGGAGTTCTGAGAGACCGACAGAACAATCCCTACAATGCTCAGGGGAAAAGGATTGATGCCCAAGGAAATATAATTCATGAACCTGACCAGCTGATATATCATGGTTTTTACCGGTTTTATGCCATGATATAATTGTGTTTTAGTGTTCTTTTGTGTTCTTTTAGAGTCTTTTACAGGTTTAATCAGGTTTGGAGCAGAATTGGAGATATTGGAGCATTTTGGGATTTTTGGAGTGATTGGCCGAGAGATTGAGCTCACTGTCCGATTTTGAGATCATGCATCGATCGACACACCTTTGGTGTCGATCGACACACTAGCGAGATGGGCCGATACGGCGGTTTAATGAAGAATGAAGATTTTGCACTTTGGTCTAGAAAGTTCCAGTATTTACAAAGAAGCCCCAGCCGAGATTATGCCTATATAATTAGGATTTTGGTGTTTATTTTACTTACGCTTTCATAATTAAGAGCAGAGAGTTTTTAGAGCTATTGGGGCTGATCTGATCATGTACTTCACTTTATTTTGGAGAAGATTTCGAACCCCTTTATTTATTTAATCTCTTTTATGCAATCTATTAATTCTATGACTTCTGTTTCATTAATCATGTCTGAGTAGATTCATAGTTAGGTTTAGGGTTTCTCATTAAGGATTTCATGACTTGCTAGACTTGTTTAATTCAGTTAAGGATTCATATGATTAGAATGTTCTTCGATCTAAATTGTGCTTAATGCTAGTTCTAATCTGATCAATTAGAATCTAGACCTTAGGTTGCTAAATACGACACGAGAGTGTAGTTTAGAATCTGAACTATTTAGGTTGAGCAATTAAATTATTCGCAAAGAGATTTGGCTTAGTTAATTGTGAACATATCGAACTTGAAATTAATGCTGGTTTAATCTTTTAGTAATTGCAAAGAGATTTGAATTACTGCACTTAGACTTTGAGAATTCTCGCAAAGAGATTTGGTTAATTCTATATCCGTGATTTGAGTTCTAGAACTGTCCTTAATTAGATCCTGACTGATTAACTTGTCTGCTTGTCTGATTTCCTGAGAATACCCTAGACTTAGCGCCTTTAATTAACTGCTTTCACAACCAATCCTGCTATTGATTTACTTTTCTCGCATTGCTTTTAGTTTACTTCACATCTGCTTTCTTCTTAGTCTAAATTCCTACAGTTCATTATCTATCGAGACCAGAGTCTCTGTGGATTCGATACCCTATATACTACAATCACTTAACTGTGCACTTGCAGTAGAATATGATTAAAACTAGACCCCTATCAAGTTTTTGGCGCCGTTGCCGGGGACTCTTAGAGTCTTCGATAGGATCGAACTTAGGGTTTCTACTAGGATTTTTTTTTCTTTTCTTTGTTTTTGTTTTTGTTTTTTTATTTTATTTTAGTTACTAAACTTTTCTCTGTTTTCTCTCTGTCGCAGGTATCGATTTCGCTTTGCGTCGATCGTTGCACCCGTTGTGTCGATCGTCACTAGGCGATTCTGAGATTGAATCGATCGTTGCACTGATAGCATCGATCGTTGCTTGACGATTACAGACAGTTTATGCAGAAGCGTGAAACTCGAAGTAATCAGAACCTGAACCTTGTTAATCTCGGACTTGAAGAACTTGGACGTCTAGAGAGGACTAAAAGAAGAGAAAGAAGAGCAAGGATGGTGGTAGAGAAGCTAATCTTAATACCTGATGCTCAAGGTACACTGAGGGACCGAGATAACAACCCGTACAATGCTGCTGGGCATCGGGTTGATGCTGAAGGGAATGTAATCTCTGATCCTCCTGAGCAACAACAACCGCAACAGGAGCAGATCCAAGGTCAAAGACAGGCCCAAGGTAGAGAGATGGTTGTCCATGAGAGGACTTTAGCTGACTACAACAGACCGGATGAGTTTCATGCAAACCAGTCAGCTTTAGTGATTCCTGGCTTTGAGAGGAATGATTTTGAGATTAAGACCATCTACTACTCGCTGATGAGACAGAATGCATTCCATGGTTACCCCACAGAGCAGCCTATGGACCACATTGATCAGTTTGAGGATATAATCACTGGCATGAAGTATGATGGAGTTTGCCAGGATTATCTATTTCTTAAGCTCTTTCCACACAGTCTTGCTGGAGACGCTGCTGCATGGCTGAAGCAACTGCCACCTGGGCAGTTTGATACATGGGCAGCTCTGAAGAGTGAGTTCCTGCGTCACTTTTATGATGATGCGAGTTCAGATCAGTCCAGAAAGGACATACTCACATTCTCCCAAGGACCAGTGGAGCCTTTGAAAGCTGCCTGGATGAGATTCAAGAAGTACTAGCGTGACTGCCCACACCATGGATTCACTGAGGTCCAATTGATAGGTATCTTCTTCAGAGGCATAGATCTGCCATATCAGTCTGCGCTGGATAACTCCAGTAATGCAAACTTCAACACCAGGACTCCTGCACAAGCTAAGCAGTTGATTGAGAACTTAGTGAGCAGCAACAGTTGCAAGACTATGGATGATAGGAGGAAGAAATCTGGTGGAAGTGTAGAGAATTCAGAGATGGCTGAATTTAGATCTAAGCTGGACACAATTTGCAATCTCCTGGCTGGTAAGAAAGCTGTCCACTTTGCCCAAGATGTAGAGGTAATTCAGACTGAGGAGGACACTCAGGAAGAAGATGTGAATTACATTGGAGGATCTGGTTTCCAAGGTAACATATTTGGTAATCAGCAGGGAAACAGATTTTTCAATGGAGGACAAAGGAGTGCTTTCACAGGCAATCAGAACTCCTTTGGACAGACAAGTGGTTTTCAGAAACCTTTTGGACAAGGTACTCAGAGAACCTATGGATCTTCATCTTATTAGACTCCTCCTGCAGCCACTGCTCATGAGAGTAAGATGGAAACAATGATGGAACAGCTGCTGGAGAGCCAGACTAAGATTTCTGTGGACTGCAATAAGAAGTTGGATGCTGTCTATGAGGATCTCAATGGTAAGTTTGAGTCTCTGAACACTCATATGAAGCAGTTGGATACTCAGGTGAATCAGATTTCCAGTTCTATGAAGGGAAAAGGAGTAGCAGACACTCATATTAAGGCCTGGTTTGTGTACATTGATGATGGGTCTCACCTAGGTGAAGGATTTGAGCTAAGTACAGCTGAGTTGGTAGAGGAGGATGAAATCTCGGATTTTGGAAAAAATCTCTCGGGTGAAAACTGTGAAAACAGTGTTGCATCGATCGACACATATCTAGTGTCGGTCGATGCAGGTCGTGAGAAGACAGACTCGCCGGATGCTGATGATATTGATGCGGATTTGGAGCTTGATCGCTTATTCCCTGGAGTGTCTGAGATTACTCAGGAGGAGATTTATGCACAATCCATTAGACTATATCCCTCAGTATCTGAAGTGATTAAGCAGGAGATTGAAGAGCTTTAGCAGCTTGAGGAGATTGGTGAAGAGTTGGAAGAAATTCCATCTTCTGATGATCCACCTTATCACCCATGTGTACAGAGATACTTGAACAAGATGTTGCCTTTAGATGAAGAGCTAAAAGATTGGGTGATTGTAGTCCCTCCGCAGATAAGTAATGTGCTGTTAACCAAGGTTCCCAAGAAGCTGCCTGATCCTGAGATTTTTGTGCTAAGTTGTTCTATCTTCGAGGATAGTTTTAGGCGTTCTCTTTGTGATCTTGGAGCTGCTGGAAGTCTTATGCCGTATTCTGTGGCAGAGAAGCTGGGTATGCTGGATTTTTCTCCTACTAGGACCTCTCTTGTCCTAGCTGATCAGTCTATACGAGTTCCGGAAGGACTCCTTGAGGACATCCCGGTGAGAGTTGGAAACTATTTAGTTCCAACAGACTTCCTAGTGCTGAAGTATGACAGTGATCATGATGATGCGTTGATATTGGGAAGACCATTCTTGGTTACAGCGGGAGCAGTAATAGATGTTAGACACAGTCTGATAGACCTCCATCTGGGAGATGAGCCGCCGCATTTTGAGATGGACAAGCTGCGTAAGCCACTGATAGATGGGCAGACATTTACCATCATGGATGGAGATGATGAGCAGCCAAGTGATACAGTGATTTTGGATCCTGGAGAGCAATTTACTCCTTCTTTTCTTGGACAGGATCATTCTGATACAACTTATTCTCCGCCATGGATGAGGAGGCTTGCACAGAGGCAATCAAAGTCTCTGTCAAGATCTCCAGCATACTGATCTTGTTCGTCCGGTCAAGCTAATGACCTTAAACAAGCGCTGAGTGGGAGGCAACCCACTGTTAGGTTTAGTTGTTTTTCTATCTTATTTTTGGTGTTTTTCTTAGGATTTCACGATTTTCTTTGTTTTTGCTAAGTTTTAGATACAGAACTCGAGTCTGGAGATGTGTGACGATCGATGCACTTGTGCACCGGTCGTTGCAAGGAGATTACGACGAGGAGAGGTGATCGCATTGTGACGATCGTTGCGGACCTGTGCAACGGTCGTTGCAATTGGTTCAATTGCAAAATTAAGGTACGCGCACTAAACCGGAATCGATCTGGTTCAACCAGCATCGATCGTTGCCACCTGGCAACTGTCGTTGCACCCACGACCGAGGTAAGTTGCCTTAAACCCTTCTCTCCTCTTTTCTTCTCCATTTCTCGCCGTCCGCACGAACCAAAAACCCCAAAACTCTCATTTCTTCATCATTTTCTTCGAATCCAAGTGTTATTCTCTCGATTTTACACTGTCAATTCATTCTTATAGCCCATATATCACGAATCCAAGGTAATGTGCCTCTATTTTATGATTTTCGGATTTAATTTTTAGGGTTTTTAGAAATTGAGAATTTTGGATTGAAAAGTGATGAATGCTTGCTTAAATGAACATGATTTAGGTTGTTTAGTGATGGGTTATTGTTGATTTTGTGGTTGTTTGAACGAATTTAGAACGATTTTAGAGATTGTTGTTGACGGCCAAAATCGCCTTGCAACGGTCGTTGCATTTATGCAACGGTCGTTGCTTTGCGATTTTGGGGAAATGTTCGATAATGCGAAATCGCCTTGCAACGATCGATGCCTTAGGTGCAACGGTCGTTGCTTCGCGATTTCGCAGAGAGATTGCCGAGAACTAACGGTTTGAATTTCTTGTTGAAAACAGATGGCATCTCGCAGACAACCCCGCAAGCACAGAGCCACAGCAGCAACAGCCACACGACAGTACATTCCACCACCAGAGTGGTTTCATAGAGAGTCACAGCCACCTGAGCCTTATGTGAGAGTTGGTCCAGCAGTATCACTGCCTTGGCCCCGAGCAGATGCGGCAGAGATCCCGTCAACCAGAGTTTGGCCAGAGGATATTGCTAAGTTCCTCAAGACAGCTGATTTCACAGAGAGGCCACTGCTCAACCACTGGGACGATTATGACACGTTGTTGTACAACGGTTGGTGCAACATGGAGCTCAAACCAACCAAGTTTGCAGACTATTCTACCTATAAGAGTCTGGGGATCGATAAGCAGGTACTTGCAGTATGCAAGGGCATTGGTCTAGGTACAATGCCTATGCGTCCTTATGATTTGTCCCCAGAGCTGGTCAGACAGTTGCTAGCCACTTGCAGAGTGGTTTACCCGGATCCAGACAGCAGGAGCGCTACAGGAGGTATCTTTACCTTCATGAGTTTAGGAGTCAGGTATCAGATTCCTTTGCTAGATATCTGTAGGATCTACGGTTTCAGCACTGAGTCGAGACGCATTGGCATGCCGCTTGAGTGGGATCCAGAGGAGGCTCGAGTATTCTGGGAGTGTATTGGCAGTGGTCGATACAACTCGAGGACTACACCGGTGAAGCAGGTGAGGCATACTGTACTGAGATATGTCTTGTGTATCTTGTGTTGGAGTTTGTTGTGCAAGTATGAGGCCAACAAGATGCGCAAGTATGAGATGGAGATGTTGTTTATCGGGCTGCGAGACCAGTTTGAGGATTCTAGCATGAGAGATCCTACTAAGGGTCTCAACTTGGGAGCTATTTTCACTCAGCACTTGTGTGACCTGCAGACGAAGCCATTTGATGGCGTGGACACTGAGACAGTAGGGAGTATTCTTACTCCCATCTTCATGCACTGCGGGATTCCCTTAGAGGGCACAAAGTGTAACACAGCCAAGGAGTTCCTTGATTTCAGCCACCTGCAGAGCTCTACCTGGCTCAAGGAGGGACGCATTTGGGTTTATCATGATCAGAGTGCTGGGAAGTGTGGTGTGGATCTTCCTGCTCCTGGACTTACACGGATTGATACGCTGGATGCTCTGAGATTCCAGCCACCTGAGACCGAGCAGCGCAGAGTCCCTTCTATGGCTCATCCGCTGGGAGAGCCTTCCACACGAGCTTCGTCTTCCTCTGCCCCTGCGCCAGCTGCTGCCCCTGTTGATGACATCGGACCTTATCCTGGGATCACAGTGCCCTACGGTGATATGTCTGAGGCTGAGTGGAGAGAGCGTAGTGATGGGATATGGAAGACCATTTGGGAGTGGATGCGTGGCTGCACCTGCAGGAGACAGCCACAGATACACCATCCAGCACCTTCTCGACGCAGACAGCGTTCTCCTGAGGACTCCGGTGGTACTGATCCATATGCTGGGATAGATGATGAGAGCGAGTGAGCGTAGCTGTCATCTCTAGACATTCGGTTCTGTACTCTGATTTTCTTTTTCTTTTTCCTTGCACTTTTTATTTTGATTTCTTGTATGCTACTATGTTTGGATGGTTATGCTTGATTAGATACACTTGTTGCCATGATTTTACTCTGTTTTCAGTGTTTTCAGCTTGCAGGATTCGAAATTGATAAATTCTAACGGAACTAACCTGCTAACTTGCTGACTGATCCGAAAGACGCAGTGCGTCGATCGACACACCATTGTGTCGATCGTTACAATGAAAAATCGCACAGAAACGGTCGATGCACCTAGTGCAACGATCGATGCCTGAGCGACAGAGGTAAAAAAAATCCGACAGAACTCAACCCATCTTAAACAAATTTTTCTTTCTTTTTGCCAATCCTTCGCTTGACACTACTGGGGACAGTGTGTCTTAAGTGTGGGGGAGGTTCTACTAACTTCTTTCTTTTTGTTTTCTTAGAGTCAGTTAAATTATTCAAAATTTGTTTTATTGAGTCAAAATTTGTTTAAGTAAGAAACAATGATTTTTTGAGAAGATTAGCAGCACTTGCAGGAACTTAAGTAACCATTGGGATGAAGCTGCAGATCAATCTATGACTATTAGAAAACCCAGACACAGATCAACCTACTGAGGACACCCACATCACTTCAGGTATCAGAGGATCCTTTTACTGACTTCAAACTTAATACTGACTTAGATTTCTCACCTAAGGGTTTGGAATACTTTGAGTCGGATTCCTTTGTTAGTTCTGACACAGCCTGTAAACCTGTCCTATTTGGTTCCCTTCTCCCCTTCTATAAAGTAAAAAAAAAAGAGTAATAAACTGAGGATGAGTTAGTAACTCCGAAGTGGTCTCTGGGAGTGGTAGCTAAAACTATTACCTCCTGTGCATCCATGGAATGTGTCCAAAGTACACCCCAAAACGGGAAGAACACTGATAAAAAAATAAAATGATACCCAATGGGGAAAAATCAGTTGTTAAGGAAGAGAAAAGAGAAGAAAGGGACTAGAGAAAGATAGTATGGTGGTCTAGAGCTGATAAGGTAAGAGTCCATGTGCCTTTGATCGATATTTCTTAGGTGAGACCGCACTTAAATATTTGCAGAAGTCAGTAGGGAGAATTTGAATGCGTGAATGTGATTGTGGAGTTTACTTAGGACAGTTGCTAAGTGTGGGGGAAGTATATGTTGGTCTTGATGTCTGCAGGTTGATTCTTTCATGTGGTTTACTAAGGGGAATCTGAGTGTTGCTGCTTCTAGGATGAAAAGAGTTTCTGAAGAGTTTTCAAACCTCTTCACTACATTCTAGTTCTCTGTTTTGCTTGAGGGCAAGCAAAGGCTAAGTGTGGGGGAGTTGATATATCATGGTTTTTACCGGTTTTATGCCATGATATAATTGTGTTTTAGTGTTCTTTTGTGTTCTTTTAGAGTCTTTTACAGGTTTAATCAGGTTTGGAGCAGAATTGGAGATATTGGAGCATTTTGGGATTTTTGGAGTGATTGGCCGAGAGATTGAGCTCACTGTCCGATTTTGAGATCATGCATCGATCGACACACCTTTGGTGTCGATCGACACACTAGCGAGATGGGCCGATACGGCGGTTTAATGAAGAATGAAGATTTTGCACTTTGGCCCAGAAAATTCCAGTATTTACAAAGAAGCCCCAGCCGAGATTATGCCTATATAATTAGGATTTTGGTGTTTATTTTACTTACGCTTTCATAATTAAGAGCAGAGAGTTTTTAGAGCTATTGGGGCTGATCTGATCCTGTACTTCACTTTATTTTGGAGAAGATTTCGAACCCCTTTATTTATTTAATCTCTTTTATGCAATCTATTAATTCTATGATTTATGTTTCATTAATCATGTCTGAGTAGATTCATAGTTAGGTTTAGGGTTTCTCATTAAGGATTTCATGACTTGCTAGACTTGTTTAATTCAGTTAAGGATTCATATGATTAGAATGTTCTTCGATCTAAATTGTGCTTAATGCTAGTTCTAACCTGATCAATTAGAATCTAGACCTTAGGTTGCTAAATACGACACGAGAGTGTGGTTTAGAATCTGAACTATTTAGGTTGAGCAATTAAATTATTCACAAAGAGATTTGGCTTAGTTTAATTGTGAACATATCGAACTTGAAATTAATGCTGGTTTAATCTGTTAGTAATTGCAAAGAGATTTGGATTACTGCACTTAGACTTAGAGAATTCTCGCAAAGAGATTTGGTTAATTCTATATCCGTGATTTGAGTTCTAGAACTGTCCTTAATTAGATCTTGACTGATTAACTTGTCTGCTTGTCTGATTTTCTGAGAATACCCTAGACTTAGCGCCTTTAATTAACTGCTTTCACAACCAATCCTGCTATTGATTTACTTTTCTCGCATTGCTTTTAGTTTACTTCACATCTGCTTTCTTCTTAGTTTAAATTCCTACAGTTCATTATCTATCGAGACCAGAGTATCTGTGGATTCGATACCCTATATACTACAATCACTTAACTGTGCACTTGCAGTAGAATAGGATTAAAACTAGACCCCTATCACCAGCCTCAAGAGGAGAGGCAGATGGTTAATCCTGGAGCTAATCCGCCACCTAATCCTCCTGCTGCGGAGAGGACTCTTGCTGACTACAATAGGCCTGGCGAGTTCTACAACAACATGTCTGCTATTGTGCCTTCTCCTTTCGTGAGGAATGAGTTTGAGCTCAAGGCTGCCTACTATGCACTTCTGAGGCAGCATCCTTTTCATGGTCTCCCACATGAGAAACCCATGAACCACGTTGAGGATTTTGAAGCCTTCATCACTGGAATGAAGCACGATGGAGTGGGTTATGACTTCCACCTAGGAAGTTAACCACTTGGGATGCAGTGAAGAGAGAGTTCTTGAGACATTTCTATGATGATGCTCGCTCCGATCAGCTTAGACAGGATCTTCTGAAATTCACTCAGGGACCTACAGAGCCTCTGAAAACTGCTTGGGAGAGATTTAAGATGTACCAACGAGATTGTCTCCATCATGGATTCTCTGAAGTTCAGCTGCTAGGCATTTTCTTCAGAGGTATAGATATTTGGTACCAGTATGGGTTGGATGCTGCCAGTAATGGAAACTTCAACACAAGAACTCCTGAGCAGGCCAGAACATTAATTGAGAACTTGGTGAGCAGTAACAGCACCAAGAATGCTAACAAGAAGAGGAAGGAGTCTGGTGGAAAAGTAGACAACTTCCAGATTGCTGAAATGAAGAGTAAGCTGGACTCTGTTCATAGCTTGCTGACAGGAAAGAAGGCTGTCCATTTTGCTCAAGAGGTTGAGGAGATTGAAGATGGCTGCCAAGGAGAAGATGTGAACTACATTGGTGGTTCTGGATTTCAAGGAAACATGTTTGGAAATCAGCAAGACAACAAATTCTTCACTGGTGGACAGAAGAGTGCTTTCACAAGCAATCAAAACTCTTCTGGATATGGTCAGAATGTTGGTTATCAAAACCCTTTTCAGCAGAACAACTCTTATCAGAGAACCTATGGATCATCTTCCTATCAGACACCTCCTGCTACTAGTGCTCATGAGAGTAAGTTGGAAGCTATGATAGAGCAGTTGCTAGAAGGTCAGACAAAGACTGTTGTGGATTTCAACAAGAAAATAGATGTTGTCTACACTGATCTAAATGGGAAGTTTGAATCCTTGAGCACATATATGAAGCAACTGGATACACAAGTGAACCATATTTCAAGCTCAGTTAAGGGGAAGAATGTTCAGAACACCCACATAAATGCTTGGTCAGTTCAGGTTGAGGATGGGCTAGATCAAGGAGAAGGATTTGAGGTTAAGACAGCTGAAATCGTTGAAGATAGTCAAAAATCCGAAGCTGCAACCTCAACGTCGACCGACATTGATCTTGACGTCGGCCGACAACCATCTTCAACAGTAATTTGGAGTCCTCACGACGAACGGAAATCGACCATGATCGATTATGGAGCAGACATCTATGGAGAATTGGCTTATGTCGACCGACATCACTCCAACGTCGGTCAACACTCCAGGCGAGAAGGTCAAACTTCACCAACATCTTGTGGCACTACTGAAGAGAAGGTCTACAAGCCTCCAATACCCTTTCCTAGGGTAGTTATGAAGTCTAAACAAGAGCTTGATAAAGCCAGACGCCTGGAAGTGATGGATACGAAGTTGAAAGAGGATCCACATGCTGATGTTTTGCCCTATCATCCTTTTCTACAGAGATACATGGAGAAGATGTTGCCCATAGACGAGGATTTGAAAGAATGGGTGGTAGTACTTCCTAAACGAGTCAGTGACGTGTTGTTTAATCAGATCCCCGAGAAGCTACCAGATCCTGGTGTATTTGTGCTGGATTGTTCCATCTTCTAGGATAACTTCGAGCGCTCCTTGTGTGATTTAGGGGCTGGCAGAAATCTCATGCCATACTCTGCGACAGAGAGATTGGGGATGACAGATTTCGCACCCACTAGGATCTCTCTAATCCTAGCTGATCAATCAAGGAGGATTCCAGAAGGAGTTCTTGAGGACGTCCCTATTAGAGTGGGAACTACTTAGTCTCAACTGACTTTGTGGTGCTGAAGTACGATAGTGAACCGGATGATCCTCTGATACTGGAAAAACCCTTCTTAGCTACTGCTGGAGCGATGATCGATGTGAGGCATAGTCTGATTGATCTCCACCTGGGATATAAGCCTCTGCACTTAAAGATGGATAAGTTTCGAAGGTCTGCTATTGACGGTCAAGCCTTTAGCATTGAGCTGGAGCAAGAAGCTCAGACTAGTGATGTTTCAGTTCCTGATCCTGGAGAACAGAAGATGGTGGTTTCTCAGGATTCCACTCTAACATCTTCGGAGCTTGCAACTGCTTATAAGCATAAAGCTCCAAACGTCAAGGCTCCACCAAAGCAGAGGTATGCATATTCACAACTCAGTTCTACTAACTTAATTGCTATGAATGTAGGAGAACATCCCATTCCTTCTTTCCTTGGACGATCTCACGCTGACACTACTTACTCTCCACCATGGATGAGGAGACTTTCGTAGAGGCACTCACAGCCTCTGTCGAAACAACCAGGAGTCTAATCTCCCACCAAAGTCAAGCTAACGACTAAAAACAAGCGCTGAGTGGGAGGCAACCCACTGGTAAATTGTATATACTAGAATTTTTGGTCTTGCATTTTGTTTTCTTTTTTTTGGTGTTTTTGTGTCAAGTCTCGCAGGATCAGTAGCACTGAGAGGTCAGTGTCGGCACGAGGAAGTTCGAGCACGAACGAAAATCGACCGAGGTCGATTTCTAAGGTCGATTTGGGAAATGAAATCGAGTGTCGGCCGACACTGAGGTTGAATGTCGGTCGACATAGATGAAATCGAGGTAAGTTTTCTTAAAACCCTCGACCCGACTTCTTCTTCCTCATTCTTCCTCTCGCCCAAAATCATAAAAATCGACATCTCTCTCGTTTCTTGACCGATTTTGACGATCCAAAGCTCCATTCCTTTTGTTTTTCCGTTCTCTATCCATCTCTAGTATCCGTTTAATCGATATGCGAAGGTATGATTCTTAATCTCCATTTTTCAGTTCGTGTTCAAGGGAAGAAAGCTTCGATTTTTGATCGATCTGTTGATATCTAGGACGTATTGGCTATGGAATATGGTTGATTTGAGTACTGTGGATGATTGTCTAGGCTCAATTGAATGAGATTGTGACGTTGAAATTTTGATACGTTTGAGTCTCATTCTTTTCGACTGCTCGTTTATTGTCTTGCAGATGGAGCCTTTTCTGAACCGTGGAAAGCGCCCACGAAAAGCCCCTGATACCGCTGCTTCTGGCTCCTCGTCACAGCAACGCGACACTGCCGACAATCAGAACAAGCACCTTGGCTAAGAATGGAAGAGAGGAGGTTCAGGGTCACTTGTTTTGCAGACGAGCATGCGGTCGAAGTAAAGAAGCGCACCTGCACCCATAGACCAATCTCAGAGCAATGGGATGATTATGACAGCTTGTTCTACAACGCTTGGTGTAGCGTTAAGATCGAGCCCACACGGCTTCCTTGCATCACGACTATGAACAAGCTGAAGATACGATTAGATGTCTTACGAGTTATACGGACGATTGGCTTGGGTACGTTCTGTACCAAGTACTATCATTTGTATGAGGAGCTGGTCAGACAGTTCATGGCCACAGTCCGTGTTTACTACTCTAATGATTTGGTGAGGAAGGCTTATGAAGGGATATTGACCTTCATGGCCAAGGGCAGAAGGTACAGGCTCAGCCTCCAGGAGCTATGTGACAATACGAGTTTGACAGGACGAGAGAGCGAGTCAGTTTGCCTGAGCACTGGCCCGATGTGCAACTTTTCTGGCAACACTTTGGCACCGGAGTGTACGATTCCCAGACCAGCAGACAGACCGCTGTGCGCCATCCGGTTCTGCGGTATTTTGTCCGAGTATTAGCCAACATTATCTTGTGTAAGATGGAGCCTGGGATGATGAGGATTGCTGAGCTTTTGTTGCTCTATATTGGGATAGGCAGCAGTGTTGATGTCAGTGAGTATGAGGACACTCATTTGGTAGCAGACGTCAATATGGGAGCTATTTTTGCTCATCATTTGGAGACCTTGAAGGTGACGAAGCCATTCACTGGGAAGGCGACTAAGACAGAGATGGTCGGGAGTCTTTTAACTCCCATCTTTGACCAGTTTGGGCTCGACAGGAGTCAGATGGCCATTTGTACTAAGAGGCCTACCATGGACTTCATACATCTGAAGAGCATGCAATGGATCAAGGGAGACGTCAATGGCAAGCAATTCTTGTGGCGTTTCCATGACATATCTGGCGTTGAGCGCCTCTTTCCCCTTCCAGAGACGAAGCTCACAAGCATCACTAACGAGCCTCTTTCACTCTCCTTCCAGCCCAATGTAGATCTTTGTCGAGGTATCCCGCATCGTTCTACTGTACTTAGAGGGGCTTCTTCTGGAGTTGATGCCTCTGCTGCTGAGCATGATGTTGTCCCTGCTGATGATTCAGATGAGACCTATGGGTTTCCCGAGCTTCCAGGACCAGCAGAAGACATGCCACCAGGGCAATTTCAGAAGTGGGCAGCATATGTTCTCAAGGGAATTTGGAAGAAAGTTCACCGCATGTCCTGCCAACGCTCATAGCGCGTTCACCACCCACAGCCACGACGCCGCGCACCAGCGCAAGCACCTGTCCATGTGAGCTCAGAGGATGAGGAGATAGAGGAGCCTTCTGACTCCGAGGAGATGGATGATGAGGACTCTCCAAACTTCTAGAAACCTGCTGCTACCGATTATGCACTTGTTTCTTTTTCTTTTCTTTCTTTTGAGTCATTTTGATGTTTCTTTTGAGTCAGTCTGTCAGTCCCGTTTGTTTGGAACCTTGACTATTTGAGTTTATGCATCAATATTGTTGTTTCTGATGTGATTTTGAGTGATCTAACACAGCTAACATGTGAGTAATTGAGTGCTAACCCATGAACTCAACCACGGCAGACTCTACATCCTGCGTATGATCATACGACCCTGATGTCGGGCGACACTGACCTTGGTGTCGGTCAACATCAGTCGTGTTCAGGTTCGACTTTTTAACTCAATAACTCTATGGTTCCAAATCGATTTCTTCCGAACCCAAGCTGCGATTGCACTGGGGACACTGCAGTCTAAGTGTGGGGGAGGTGGTTACTGACATGGTGTTTTGTTTTCTTAGAGTCAGTCCCTTGTTTTCCTTTGTTTTCAAATTGGTTTTATTGAGTCAAAATGTGTATGAAACTATGATTTTTCGAGAAAATTGTTCGCTGGAACATGAACTAAGTGACCATTGGACAGACTTGCAGTAGCTCTATGACTATTAGAAAACCCCACACAGATCAACTTACCAAGAACACCCATATCTAACCAGGTATTCAGAGGTTCCATCACTAACTTCACCTCTAATAATGACTTATTTTCTCATTTAGGGGCTTGGTATCTCTGGATCGGATTCCTCTTATGTGTTTGACACAGCCTATGATCCTGTTTAAGTATGGTTCTTGATTCCCCCCCCCCCCCTTTAAAGTAAAAAAAAGATTAAAACTGCGGATAAGCTAGTAGCTTCGAAGTGGTCACGAGAGTGGTAGAGACCCCTATTACCTCCTGTGCATCCATGGAAACATGTCCAAAGTTACACCCCGAATAAAAAGGGAAGAGCACTGATAGAAAAAATAAAGTTATACCCAGTGCGGAAAAATCAGTTGCTAAGGGAGAAAGGGAAAAGAAAAGAACCAGAAACCGACAGTTTGGTGGTCAAGTATTGACTGAGTTGAGTCCATGTGTCCTCTGATCGATACTCCCTCTGTGAGACCACACCTAATTGTATACAGAGGTTAGTGTGGTGAACTTGAATGTCCTATTCTGATTGTGGAGTTTACATGGGACAGTTGCTAAGTGTGGGGGAAGTACATTGTTAATCTTGATCTCTGTAGGAAAGTTTTCAGTGGTTTCCTAAGTGATTGTGAATGTGAAAGTTCCCAAGACGAAATGAGTTTCTGTGTTTTCAAACCTCTTTCGCTTTTGTTCTTTACTTGCTTGAGGGCAAGCAAGAGTTCAGTGTGGGGGAGTTGATATATCATGGTTTTTCTAGGTTTTCAACCATGATATAGTTATATATATATTGAGTCTTTAACCTGATTTTTTTCGAGTCTATTGAGTCTTTTACAGGTAGGCTTGCGTTTGGAGCAAATAATGGGATTATATGACGTTTCTGGCGATCTGTGCAATGAGCTGAAGTTGGAGTCTCGACCAAGACTAGATGTCGACCGACATATATCCAAGGTCGGTCGACACTGAGGGCGACATGACTTATACGCCGAGTTGAAGATATCTTTTGAAGAATTGCAAAGTTGCCCAGAAGTTTTCCCTAATTCTAATCTTGCCCTAGAACGTGTTTAGTGTTTTAATTAGGTTTTTCAGACTCAATGTCATTATCTTGTTCTTACTTTGTTCTTGCTTTGGAGATTGAGAGATTTGGTGCCAAGGGGTTGTTCTTGCTACTTGTAACCTTTGAGAGAAGGATTTCGAACCCCTTTTTATCTATCTATTCAGTCTTTGGGTTTCTATTCAATGATGTGTTGTTTATCTGATAATATGTCTGAGTAGTAACCTAGTTGGATTTAGGAATTCTCATAGGGTTTTTATTCATGTTTAGATAACTGATTGATTAGGATTCTAAAACTATTCGTTCATCACCTAAGTTGCACTTAATACTGAATTATGGATTGATCACCAAGGATTTAGATTTGAGATAATTAACTTAGCACGAGAGTGTGAGTTATAATCTGAATAAACTTAGTGTGAGCAATTTGACTAGATACAAAGAGATTTGGTTTAGGAGAATTGTGAACCGAAGAACCTGTTTCTAATGCTTGTCTAGAACTCTAGGATTACAAAGAGATTTGGATCGCTAGGTTGCTAGATATATAAATAATCTCAGCGAAAGTTGGATTGTTTATCATTGGGTTTCTAGTTCTTGAACTTGCGCTTAATCTGAATCCGGTTAGTTAAGTATCTGACATTGTATAATTCCCGAGAACTTCCTAAGTCAGACGCTTTTCTCCCATTGAAAACACTATTTAAATTACTTGCATTCGTTTACTGCTTTCTCCTGGTTGGCTTAGCTTAACTTAAAGACATATAGTCTATCGCGTGAATCTTGAGTCCTTGTGGATACGATATCCTGAAATACTACATTCGCATAACTGTGCACTTGCAGCAGAATAGGGAATAATCTTGACCTATCATCATGGGAATCGATTTTGGCTATCAAAGTGGCTAGAACAGAATCTTGCTCGACTTGTTCTTCCGTGTTATCGGCCGGCGGAATCTACCCGTCGTCTTTTTGGGGTTTTCTAGATTTAGGGCCTTGCGGCGGTTTGCCATTGAGTGCCCCAATCTCCTCATCTTCATGATCACTCAGCTCGTGATCGTTAAGCTCGTAATCAACCCTAGGGTTGATCCTGGGATCGACGTCGTCTCTGTTTCCAGACATCTTGAGTTCAGAAATTTCTTAAGAAATTCGGTCTAGCCAAAGTTAGAAAGAGTTTTAGGGTTTCTTGAGGGATTCTTAAAAAAGAGTTTCTTAACTCGGCGAGGAAGAATGGAATTAGGGTTTTGAACTAGGTTGCCGGTGGGAAACAAAGCGGCTAATGTGCTTTTAGGTCGATGGAAAGTTGTTTGCTTAAATCGATTTGTAAAGCTAAGAAATCTCCGAAAACTCTATGAAAAATTGGATGATTTATTGAATGAACTTGATGCCCTTATATAGGTTTACAGAAGTCGGTATAATAGAATAGGAAAACCTAGAATAATATCGAATCGTTCCTGATATCTTGGCGTGATATCCTCGAGCATATCTTCTTGCTCGGCATATTAAACACGCGCGCCGCTTTCCTTTTCTATCTTCGCTTTCCTCCGTAACCCTAATTCTACTAAGTTGTCGGGCCGAGTCGGGATGAGTGAATGATTCCAAACTAAGCCCTAAATCGATTTTCTTTATTGGGCCGACCTAAATTCGTGAATGGACCTATTTAGGAAGGTGCTAACATTGACTCTAACACTAAAGATGATTGAAATGGAATTGATTCTCTTAGACATGGAAGTAGTTATCAATGAAGCAACCTGCGACGGTATAACTAACAGAGCAAGAAATAACCATATTGTGTTATTGAGGTATGAGTTGATTTAATGAGATAAATATAACATTATTACCAATTGTAAAAGGCATAAAATAGCACAAAAACATACCCTATCATAAGTATAGCACCAAAGAAAATAATTGGCATTTTTAGCATTATTTTGATTACAAAGATTTTTATAGTATTATATAAATTAGGGTTTAGAGTTTATTATTTAGGGTTTAAAGTTTATTATTTAGGGTTAGGGTTTAGTATTTAGGGTTTAGGGTTTATTATTTAGGGTTTAGTATTTAGGATTTAGGGTTTAGTATTTAATGGTTTAGGGTTAGAGTTAATTTTGTCTTATGCCTTTAATAAAGGCTATTTTGTGATTTTTCTTCATTGTTGCTATATTTTTGACAACGCATATTTTTGGTGCCATTTTGAGATTTGCTATTATTATTATTATTATTATTATTATTATTATTATTATTATTATTATTATTATTATTATTATTATTATTATTATTATTATTATTATTATTATTATTATTATTATTATTATTATTATTATTATTATTTTACTTCTTAATATTATAATTTGTTTGTTATTTAGTTTTTTTGTGTGGCCATGTGGGTAATTGTGTAAGCTTTAGATTACATGATCCATAAGATCCTTAAACATCTATATTAATTACATAATAAAAAATTAAAAGAGTATTAGAGTTATCTCATTCATTTTAATGAGGATATCTTCTTGAGCAGATTTTCAAAAGCGAATTTTGAGTGAATTTCCAAAAGCGAATTTTGAGCGAATTTCCAAAAGCAAATTTTGAGTAAATTTCCAAACCGTAAAATCAAAGATCGATCTTTAGATGAAGTATGATTTTTCTATTTTTCTCTCAATTTTTTATGTGTTGTTTTTTCTCTTCTCCGAGATATCTGATGGAATGAAAGCATCGAGAAGAGGACCTTACTTCATCGTTAAGACTTAATCTCAATCGTCCATCTTTTACTTAAACGTTAAGTTTTAATCTCAATCGTTCATCCAAATATTTTAATAAATAAACATAATTTAAATATTTTAACAGATAAACATATTTGATATGATCCAATTATCCTAATAAATTAACATTATCTAAATATCGTAACAGATAAACATGTTTGATATTATCCAAATATCCTAATAGATAAACATGTTTGATATTATTTAAATATCATAATGGATAAACATCATCCAACTATCCTAATGGATAAACATTTTTGATATTATCCAAATATCCTAATGGATAAACATTGACAGTATTATCTAATAGTTTTAATCTCAACCGTCCATCAAAATAGAAATCTCAACCATAGATATTAACTTCTTAATTAAATAAATTTAATGATGGAGTAGTTTCACGGATTTAAATAATAGTAATTGCGAAAAAACTCTTAACTATAAGACATTATAATAGGATCGTGTGTATATATATATATATATATATATATATATATACTTACTAGATTTTGATCCGCACTTTCTGAGCGAGTGTATAATTTTCTTTACAATTTTAAAATTTTAGCTATTTTATTGTTAGTAATTTATTTTTTAACTATACAATATAATTTTATTTATAACTATTTAACACATATTATAAAATGTGAGTTAATAATTAGGTTTAAAAATGAATTGTGTATTATTTGGAAGGAGATATCGTAAAGATAAAGAGATTAAAATAACGATTCACATTATAAGTTCTAATATTAGTTGTATCGTATAAAATAATATATATATATATATATATATATATTCATATTTAGCTTTAGATTTTTTATTTTATAAATTAAAGTTTAATTAATAATAAGTTGTATATTTTTATAGTATTCAAATTGTAAAAAGTATAAAAAAACCTGCTAAAAATTTGTTGTCGTATAATCAACAATTAACCTGAAAATTATATATTTGAATAATATAAATATTTACTTATTGTTGATCTTTTATGTTTTTATAAAATTTAAATATATATATATATATATCTATTTTAATATTTAGCTTAAATATAATTTAAATAATTGTTTTTTTAATTATTGTTTAGGTAGTAGTAATTTGAATATTTTTATAGAATTCACTTTTTTAAAATGAAGTATGTTACAATTTTTTAATGTGTATATTTAATAAAAGTAGTGGGTTATATATTCTTTTTTATTTAAAAAAAAAATCCTATAACTTTTATATGTATTTTATTATTTATAAACATAAATGGTATATTAATTCATTTAATTATATTTATCATTACTGATTACATATAAATATATAATATAATTACGAAATTAATTAGTTAATTAAAATAAAATGGATGAAAAAGTTTTTTTGGTTAGATTTTGTATAATAAAAATGAAATATACATTTATATTTAAAGTAATGAAAGATATTGCAAGATATTATGATGAAAGCTAGAATTTAATTTTACATTATTGCCTTAATGAGTTTATTTATTTAGTACTAATTTTCAATAGCATGCGCTGTAGATATTATGACTATAAATATTGTTGCATTGGTTTTGAAGCTTATACGACTCTCGATTGTTGTTATTGCAGAGAGAGAGAGAGGGGCGATGCATGGAAACTTATTTGATTGTTATGATAGGTGGTTTCATTCTTGCGTTTGTTTTATTGGCGTGTTGTTTGGTGAAGACGAAGGATACAGGAACTGATGGTTCTGCACAAAAGCCCAACTACCAGAGAAGCACAGTTGTAACAAGCAGCAACACTGATGGTTCTGCACAAAAGCCCAACAACCAGAGAAGCACAGTTGTAACAAGCAGCAATGGTAACTTCATGTTTTATCCAGCTGTGGCGGCGGCTTCTCTTCCTATTATATCTGGTTCTGGCTGTAGCGGCAGCGGTTGTGACGGCAGCGGTATTAACAGTGGCGGTTGTGGCAGCGGCGGAGACGGGAATCACGGTGGTGGAGGATGTGGTGGCGGCGGAGGAGGATGTGGTGGCAGCGGGGGATGAGAATGTGGCGGAAGTTAGTTATGCATAACAATTTCTAATTAGATGATGCTGCTATAATTTGGGTATATATTTTTAAAATATTATTTATTTTGGATTTTTTGTTTTTGTTTTCTTCTAGATTTAATCTCGTTTTGTTTTCTCATTCGATTATCTTGGACTGAATATTATGTAGGGAAGTTTACTGAAACAACCTTGGAAAGTACTTTAATTATTGAAAGAATCTTGGAAAGTTCGAATTACTGAAATAATTTTATTGGACGGATTTACCATTTTCTAGCGTTATGACAAAAAACGTATTTACGAAACTGCCATTAATGAAATGTTAAGTTTTCAGAAATCCGTGAATAAGTCTACAAGATTTTCGTTGACCAAAAAAAATGTCTACAAAATTTTCGTATAAATCTACCAAAAAGTCTACCGTTCTTTGGTGGTAGACTTGTTTTTGTTCTGTAGATTTGTTTTTGAATTTGTAGATTTGTTTTCGTTGTTGTAGACTTGTTCTGGAGATTATAGACTTGTTGTAAAAATCGTAGAATTGTTTTTCAGATTGTAGATTTATAATCCGGATCGTAGATTTTTCTATGGTGATTTGTAGATTTATTTAAAATTTGGTAGACTTATTTTGATTAGTTATCGTAGAGTTTCATAACTGATGCAATAGACTTTTGGGTTTTCGTAGACTTATCTTACATCTTGCAGAGTTATTTTCCTTTACAGCAGATTTGTTTCCGATTTGTAGATTTGTTTTGCAGATTCCTAGATTTTTTGGTAGATTTGTTTTTCGGTTGGTAGAGTTAAATTATTCAGCAGTAGATTTAATTTTTCGCTGCAGACTTATTGTTTGAGTTCGTAGACTTTCACCAAGTAGTCGTAGATTTTTAAGGGAATTTGAATACATCAACGTGGATGCAGATATATCATGTGTAACCGTAAATTTATATTTACTTTGTAGACTTATTTTTAACTTTGTAGACTTAATTTTCTCCTTGTAGACTTTCTTAACGTTATAGCAGATTTTATATGGAAGACGAGAGCGTTGTCTTCGTAGTAGATTTTTGAAGCGTTATTGCAGACTTTATGTCTTTTTCGTAGAGTTTCTCTCGTTTAGTAGACTTTTATCTTTTTTAAAAGACTTGTTTTGGTAGATTTGTATAATGTAAAGTAGAAATAAGTTACTAATAAGGTATAGGTCGTAGACATTAATATTGCTTTGTTAAACTATTATAATCGTCACTACATAAAGGGGTGCCTTTAAAATGTTGGTGTATGTTTGACCATGCATGGAGATATCCCTATAAGTAACCGGAAAATAACAAATTTTGTTCGAGAGATATTGATATCAGACATGTGGAGGCTACACGGTAACCTCTTACAAAAAATTCTCGAAAACTCGTTTCGGTGTGGATTCGGTGAATTCATTCGTACGAAAGCAACATGCACGATGTTTCGTGATGATATATCATGGTTTTTACCTGTTTTAAGCCATAATATAAGTGTGTTTTAGAGTCTTATAGAGTCCTTTGTAGTCCTTTTATCTATGTTTTCAGGTCTAGACATGTTTGGAGTGGATTTGGACATTATGGCACATTCTGGAGTATTTTGGAGCATATGGCCGAGACGAAGAAGTGAGTATCGATATTTGAGAGTTGTGTCGATCGACACACCTTTGGTGTCGATCGATCCATATGCGGATCAGACATTCTCGGCGAGTTAATGAAAGAGTTTTGAAATTGCAACAGAGCCCAGAAGTTTCTCATAATTACAAAGAAGCCCCAGCCGAGTTTAGATCATTATATTAGGGTTTTTAAGCCATTGTTTAGGCTACGCTTTACAAAAGTTTTATTTTTATTCAGAGAGAGAGATTTGGAACTCATATTCTTTGTTTCTCTTTTATGATATTTGGTTTTCTATTCATGATGTCTTCTGTTTCGATGATCATGTCTGAGTAGTTTACCAGTTAGGCTTAGGGATTCTCACATGGGATTTCATGGAATTATAGGTTGATCAATCCGTAGGGATTCATATCTGTTAATTCTTCATCTAGGGTTATTCTTAATACTTGATATGAATTGGCCACTTAGATTATTAATGTTAGTTTGATTTCTGCAATGAAAGTTGGTTAATTAACTAGAAAGAACTTAAATGAGCAATTTGACTATTCGCAAAGAAATTTGGCTTAGGAGAATTGTGAACGAAAGAACTTGAGATTAATGCTTGTTTAGAACTTTAGGATTCGCAACGAAAGTTGGCTTGCTAGGTTGTTAGACAGATAATATTCACAACGAAAGTTGGTCTGTTATAATTCTGTGATTCTAGTTCTAGAACAGTTCTTAATTAGATCACGATTGATTGATTAACCTATGTTCCTGATTTCCTGAGAACTCTCGAAACCTGACGCCTTCGTTAATTGCTTACTTTCACCTCACTTCACTTATTTACTTGCTTTCTTGTTTACTGCTTTACAATCTGATAGCTTAATTCGAATTACTTATAATCTAGAGTCTCTGTGGGATTCGATACCTTTTATACTACAATCACATAACTGTGCACTTGCAGTAGAATAGGGATAATTCTTGACCTATCAGACTGAAACTGAAAAATTCTACAGAAATGTTGATTTCTTCTACCATCAGATACCTTTATTTCCATTGGAGGCAACAAATGCATTCGTTGACAACTGCATTACGCACAATAATCCTACAGCCCTACTCTTAAAAGGTATGTCTAGTTGCGTGTACAACAATCAACAGGCTGAAGGAGAATCTATGATAAAACGATCGTCAGAAGGAAGTTGGGAAACATGGAAATACATATACTACATGTTTGTGCGGCTACTTTACGGGCACGAAGAATTGGAAAAACGTGGGCTTATGCTAACTCGAGAATTAGCGAGGAGGTGCAAATGCAAATAACCGCTCGAGATGTACATCCATGGCCAGAGAATCCGTGTAACCTATGGTTGGAGAAGAAAAGAGAAGTAGATGTCAACAACATCATAAACTGCAAATGTGCTATAATAAATCTATGGCTACACTATTGGGATGAAGGGTGGAAGCAACCAACAATGTGCAATGAATGCTTCTGGACATTATAATGTCTTTTTGTTTACTGTTATATGTAATTGTTATTTACTAACTTTCTTTCAAGTTATAAAGCACTTTAGGATATTCTTGATATTAGTAGATTAAAAGTGTCAAGTTGTTTTTTTCTTCTTTTGATTGAAGGTATCAAATTGTTCTCTAGAGGACTTCGTGGTCAATATATATATTTTAAATAACAAGTAAAACTTTATTTTAAAATATATATTTTGGATACAAATATTACATTGACCAACATTGTTGCATACTTATAGGTCGAAGAAAACCAGCAAAAAACGTTGATTCATGTATATACGTTTAATATTGGGCCACAAGGCCCATTGTACATCTATTGTTGTATCGTACAGTAGGTTAACTATCAAACGTTGTATATAAGACAAAGGTCTTTGAACCTAAATCAATAAGAAAACTTTACACCACTATAGCTTCTTGACATGGTATCAGAGCATAAAAACTAAAACCACTTCACAGTTTCTTTGTTTTCGATTCAGACACGACTTCCGCATCGTATCTATTTTGTATCTCTTGCTTATTTGTTCAAATCGTTGAGTTCTGTTGTTTGATAACTCGCTTCTGAGATGAGTGAAACAGCCGATTCAAGTGTTGCTAAGGGAAAGGGTTGAAGGACGATCTCACCATACGACCTGGCTGCCGGTGATAATCCAGGTACCCTGATCTCGAAGCCTCTACTCAAAGGACCTAACTTCGATGAATAATCGTTGAATCTGAAACTGGCGCTCCAAGAAAGGAAGAAGTTTGGCTTTGCGGATGGATCGATACCGCAACCTGATGAAACATCTTGTGATTACGAGGACTGGACTGCTAACAACGCCCTCGTGGTCTCGTGGATGAAACTTACTATCGATGAGAACGTCTCTACCTCGATGTCTCATATAGTTGAAGCACATGAGCTGTGGACACATGTTCAGAAGCGCTTTGGCGTTAAGAATGGACAGCGAGTGCAAAGGCTCAAGGCAGAGCTGGCCAATTGTCATCAAAAGGGATTGGCCATCGATGCATATTACGGAAAGCTCACGTCGATGTGGCGCAGTTTGGCTGATTACCAAAGAGCTAAAACCATGGAGGAAGTGCGCAAGGAACGTGAAGAGGACAAGCTTCACCAGTTTCTCATGGGGCTTGACGAATCAACATATGGTGCTGTGAAATCTTCACTTCTGTCTCGCGTGCCTTTACCAAGCATTGAGGAAGCTTATAATACGCTTACTCAAGACGAGGAATCAAAGAATTTTGGACGGATGAATGAAGACAGAACTGATGTCGTGAGTTTTTCGGTTCAAACCGCCACTGCATCGCGAACTCAGTCCCAGCTCAACCGTGGACGATCATTTGCCTGCACACACTGCGATCGATCAGGCCACATAGCCGAGAACTGTTTCCGTTCTGATCGAATATCCTCCATGGTGGGAAGATAAACAAAAGAGCAAAGGCAGCTCTGCTCGTGGCAACACATCCCCTGTCAATACCTCTAATCGCAACACATCCACTGTCAACTTGACAAAAGGGAGCTCTCACGCCTCGCATCATGTATCATCTTTTCAAGGAGGACATTTTTCTGGTCA
>CM058229.1:94228007-94382293 GCA_030180135.1 Orychophragmus violaceus
AGTAGAAGAGACATAAGATGAAAATTATCAAGAATATTACTCCAATCACTATGTCTATAATCTTCACAGGAGTCATCGGCTTTTCTTAGAGACAAACAATAATACCTATTTCTGTGTTATAGACATGTGCAGTTTCTAATTATATACACATAACGTTTTTGGAGATGAGCCATTTTGACACTTTGTATTTGGTAGTTGTTTCATTGATAATTGACTTTTTATTCTTTTATTGTTATGGATTTATATTTATATATGGGAATGTATATTATTATATATATATATTATATATATATGTACTTTTGTTTATAATGGTAAGAGATACGATGGTGGTGGAGACTAATAAGAGAGAGTGGTGTTGAAGTTGTGTGTTTTGTACAACACACTTTGATGTCTTATTTATAGGGGTTATTATATTTGATGAAAATAAAGACTAGTAACAAAAGATAATTACAATCAAAAATCATGGTTTTTCCTATTGGATAATCACATCCAAAAACAAAGCTCTTATTGGATAATCATGCTCAAAAACCATGTGGATAATATAACACTCTCCCTTGATTATTCAATTTTGTATTACGTAATGTCTCGTTAAAACTTTATCATGGAAAAATCCAATGGGATAAAAACCATGACAAAGAAAAGAGTACAGTGACGTAAACTCCCCCTGGAAGATGGAAATGATTTTTTCTTCATAAATCTCGAAAATGACGCATTCCGATATTTTGAATATGTTTTCTAAATATTGTAGTGGGAAGCGCCTTTGTAAATAGATCTGCGGCATTGTCGCTTAAGCGGATATACTGGATGTCCACTTCTTGATTTTTCTTGAGCTCTTGAACATAAGAGAAAAATCTTGGGGGAATATGCTTTATTCTGTCGCTCTTGATATAACCTTCTTTGAGTTGAGCAACACATGCCGAATTGTCTTCAAATACTTTTGTTGGTTCCTTTTTCGTGATGAGTCTGCTACTTTCTTGTATATGATGATTCATAGATCTCAACCATATACATTCTCGACATGCCTCATGAAGCGCAATTGTCTCCGCATAATTTGAAGAAGTGGCGACTAGAGTTTGCTTTTGAGAACGCCACGAGATCGCAGTTCCTCCCATTGTGAAAACGTATCCAGTTTGCGATCGAGCATTGTGCGAATCAGATAAATATCCTGCATCTGCAAAACCAACTAGACCAAACGCAGAATTCCGAGGATAATATAATCCCAAGTCAATCGTACCTCGGAGATAACGAAAGATATGTTTTATCCCGGTCCAATGTCTCTGTGTAGGAGATGAATTGTATCTTGCAAGCAAATTTGTAGCAAATGCTATATCTGGTCTGGTACAATTTGCAAGATACATGAGTGCACCTATAGCACTCATATAAGGTATCTCTGGACCTAATATTTTCTCATTATCATCACAAGGTCGAAATGGATCTTTGTCAATATTAAGCGATCTATTGACCATTGGAGTACTCAAAGGATTTGCTTTGTCCATATTAAAGCATTTTAACACCCTTGTAGTGTAATTTGATTGATGCACAAATATACCATCTTGGAAATGCTCTATTTGGAGCCCAAGACAAATTTTTGTCTTTCCAAGATCTTTCATCTCAAACTCTTCTTTCATATGAGTTCGTGCATCATTGACTTCCTTTTGAGTTCTAATTATGTTCAGGTCATCAACATAAACGGCAATGATCACAAATCCTGATGAGGATTTTCTTATAAATACGCAAGGGCATATTACGTTATTGATAAATCCTTTCTTCAACAAAAATTCGCTCAAGCGATTATACCACATACGCCCGGATTGTTTTAATCCATAAAGTGATCGTTGTAACTTGACCGAAAAACTTTTCATAGATTCTTCTGGAATCTTTGACCCTTCTGGGGTCTTAAATCCTTCTGTGATTTTCATATATATATGTCACTATCTAGTGATCCATATAAATATGCAGTCACAACATCCATGAGGTACATTTTTAAATTTTTCGACGCCGTTAGGCTCATTACGTACCTGAATGTGATTGCATCCATTACCGGAGAATATGTTTCATCATAATCAATTTCCGGTCTTTGAGAAAACCCTTGTGCCACAAGTCGAGCTTTATATCTAGTGACCTCATTATTTTCATTTCTTTTTCTCACAAAGACCCATTTACATCCAACTGGTATTACATCTGCAGCTGTAATACTAACTGGTCCAAAAACGTTTCTCTTATTAAGGGAGAGTAATTCATTTCTCATGGCTTCTTGCCATTTCTCCCAATCAGGCCTTTTCTGGCACTCCGATATGGACCTTGGATCCGGATCATCATTATTATTATCAATATCTTTGGAGATATAAAAGGAGAATATTCCATCCACATCATCAATTTCATATCTAGTCCATACTTTTCTGTCATGGACGTAATTAATGGAAATCTCACATCTTTCTTCATCATGCTCGACTTCGAGGTTTTTCTCTTCATCAGTTTCTTCATGAACCTTTTCATGTATGTCTTCTAGACATTTTTTATCATCTGGTTCTTCTTGAACCTTTTCATTTTGTTCTCCCAACTTCTTTTTCTTTCGGGTATTTTTATCTTTAGAGCCCAATGGCCTCCCTCTTTTCAATTGAACCTTGGGTTCATTAGCAATGCTTCCATCACCTCGTTCTTTTGGAATTTCAATTCTAGATGGAGCATTTGCTGCGGGTATATATGATTTTGTCACCTTCTTTGTATCTGTAAATGCGTCTGGTAATTGATTTGCCAAACTTTGTAAATGTATAATTTTCTGAACTTCCAACTCGCGTTGATTAGTAGGAGGATCAAGATAAGCCAAAGATTTTGTACACCATGTGATATCTTTTGGTGATTCTCTCAATCCTCCCCCTAACGCGGGAAATTCATCTTCATTAAAATGGCAATCAGCAAACCGTGCTGTAAACATATCACCGGTTTGTTGTTCCAGATACCTTATTATACTTGGTGATGTATACCCGACATATATCCCCAATCTCCGTTGCGGCCCCATTTTTGTTCTTTGCGGTGGTGCTATAGGAACATAAACTGCACACCCAAAAACTCGGAGATGGGATATATTAGGTTCTTGACCAGATGTCAACTGTAATGGGGAAAATTTATTATATGCACTTGGTCTTATCTGGACCAACGCGACCGCATGCAATATAACATGTCCCCATATAGAAATTGGGAGTTTTGTTCTCAATATCAGTGGTCTTGCAATCCATTGCAATCGTTTTATTAAACTTTCGGCCATGCCATTTTGTGTATGCACATGGGGTACGAGATGTTCAATATCGATTCCCATTGCCATACAATAATTATCGAAAGCTTGTGAAGTGAATTCACCAGCGTTATCAAGTCTTACTTTCTTAATAGGATAATCAGGGAACTGTGCTCTCAACCTGATTATTTGGGCAATGAGTCTTGCGAAAGTCGTATTTCTTGTGGTCAATAGACACACATGTGACCATCTACTAGATGCGTCAACTAGTACCATAAAATATCGAAATGGCCCGCATGGTGGATGGATAGGTCCACACATATCTCCATGTATTCTTTCTAAGAATAATGGGGAATCATTCCCAACTTTGGCTGGTGATGGCCGAGTGATGAGTTTCCCTTGAGAACATGCATTACATGGAAACTCTCCCGATTGAAAAATCTTTTCGTTTTTCAGTGGGTGACCACTTGAATTTTGCACAATTCTTTTCATCATGACTGATCCTGGATGTCCTACTCTTTCATGCCAGACTTTAAAGATATTGGAAACCTCTTGGTTTATTATGACATAGGATTCAATCATGTTTATTTTTGTGCAATATAATCCGAAAGCTAACATCGGTAGCTCTTCCAATATATATTTTTTCTCAGACGTAATGCAAAGATATTCAATTCCTTTCTTATCCATAGTTTCTACGTGATATCCATTTCTACGGATGTCTCGGAAACTTATCAAGTTTCTGTGAGATTTAGGTTTCTGTGAGATTTAGGGGAATATAATATACATTATTTATCTCAAATTTAGTTCCCCTTGGCATTGAAAAACTGGCTTCTCCAGAGCCCAGTATTATTTTTGCATTACCAGATATGGTGCTCACGCTTCCAGCGGAGTCTTTGATTTTGAGATAGGAGAAATAGTGTCTATCCTTAAGGATAGTATGAGTCGTAGCACTGTCTGCTAGACATATATCTCCTATCTTCGACATCTTCTGTGTCATAAGATAAATATGTAACATTATAAAGGATATTTTATATTACAACAAAAACATATTATACAAACTTATTAAAACTGCTGATAAGTTTTGTTACAGAAATATATTAGACAATATGAAACATATTAGACAATATGAAACATATTAAGATTTAGTATAGATAATATCCTTGGCAGTTCATTTATGGTTCATCGATGAGGAAATCTCCGACATCCAGATGAGTGTCCTCATCGAGGCCGCTAAAGGAAGCTCCGGCTTCATCATTGTTGAAGTTGGTTTCAACATTATTGACCGTAGCCTTTTGTGATGCTTGATATAGATCGACGAAGTGCTTTGGCGTACGACATGTACGTTCCCAATGCCCTTCCATGCCGCATCTGTGACAAGCATTATTAGTCGGCATCTTTATTCCACGACCATCTTCATTTGTCTGGAAATTATTGTTTCTTCCAGTGTTGAAACCTCTTCCTTGTCCACGTCCATGATATCGTCCACGACCTCGACCGCGGCCTCTGCCGCGTCCATGTCTTCGCCCACGATAGTTATCATTATTTTTGGATGCTACGACATTCGCTTCAGGGAATGGAGCTGATCCAGCTGGACGAGTTTGATGGTTTACCATCACGAGTTCATTATTTTTCTCTGCTACAAGAAGAACTTGCATCAACTCCGAGTAGTGAGTGTAACCTTTTGCTCGGTACTGTTGCTGCAAGATTACATTTCCAGAATGGAATGTGGAGAGTGTTTTCTCAATCATATCATAATCAGTAATCTTTTCTCCACATAAAATCATCATGGCGGTAATTCCGAACAACGCGGAATTATATTCTTCAACATTTTTGTAGTCCATAAAACGGAGGTGCAGCCATTCATATCTGGCCTTTGGTAAGATCACATATTTTTGGTGATCAACCCTATCTTTAAGTGATTGCCAGAGATCTGATGGATCCTCCTTCGTGATGTATTCATTTTTCAGATTATCATGGAGGTGATGGCGTAAAAACACCATGGCCTTAGCCTTAGCCTCATCAGACGTTGTTTCCGACGGATCAATGGTTTTTAGAAGACCATTTGATCTTAGATGCCATTTTTCATCTGATGCTCATGTCATATAATTTTTGCCAGCAGCATCAAGGGTAATGATCTCGAGCTTTGCCAAGTTCGACATTATCTCTATATGATTAAATTATTTATTAAATTTCAATTTTATTTTAAAGAAATATGCAGAAATTTAAACGGATAAATATAAGTGCAGAATTTAAATGCATAATTAAAAAACGAAATTATAATAATTGAGGAGGCAACGCCTACCATAAAGTCAAGGAGGAGGCATAACTTCTTTCTCCATAAAATTTTGATCAAGGAGGAGGCTTACCCTACCACTCCATAATTTTGATCAAGGAAGAGGCTTAACCTACCACTCCATAAACATCATCTGAAGAGACATAGTCTGCCATGTGATCGTGATCATGGAGGCATAGCCTACCTTAACGATCGGTTCGGAGAAGTCAGTGCATATCTTTCCGAAATAATATATAAATGGAAATATATATTAAAAAGATTTTCCGTAAATAAATTAGTCATAATTAAACCTTACCTTTTTGGTATATGAACGGATCGAGAGACGGTCGTGCTGATAACGTGTTATGGATTTATATTTATATATGGGAATATATATTATATATATATATGTACTTTTGTTTATAATGGTAAGAGACACGATGGTGGTGGAGACTAATAAGAGAGAGTGGTGTTGAAGTTGTGTGTTTTGTACAACACACTTTGATGTCTTATTTATAGGGATTATTACATTTGATGAAAATAAAGACTAGTAACAAAAGATAATTACAACCAAAAATCATGGTTTTTTCTATTGGATAATCACATCCAAAAACAAAGCTTTTATTGGATAATCATGCTCAAAAACCATGTGGATAATATAACATTTAGGGTGAGTTAAGTTAATATACATCATTGACCAAAAAATTAACTTTCTAACATTAATAATTTAAAAATTAACAAACTAACAGAGAGAAACAAATTTTATGTCATATACATCTTTTTCTTTTTATTTAATTACACAATTGCCATTGACCACTATTTATCAATTACAATCAACATTGTTTATATGTTAACAAAAATAGCGAACATTTATAGCATGATAACAATATTATCTCCCTTATGTAAACAATGTTAACACATATTATTTAAAAAAAATTCTATGTTAGCATGTTATAGATATCAGATATTATCGTTAGCATGTTATTATTATAATGAGTTACCAAGTTAAATCGGTTAACACACTAGTTATCAGATAATAAATTATCGTGTTTATTAAGTTATTGTGCTAACTCTAGTTTTTATATATGATAACAATAATAGATAACTATTAGAAGTTAACAAAATAAGAGGGTTATTTAGTAATTTAACTAGTGTGAACACAATTAAATTTTTTATCAGAATCTACACCTAATTATTAAGGTTTTTGTGCATATGGCACTACAAGAAATAAAGTGTATTCTATCATTTATTTTATTTGTTAGTATCATTTTTTGATTGATACAAACGAATTTGCATCACTTACATAACTGACTTCGGAAGTGGTGACTCTAATACTTTATATCAATTTTAATTGAATGATGTAACTAATTGCATCACTTAGAATAAATGATGTTAAGATTCGCATCAATCAAGATAAATGATGGTAATATTTTGTTTCAGTTATAACAATTGATTTTAGATATTTGTATCATTTACAAAACTGATGTAAATTTATATTAATTATTTAATAATTTATTTTCATGATTAAAATATTTTCGTTTTCAGATATTTAAAAGTATAAATTTAAGTATTTTATATGGACAATATGGTCTTTATTAATAATTGAACTTTAAAAAAAATACTTATTAGTTCTCATGGTCTTAATATTTTGATTAAGTGTGTTTTAACTTAATGCTCTCAACTAATGAGTTCCTTATATAGTGGAGTAATTTCTCCACTTCCTCCTTTGTTTCCGATGTGGGACAAGTAGTTTTTTATGCTATTTTGTATCAAAAAAATTAAATGATGTAAATTAGTTTAACTTAGTATCATTTTTACTTAATTGATGCCAAATAAACCAGTAATGACATCAATTATTTTAAATGATGTTAAACCACATATTTAACATCACTTGTTATTAAGTGATTTTAATTAGTATTAGTTGTTTTTTTGACACATTATATTTGATGCAACATGCTCTATTTGTTGTAGTGTGGAATCATATTTCCCTAACATTTATTATAATATTAAGGGAATTTACGTAGGGTATAATGTGCCTAGTAAGCTAATTGAGAACTGGTTCACAAAAAATAAAAATAAAAATAAAAACAAATAGTGGTTGAGAATTGTGATCTAAAGTTGAAAAAATACAATAAATCTTTGGCTTGTAACTTTCTCTTTAACAAAATACAGTTTTTGAATAATTAAAAAGTTTGGCAAAATATTGATCATAAAAAAAACATGAAGTCAACTAAAATAAATAAAGGTTTTTATTGGTATAACCAGTGTTCGAATATGCGCTAGGCGCTAGTCGGGCGGTCGGGTTGGGCCTAGCGCCTAGAACGAAAATCGGAGATTAAGCGGGATTTACGCGGGGCGGAATTTTCGGACTATTTTGTGTTAAAAACATGTAACTTTTTAATTTTGTATAACAAGAGTACACTCAAATGTCCGAAATTTATAAAATATAAATTATAACACTTTATATTTGGATTTTGTTCAAAATTCACAAAGAATTATGTTGTACATTAGTTCCATAGACAATTTTTTATATGTTTTAATTCACAACTAATTAAAAAAATAGTTCAAATAACAAAATTATAATAAAAAAAACATTTCAAATCATAAGATATGTGAAAATAATCTGTTAGTTTTAAAAATATATTGAAATAGTATGCTATCTAATTCTGGTAATATTAAGAAGATATTCATTTTTCTTTAATAAAGAAAGATAAAAAGTGTATTTTATATAAAGCCTGAAGAAAAAATTGTAAAGAAAAATGTTTTAAGAGTTTGGATGTTGGTCCAACAGGTTACGTTGGACTTTTTGGGCCAAATTGCGTTAGTCTCTTGTCCCATTAACAATGCTTTTCAATTAAAAAGAAAGCTGTTGACCAAAAACAAAAATAAAATCAAGAAGTAAGTTATCCCACATCGGAAGGAGGAGGAAGAGTGTTCCTAAAATTGTGGCTATAAATATAGTTGTTTGCTTCAAGCGTAAAACATTAAAACAACTGGGCTTTCAGTAAAAAGGCTCGGACGTTTAGTTATTGGGTTAAAGCCTGATCAAAATTTTATTGTTAAAAGTCGCTTATAGACCCGGTTTTTTAGTGCCTAATTAATCTAGGTGGGATAAAATCGGTCTCCGCGTAATTTGTCCGATTTGGATAAAATCGTGGCGGAAGATACCCGATCAGCGATTATGCGGCCGTTTAGGCGGCTAGGCGGCCGCGTTTTTGAACACTGGTTATAACTTGATTGAAATGGTATTACATACAATTATATTATCGTAAATTCCATTAAATTAACAAAGACAAGACTTTAATAGTATACTAATTTAGTGAGATATTAATTATTTGGATCAAAAATTTAATTTATAACTTGAAAACTGTATTATTTTACCGATGTATTAGTTTATCCAATATTAATTTATATATATATATATCTTATAATTTTTTAATACTTAAGTTATAACACACGTGGAAACAAAATATATGATTTATATACAAGACCAACTAATCAAACAAATTTTATAGTTATGTAACAGTTATCAAACAATTGTAAATGTAGTTTAAGAGGGATTTTCCAACAATATAGATTATGCAAGTTTATGTCCGGATGATAACGCATTAATTAATGCACACCAGTAAAACTATATGTCATGGTTTATAATTCAATATTTTCATTGTTCAATTCATCTATAATCTAAAGAAACACTACAATGTTTAGTATACATGATGTAAAATTGTTGCGAAAGAAACACTAAAGGTCAATAGGATGAATTTCTTTCCTCTAGTGGGTCAGTCAGTCTTGAAATGTGTTCCATGCATAGAATAGAAGAGAAAGGGCCCGTGGTAAAGAAAGCAAGCAGGCCAGAGTAAGGAGGAAAGGTTGTACCCTACAATTCAATCTTTTACACCGATGTAGCGTACTAAAACGCGATGTAAAATTGTAATGTTACCAAAGAAACTTCTAGTCAATTTTCCCAATCATCAAATTTTCTTAGATACATATGTACGTTATGCATATACATATTTGCATAAGTACTTAGAACAATATTTGATTCTTGAAAACAAGCAAAAAAAAAGGATGGGAATATTAATACATGCCAACAATTTTGTTTGTTTTTGTTTGTTGAAAATAGCATCGCCTCCGTTTTAACCACCGAAATCGCCGCCATAACCACTGCCTAGACAGCCGATGCTTTCTTTGCCATCTTTCTTAGCTTTGTGGTAGAGAAAATGAGTGAGCCATAAGATGAACAGAAACAAGAGAAATGCCCCAAACACTATAAACAAAATCCCCACAGGGCTCATCGATAAATTTTTTATATATTAAATTTTCTTGATTGTAATGATTTTATCTTCAGTTTTCATATAAATTAAGGAACAAGAAGAGGTGTCTAGATATATAGAGATGATGAGCCTCTCATTGACTTAATATTTATAAACCAACTTGTTCATTTTGTATTAGGTTTTGTTTTTACTTCAAACGGAACTGGGGGAGGTATTTATTTTAGTTGTTACGTTTAGCTTTTATTCAAACCCAAACTGAAACAATCTATACTATTAAAACAGGTGACTGACTATGGTACATAAATGTTGTTTCCGAAATTTGCCCTTGATATTATTAGGATTTGTAACTTTCATTAAGGGTAATTAGGGAATACAACATTCTCTACAATTCATGTTTCCAAACAAGACAATTACTAAACATGTAACCAAACAACCAAAATCTAATGGGTCCCACTTTCCTAATTAATTAAAATCAAAACAAATTAATTGATAAATATAATGAATAATTTATACATCAACATATATAAATTAAGATTCTCTAATTTATGATTTAATTCAAAATATATTTATAATATATTTTAATATATTTTTATTTTGTTTCAAATATATATATATATATATATACACATATTACGATTGATGTTTTTATGATTGTACTTTTTACCAGGTTTTTCCAAACTATGATCTTACGATACAACACAGATTAAAATATATAATGTGAAATCGTTATTTTAATCTCTTAATCCTTACGATATATCTCCTCCAAATAACACATAATTCATTTTTAAAAAAAAACTAAATTGCTAACTCACTGTTTATAATGTTGGTTAAACAATTATAATCAAAATTAGATTACATAATTAAAAATCTAAACTACTATTAACAAAATGAATAAAAAGTAAAATTTGTAAAGAAAATTTAACCCGCACTTTTTAAGTGCGGGTCAAAATTAGTTTTGATTAATATTGTAAACTTGTGTTGGTCAGATCAAGGATTATTGAACCGATATGTTTATTGCTAATATATATAAATTAATTATATATAAGAAGATTATTGCTGAGAATTTTTTTTGTTTCAATTTGACTTTTCGTTTGTTATTTTATTTCTGACTACATTCCTAATTTCTATGGGTACTTAATATATTTTTGGAATAGTTATGTGATCAAATCAAATCTGGGTCACAATCAGATTAATTAATTAATTCAATCAATCGGTACAACTAGAGCTTCTATAACATTAAATAATACACAGAGTATCATTTCAAAATTTTCAGTTTATTAATTTTATAAGCTTGTATTGCTCAGATGACGGATTATTGAACCGATATTTCTTTCTAAAACATATGAAATAATCTTGAAAAAATATTCTACTAAATATTTGTTCCAATTTGATTTTTCGGGTTTTAATTTTATTTTTGCTATATAATCATACTTTTGTAGACATTTTGGAATTATTAGATAGAAATCAAGTATGTGACAAAATTTAATCTGGATCACAATCAATCGGTACAGTGGAAGCTTTATAATGTTAGTTGATCTTAAATAAATAACACTCCAACGAAGGGTATAGTTTGAAAATGTAGCAATTTCTTTGAAATGACATATATTGTCAACCATGTATCACCAAGTTGTAACATTAACTTATATTAACTCATCTGTAAGTGAAACAAGATTTAGTTACTTCTCCAACATCAACAAGAGCTTTTGGTAACATGGATCACGTAATGCATGACTTAAATGACAACCTTTGTTGATATAAACTAACTATTGTGCATGCATGGTGTTCTTATATTGGGGCTGATTGGTATTGTCTGTAGAAGTTGTTCACAGCCCTTTAATATTTCTACAGCCTTATGATCAACCAATCAAGCTTTAGAATATTTTTAAAAGCTACAGCTCAAAAACAAAATTTCTCTAAGATTTGACTTTAGAAATCCAAAATCTCACAGCTCTAATTCCAACGCTTTTTTTTTAATTACATAATAACTACTATCATACTAAATGAGTAACGCTTAATATGATCAAATGAATATTATAAATATCATATATATTAAGTTTATCGCAATAATATGTTTTTGTCAAAATATTATATTCTAACATGGTAATATATACAAATATATATATGATATTTTATTAAAATTTTAAAACTAATGTATAAATTATATTTATAATGTTATGTGCATATGTTATTTATTTTTTTATATATTATAGAGTTTTTAATTATTTATGTAATTTCTAATAAAATTACAATTTTTCTAAAATAAAATCTACAGCAACAACAGTTGAACCAATCAAATTTTTTTTAAAAGTCATAGCCAAAATCTCATAACCAAAAATTCTACAGTCAAAATTCATACATGCAAAATTCTACAGCAACAAAAGTAAAACTACAGTCGTTATCAATCAGACCCATTATTTGGTAACTATAAGTGAAATTAGTTTGTGTAAAAATACTTAAATGTATCAATTAAGCAAGTTGAGCCATGGGATTAACCATTCTGCTTGTCCTTAAGTCTTTAATTTCATTATTCGTCAATAGACAGGATATACTTTCTAGCATATTCTTGAAGATTTTATCATTAAAAATGATGTCAACCAACATCTATTCAAATGTTTAAAGAATATATATATATATATATATATATGACCGTTCTAGTATGGAAATGGCATGGTATCTTAGACTACCTCAAAAGTCTTGTCATCGTTTATCCCAAACCAGAAATATCAATCAGATATGTTCTACAACAATTAAGTTGAAATATTCTTTACACATGATCGGCTTCATATTCCAAATTGAAAGTCCTGTTGAATGAAATACTCTTTTTGTTGGGTCATCTGATTAACCTACTTGGACGCTTGATCTTTGTTACCACAATAGAGTCTAGAAGTAAACCTACAACCTCTTATAAACCGGTCGTGCCGTCGTGAGATGAGAGTAGCTAGTGTATGTAACAGAACGATAGAGTTTTTACTTTCAAAACAAGTCAGATGTTTGAAGGTGATATAGAGTTTGACTGTTTCAAACACAATGTTTTTTGAAGTCGTTTAAAACAAACAATACTGTATTTATACACACTAACTCTATGTGTAAATAGTAAATGCATACGTGAATGAAAATGGCAAAAAAATTTGATCCTTCTATGTTCATGTGTATATCACAGTTAAATGTAAAACCATTTTACTTCTACACACGTTTAGTTTTTTACATACATTCAAACATAAAAAGAATAAGCTAACATATACCTATATATCTTTATTCAAATAAAACATACCTATATATGATATATCTATACATATATAACCATACATTCAATTACGTCACCGAACTAAAATAGTCATGTAGAAGTTAGAACCATGCTGAACACAAATACAATCATTAATTTAATGAACACAGTATACATCTCAAACAGATATATCAAAATTGCATGTCGCCACAAACTCGATTAAAATCAGTCAAACCGGCAATTTTACATTTTTACTGCTTTAGACGCTGTCGGAACGATCGCTGCTTTCGTTGCCGCATCCAGCTTACCTTTATGGTAATGAAAATGGATGAGCCATAAGATGAACATCAGCAAGAGAAACGCTCCACACACTACAACCATAACCACTCTCATCGATTCAATCTCTCTCTTAATTGATTTTTTTTTTTTTTTTTTTTAATGATTTGATTCTCAGAAGGCAACAAGACCAAGACCCTAGATATATGCATATGCGTGGACGATGACGACTTGTGTTAAAAGTATGAACCTCTTGGAAACATATTCGAAATTCATCTCATTGACCATTGACTTTGTCTTGGTGTTTTCTTTTGTATTTCTAACCGAACCGTGTATTTACTGTATTTTACTAAAATTTCTTTCAGTTAAGCATCAACAAAACTCAAATTTGTGGTAAAATTCTGCTAACCAAATTAATTAGTCCAGACGTGTGTATTTCATTTTGCTTAAACTTTTTGTAGATATTTAACATGTTTTGTTATTTATTTTGAGTATCATATTGTTATATATTTTTAATTTACAAATTTGTTTTTTTTTCTTTCTTTTATGATTATTATGATTATATATGCACTAACATACGATTATTAATTTAATTACAAATAAATTAATTATCAATTTTCAATGAGCTTTTTATAAAATTTTATTTACTTTAACCTTTTTTATTATTCTTTTAATTTTTTATAGACTATTTAAAATATATATACTTTTTATTTATACATTTTCATTCATCAAATTCTTAAAATTTTAGTTTTCATTCATAATATTGTAATATTCTTAGTTATTATTTTAAATTTTGTAAATTTATATATATTTCATAAATTTTTTTTTTTTTTATGTTCTTATATTTTTATATAATTTCTTTTTTTTGTTATCATTTTATTTCATTTTGTAACATTTTCTTTCTATTCTTCATAATTATTATTTATATATTTTAATATTTTAGTAATCATTTCTTGTAATTTACACACACACACACACACACACACACACACATATATATATATATATATATATATATATATATATTTCTTTCATTTCATTTAATTCCATTTCTTATGTTATTTTATTTTGTATAACTTTTTATTTATATTGTCATTCTATCTCATTTATAATATTTTCTTTCTATTCTTCATAATAATTTTTTTTTGTTTTATGATTCTTTACTTTTAGTTTTCAATACTTGAATTTTTTAATAATGTTATCTTTACTTTTAGTTTTTGATACTTGAATTTTTTTATAATGTTATGTTTACTTTAGTCTTATAATTTAACATTTTACTTGTATTAAAATTTGTTTATGTTTATTTATTTATTGCATAAAAATATGAAAAATATATTTACAATTTATAAAATTTAATATTTATAAATCTATTAGATTCTAAATTTAATTTAATTTAGAATTTATGTTTTAATAATTTTTAATTACTTTTAAATAAATGATATTACATTAAATATTATATTTATTTAAATTTTAAATGATGATGTGAATTTTTTTTTAATAAGGTAGACAAATCAATGAGGACTGACGTGACAGCTTTAGAGAGAGCGTCCTTCTCTCATTATATATATGATTATTTATGTAGTCCACATGGATAAATTTTACTCTCTTTTTTCAACCATAAAATTTTACTATTATTCTTGGACGAAACTGATTCTTTCACTAAATATGAAAATCATAGAGTCATGATACAAATAAGAGTTGTTAGGATCTTTTATATATATATATATATATACTTAGCATATTCTTTTACAATATCTTTTGATATCTAAGATATCTTCTGTAGATCTTATTCCTCTGTATAAATGTGGCTGTAACGTTTTACATAATGATATACAAGAAACACATTAAACCTACACGGTATCAGAGTTCCGATAGGAACTCTAATTTTCTTTTTCTTCGATAATCATTTCGAAATCTCTCATGGATTCCTCGACCTCCTCTTCAGGCAGTACGACCATGATCATTAACCCAATTGATCCGCAGAATCCAATCATTTCCATCAACATGAGCTCGGTATCCAAGCTCAGCACAACGAACTACATCACCTGGAGTCTTCATGTGTCGTTGTTCCTCGATGGTCACAATCTGGTCCAGTTCATCACGGATGGTGCTCAACCACCGCCGATGATCTTACAAACGGACACAACAGAAACAACAAACCCCACACACACATCATGGATCAGGCAAGAAAAATTGATCTTTGCTGCACTTCTCAGAACAATTTCCATTTCACTGCAACCACTGATTTCCACGGCAACCCCTGCCTTTGAAGCCTGGAATACACTTAAATCCATTGGTCGTCCGTCTCATGGTCATTTTAAGCTGATCAAGGATCGACTCAAGAACGGTACGAAGGGGTCAATGCATTGTTGATGAATATATGCAGTCTTTTAAGGCTAAAACGGATCAACTGGCTCTCCTTGGCAAGCCACTTGATCATGAGGACATGATCAAATACATCCTTGATGGGCTTGATGATGATTACAAAGGCATCGTTGAGCAAATCAATGGGAGAGACGTTCCTCCGTCTCTCGATGAGCTTCGTGATAAGTTGGTTAATCGAGAAGCTGCTCTCCTCTGTGCTTCACCGTCTCCAACCTTTCCGGTGCCGGCGAACAATACAACAACCAAGCCGAAGAATTTCAATCGCAACATGCAAGGGTATTCAGAATCGCGAGCTCCACACTCAAACTTGGAAAATGCTAGGCATGTGGCGTTCAGGGACACAACGTTCAATGCTGCTCTCAGTTTAGGGTATTGGGTAATGACTCGACATTCCAGAATCCGACTCAAAACTGGACTTCACGTGCTAATCACACCATGATCTCTCCTGTTCTGAATTGTCTTCTTGGATGCTTGACTCCAGAGCCTCTCACCATATTACCTCTGATCTTGGTAATCTGGCGCTGCACCCTCCATATCAAGGCAACAAGTCTGTAGTTCTTGGTGATAGCTCCGGACACACGATATCTCGGTGAGTTAAACTATTTTTTGGGACTTGAAGTGTCTCGCACGAAGTTGGGTCTGACATTGACTCAAACGAAGTACATAAATGGCCTCTTACATCGCCCCAATATGGCATCCGTAGTACCGGTCAGACTCCGATGGTTGATCGTCCCATTCTCACGAAAGACTCGGGCTCATTACTTGCAGATCCTACTGAATATTGATCGGTTGTTGGGAGTATGAAGTATTTGTTATTCACTCGTCCAGACATCTCTTATGCAGTGAATAAATTGTCACAATATATGCATCAACCACGGCAAGATCATTGGGAGGCTGTCAAGAGAATACTTTGGTATCTTTGTGGCACAAGACATGTTAGTCTGTTTTTCTCTGCAACGAATGTACACACTGTTCATGCTTTCTCGGATGTTGATTGGGCAGGTGATCTTGATGATTACACATCAACCGGCGCTTATCTTGTTTACATAAGCAAGCATCTGGTCTCCTGGTCATCTCATAAGCAACATACCGTGGATCGTTCTTCTACTGAGGCCAAGTAAAAGTCGGTCTCAGACACTTCCTCGGAGATTCAATGTATCTTATCACTTCTTCTCGAGCTCGATTTCTCTCCTACATCGGTACCAGTTATATACTGTGATAATATTGGGGCAACATATCTGTCTGGCAACCCCATATGTATTTAACTCTAGAATGAAGCATGTCACCGTCAATTTTCATGCCCTAGTTCAGCTGGGTTCACTCAGGGTTACACATGTTTCAACAAAAATACCAGCTCGTCGATGTCCTAACGAAACCTCTCATGCGCGCCAAATTCATTCCGATATGCATCAATATTGGTCTCTCTTCTCTACATCCATCTTGAGGGGGCGTGTTAGAGTTGTTAGGATCTTATATGTATATACTTAGCATATTTTTTTACAATATCTTTTGATATCTAAGATATCTTCTCGTAGATCTTATTCCTCTATATACATGTGGCTGTAACGTTTTACATAATAATATACAAGAAACACATTAAACCTACAAGAACGAGTAACCAAATAGGAGGATATATGTTTAGAAAATGTATTTGCAGCAACATCGAATCATTGATGGATCGATTAAAACTTTAATATGATTCATTTGAAATTTTGATGTCCAGAATGCATAGAACCAGTTCATTTACATCTGCATATATAATTAAATTATATATATAGTAATGTTTGATAGAAGAAAAACAAACACACGATGCCTTATATACTATGTATGTAATGTATACATTCGATTTCATAATTCTAGCAAGAAATTACGTTACAATAAATATTACACTACAATTATAAACAAAAGAATAAATCACAAACACAAGAAGTTATCATTACAAAAAGAATGACAGAATTCTCATCTTTTAACTGCTTCCACCTCTGCAACCTCCACCACCACCTCCACATCTACCACCACTTCACCATATCCTAGTGCACAATGAAAGCGTTTCGTTATGTGAGAAGGGGTGGGTGATTGTAATATACAAATTTGTGGAATATGCGCAGAGGCTTAAAAAACTGATTTGATTATCTATGTTACCAAAGTGCACTTATTTTCCGATCATGTATCCATAGAGACTCTATAGTTAAGCGTGCTTGAGCTTGAGTAGTTGAAGAATAGGTGACCCACCGAAAAGAGATTTGCGGTATTGTGCTAGTGAAGACAAAGTAAGGAGAATGGTCGTGTGGTGATTGCATGGGCAGTTAACAAGTCTTTAGCGCCTTCCAAAATAAAAAACCGGCCGTCGGATGAAGATGGGCCCACGGGCCGAGTGATCGGGTGTGGGGCCCACAAACGGGGACGGTCGGGGCGTTACAAGTAGTATCAACGTCAGGTTAAGGACACTCGGTCCTGCATGAGGGATCAACTTTTGTTGTTTTCTAAAAACCTTATTTCTGTTTTCCAAAAGTGTTTGCGAAAGTTTAAAAACAGGTTACTTTGTGAAAGGATTTTTCAAAACACCACCTATATCATCGATTGTTGTCTATTATGGTCCTTACCCCATTTTGTGTATTGCAGGATGTCTTCTACCCCAATTCCAGCCCTGCTCATATCTTTATGACCCACAAGACCGCCATGATGAGCATCCTAGTGTTCATCCGAATGACTAGTTGTCCGTCATTGAGTGCTGCTGCCCCCTCCGTGTCACGAGCATCCGAGGTCGCACCATCGCCATCGCTTGCAGCTCCAGCCCCGCAACCTCCGTGGAAGTGATGTCATCCTAGGAAGACCTCATCCGCGTCTGCAGCTACGATAGTTGTGCCAGCGGTGGACAAAGATGTGCCCTAGCGATCCCTTGGGTGAGGCTGCTCGATCTTGAGACCGTCTCGTGGCCGAGTGGTTGACCTTGTACTTGGGTCGACTCCGACCTAGTATCAGATGGAACATGGAGGATGGAGATGGGTTTGGTGACTTCTATTTGGTAGTAATAGCATCCTGTTACGCTCAGATGGTTGAGGCGCGTCAGCAAGTGGAGCCCCATCAACAAGTAGCACTTCCTCCTTTGATCGCCATTTCCTATTCTGGTTCCAATTACATGGTTGAGGAAGACCCGAAAGAAGACCCTAACTATGCGATCTATGATCCGTCAAAAGCGAGCTCTAGTAGCCTACCTGGTTTCGGTTTGTGGATGGCCCCAGGATCTCCGAGTGGCTAGTCGGGACCTCATTCTTCACTAGGAGTAGGACATGGTTTTTTCCTTTTGATAGTTCACCTTTTATCGTTTTTCTTTTCCGCGGACTCTGCATTGTTGACTTTCCTCATTTATGTTCCTTATAAACTATTGTTGTCCTACTCCCATCCTATTTATAAGATTCATTCTTTGATTTACCTATCGTGCTTCGTCTATCCTGTTCGACAAGATTTGCTTCAAGACGAGCTTTTAAACACATTTTTGAGAACTGTACCATTGAGTTATGAGGCAATTCGAGTAATCGTACGCCTTAGAATTCGGGACGAATTCCCGTTAAAGGGGGGGGGAAGGTGAATTATAATTGCCCATGTTTTTGGTTTTTGGGTTTGACAAAAACTGGGCCAAGTTGAGCCCGAAGCTCAATTTCCATTTCCCATAAACCTAGTCTCCCTTGCCTCTCCTCTTATAAATAGTGGTATCAGAGCCGAATCTGAGGATGCGTGTGGAGTTAGTGAGGGCTCACACCGTCAAGGATAACAATCCTAGTGCGCAAGAAGGGCGTTGCGCTCCGTGAAAGGGGTGATTGTAGCATCTCAATTTGTGGTATATGCGGAGAGGCTTAAAAGAATTGATTTGACTACATATGTCACCATCGTGTACTTTTTCGGTCACTTGTCTAGGGATAATTCTAGAGTTACGCGTGCTTGAACTGGAGTAGTTTAAGGATGGGTGACCTACCGGGAAGTGATTTGCGGTATCGTACTAGTGAGGACAAAGAAAAGAGAACAATCGTGTGGTGATTGCAGAGAAAGTAAACAAGTCATTTGAGCCTCCCAAAATAATAAACCGAGTGAACAGATGTGGGGTCCACAGACGGAGGCGGTCAGGGCGTTATGTTGACAAATATAATCTTCTTCTGATCCTAAAAGAATAATTTTCTAAATTTTATTTTGTTTTATAAAATAGATGTTTTTACGTTTTATGCATTTTTATTATTTAATATGATAAATTGTAAACTTTAAAAATATAATTAAATTTATTGAATTGTTATTGGTTCAAATTATAGAAAAATATTAATAACAGAAAACGACGCATTTATAAATATGTTTTAATTTGTTTTGTTAATATGTGTAAAATTTCTAAAACATCAATTATATAATACTAGTATGATTTGTTCGCACCATGTGCGAACATAACCATTATTAACACACAAATTGTTAAAAATAAAAAATTATCAATTTAATTTAACAAAATAATATTATAAACAATCTATATCATACTATTATAACTAAATATAGATAAAAAAATATTATTATACTTAACCTCTTATTAAAATATTTTATAGTTTATTTTAAAATAAAATTAATAGCAAAAAATTAAATTATAATTATATATTTACGTATTAACATCAATATATAAATTTTTATTGAAAATATTTTATCGTTTATATATAAATTCAAATTTTTTTATAAATAATACAAATTTACAAAATTGTATTATATATAACAACCATATTTATTAATATTTCAAGATCTTTATAAATATTTTCATATTTATCATCGTATTTTTTTTTATCCAAGGTTATGTATATCTTATAAATAAAATTAAAATTAAAATATAATTATATATGTATAAATATTATAACTTTTTATTAAATAATTTTATCTTTTATATTTTTTCAAATTTATAATTCATATAATTAATAAGAATTTACTATATAAATTTGTATTATCCACAATAGTTATAGTTTTCAATACTAAAAACTCATAATTTAAAAATATTTTTCAAATTTATCTTCTTATTTTTATTTATTTTTATTTGAAAATAATTTTTAAAACTAATATAATAAATAACAAAATTATAAATATAAACTAAAAATAATATTGTAAAAAACCTAATTTGATTATGAAAAATTAGTAATCAATCGTTTTGAGGGTTAAGATAATGTCAAAAACAATTCTCCATTTGGAAATAATTTTTAAAATTAATATAATAAATAATAAAATAATAAATATAAACTAAAGTTAATATTGTAAAAAACTTAATTATGTTAATGACAAATTAATAATCAACCGTTTTGAAAGCTAATATAATGCCAAAAGAACTTCTTAGTTAATATAAAGATAAGTTTACGGCTTAAGCTATTTGTTTATAATTGCATAAGAAAAGTCAATTCTGCTAGCAGAAAAGTAGGACGTCTCTTCTTGATTAATACTGTCAAGTAGATAATGTTATAGCTACTTACAATGCCGTATCAATTAGTTGATTTAAGAATGCGGATGGGGGATTTATATGTTAGGGTTCAGTTACTTGACTTGTTTTGACCAGTTTTGTCTAACCGAATTTTCGGTTTTAATCGGTATCGCCTGTGGATTGTAATAACTAAATGAAGCTCTTCTCTTGGAGAGCTCCTTTCACCAAACTTAGTGTTGTCTCTATTACTATCCTCTTAAGAGTATTGTGTTTACTCTAAAACGTGTCTTTAGTTAAATAGTAGTAAGACAACCCATATTAGGGTTTTTAAAGATTTTCTCAAACTTTAACTACTTCCCACCCAAAATTATACCCATATTTTACATTAACAAAAATAATTTCACACTGTGCCCGCGTATACCAGAAGCTGATAAAGCTTGGGATCTGGGTCTGTAAATTTATGACTTTATAGGGCTAAGTTTTCAAAGTTGCCATTATCAGTTGTCTAAATTTTGTAGAGTTGTTTAAAATAGTAAAGAATGTCACATGTTCCAAACTGGACTTTCTCTGTTTTCTTAATGCCCTACTGGTAAATTTTGTTGTATAACCAACCAAAAAGTTTTAATTAACTCACAAACCAATTTAAAAGTTGACCAAATATTCTCTTATATACAATATCTTCCAAAATATCCTTATTACACACACACACACACACACACACACACACACACACACACACACACACACACACACACACACACACACACACACACACACACATATATATATATTTCATGGACCATGGTGTACAATTTTATGTAGATTATAGAATAAAATGCTAATTTACTTTATTTATCAAAATAATTTGGTAACTTAACAGAATAATATAAAACTAAACTATAACCTCTGAATTTGAATTGTTAATCTCCAAATTGAACAATAAATTGATAAACTAAACCTATATCCAGAATATAATATATAAATATATGTTAAATAGAGAATTCATATAATAGAATGCTAATTTATATTTTATATCAAAATAATTTCTAACTTAATTAAATGATATAAAATTAAAATATAACTCCAACATTTGGGCTATTAGTCAAAAAAATATCATTAAATTAGAAAACATGCAAACTCTAAAATATAATAAAACTAGTAATAGGTATGGTAGATACTATATTAAACTAATATTTTCAATAGACTTAAATAATACAGTATACTCGTTTTCGTCCATTTTTTTTATTTCTTTGTTAATATCTAAATACCATTTTATATGGTTATATTCTTAATTTTTGTTGTCAATGGACATTTGGCAAATTGACTCTTTTTTTTTTTTTTTTTTGGTCAAATGGCAAATTGACTCTTTCTTTTTCTCTCTTTCAAGTAAGTTTCCTTAGTTCTTTTCTATAAACATTTTTCTTCTGAAGAAAAAATGTGTGTCAGACAGCCAATTTTGTTATAATTAAACATGGTTATAAATGTCAAGGAGTCAAAATGTTTTTTTTTTTTTTTTTTTGACAACAAAAGAAACTAGAAGAACACTAAGCGCCTATCATCCATATCGGTGGTTCCGGTCCGATATGTGTGCTTGGTGACTACCTGAGACGCGCACTTCGTGCTAATCTATCTGCTGTCTTGTTTTGAGTACGAGAGATATGCTTGAGCTCAAATGTTGTGAAAAACATCCTCCTTTTGTCATATTCTTCAATGTATACTTCAAAAGCTGGCCAATTCTCCGGCTCAGACACTATCTTGATCACTTCTGAACAATCTGTCGCAAAAGTTATATGTCGTTGATCGAAGAACATCATGCTTTCCATAGCCCAAAGAAGCGCCTCAAACTCCGCGTGTAGCGGTGAGATGCTCGGTATACTATTTGTAGCACCCATCAATATATTTACTCCTCCTTCGTAGGAGCTATACCATCCTTTCCCCGTAAATAGATCCCCCTCTTTCCAAGATCCGTCCACAAAGCACCATTGTCCTCTTTGTTCCTCCGTAGCTGTGGTGGCACCTTGATTTTCCTTATACCGTGTAATTTTGTTAGCTATATCCGTCTGGGCCCCTTTCCAAGATAAATATTCTGATTCTGCTAGTCTCAGCGTTTCATTTGGATCACGGTCTATCTGGTTGTACACCATATCATTACGGCTTTTCCAAATGTACCATAAGATCCAAGGAAATTGGTCATTTATTTCCTGTGGTGGGAGCCTCCAGAATAAGTGATCCATATTCGTAAAGAGCGCCTCTGTGGGGAAGTGTAAGGGATTAGTAGCAATTCGTGACAATGCCCATGTTTGAAGAGCCGGTGGACATTCAAACAAGACATGATTTATTGTCTCCTCAGCACCGCATCTGACACAATATGTATCACATTTGATTCCCCTTGATTTTAGCTTCGTGGTTACAGCTAGGCATCCTGATACTATCTACCATATAAAATGTCTTAATTTTGGCGAACAATTTAATTTCCATGAATGTGATTGTAACCCCTTAATATCCGGACCTAATATTTGAATTTGATTTCCCATATCCGGAAATTCTCTCTCTATTAGATACCCCGATTTTACCGAATAACGCCCCGATTTTGTAAAATGCCATCCACTTGTATCTGATCTCATAGATTTACTGATGGGCATACTCTGGATCAGCTTTGCATCATCTGGTTCAACTACCGCTTCTATCAAAGCCTTATTCCATGTTCGCCTCTGCTGGTCAATCAATTGGTCAACCGTATATACGTTAATATTTGTGAAAGGTTTACGGGTTGCTGGTCTCGGGCGGTAGGCTGGAATCCAAGGGTCATTCCATATTGAAATAGATGCATCTGAACCCACCCTTTTAATTAGTCCTTTTTTAACCAGAGATCTAGCTGAGATAATACTTCTCCATCCATAGGAAGGTGAGTATGATCTTATTGGATCCAGTGGATCCGTTTTCCTGAAATATCTTCCTTTAAAAACTTTCGAGAATAAAATATCAGGTTTATCAATCAATCTCCACAGTTGCTTAGCTAAAAAAGCTGTATTTGTGTCGTTAAAAGCGCGAAATCCTAGTCCACCATCATCTTTATTCTGACATAATTTATCCCAGGAAACCCAATGCATTCCTTTATTTCCTCCACCCGAACTCCACCAGAAGTTGGAGACCACACTCGTTAATTTTGTTGTTATCGTCTTCGGCAGGCGAAAGCAAGACATCACGTGATTCGGTAAGGCTATGGCCACTGATTTGATCACTACCTCTTTTTCTCCTCGTGATAAATATTTAGTCGTCCATCCATTTACTCTCCCATGTAATCTATCCTGGATGAAGCTGAATACCTGCGTCTTTGCTCCTCCAAGACTTTATGGTATTCCCAGATAAGTGCCCATGCTTCCCATCGTAGAGAGTCAAAATGTTCTTTTTTGCCGCTTCTAATATTATACAGCTCAGGACCGGCTCTGGGTGTCTCTATGATATTTTAAATGTCAAAGGAGTCCAATATGAAGATCATTGCTTTATTAACGACACAAAGGTTATTGATGATATATAGTCAATTAGTCTCATGGAACACTTGAAAACGAAATAACGAATTTTTTGTAAACAAAAATCTCACGTTCACACAATTGTTTCATCTTATGATTCATTATATTTTATATACATGTATATTTACTCGCACTCGATTATTCTTGTAAGGGCCTTGGCCCGGCCCATTTGAGATAGTTTTAAATGAATTAATTTGGCTACCTGTATCACTAAGTGCACTTACCTTTTCCGGTCACTTGCCTGAAAGAATTCCAGAGTTAAGCGTGCTTGGGCTGGAGTAGTCCCAAGATGGGTGACCTTCCGGGAAGTGACTCGTGGTAGCATGTGTGTGAGGACAAAACATATGAGAAAAGGTCATGGGGTGATTATAGGGTCAGTAAATTACTCGGTCGGGCCTACCAAAAATAACGCACCGACCGTCGGACAGGGGTGGGGCCCACGAGCCCGGGAGAGGGATGGGTGACTCACCGGTAGGGGCGGACGGGGCGTTACAAGAATTGTAAGGGCCCAATCCCCAGCCCATTACTTGGGCCCAAAGAAATAGGGAAGGAAGCCCAAAAACCTTTGCTTGAGCCCAAAGAAAAGGAAGGAATGGGCCAGAAGCCCAAGGCCCAATCCAGCAGATCAGGAAGCCCTAGCAGAATCCCCTATAAAAAGAGGAGCAGCCCCTTCATTTCTGCACATTTTCCGAAGCAACGAAGTTCTGCCGAAGCCCCGAGCCAGCCAGCCACCGCCGACCAGCCCGGAGCCGACGACCGCCGACCGCCGGAGACCGACCCCCGCCGACCGCCGGACCACCGCCGGAGTAGCCGCCGCTCGCCGGACCGCCGCCGCGCCGCCGACCGGAGCCGCCGTGAACCGCCGGAAAACCCGCCGGAGATCGCTGTTCGAAGCCGATCTCGATCCTGAGCCCCGAGTCGTCGTCTTCTCGATTGATTTGAGTGTAGATTCGCCCGTTCTTCTCGTTCTTAAGGAATCCCAGATCTACTTCCCGTTCGTCAGATCTAGACTAAGGTGAGGACCGAACGTGATCTTTTCTTTAATCTACTGCAGTAGTGGGAACCGAAACCTCGTTTAATAGTGTCCTTTCTAAGTAGTGTAGATCTAGTTGTTGAAATTGCGTTGATGTGATGGATGAAAACCTAGAATCTAAGTTGTCGCTTAAACTGAAAATAGAACCTAGACCTTAGGTTATCACGTGAACTGAAAATGTTGTTTGTGCGTGAAGGCTATGTGTGGTAGAACTGTTGTAGGTCCCCCGAAAGGGTGTTGTGTGGCAGGGGCGTATACATTGCCGGGGTATGCGTCCCTTGAGAAGGCGTCGGGGGTTTGACGAGCCCCCAGAAGGAAGGCCGACGGGCCAGAGAAGGATTGTGTGGGCCTACGGGTCAAGAGGTGCTCATGAGTGTGAAGGCACGAGTGGGTGTAGTTTGATTGTGCCTTCGGGCGCGGGTGCAGGGTGTTATTAACCTTGGATTCGTTTTCTTGTTGCTGTGTTAGTTAAAGTAGAGATAGCGGTATTCCTAGAATCCGTCCTCATTGGGTATTGGTGAAAACCAAGTACTCAGGCCTCCTTCGTTGTTGTTTTGCAGGTAACCCTGGAGCGTTGCAGGGGTAGACGGACGGTGTGGTGTTACGTTTTTGGGAGCGGGATTTACCTTCTCTTCTTTTTCCTTTCTGTCTTTTATGCGTTGAGACTTATGCGGTTCTTCCGTTTTCGTTAAGTTATTCCAGTTGGTTCGGTTTTCTTGTAAGACTCGGCTTTTCATTTTAATAAAGTAAAACCTTTTCAGTTATTTACGTGTTGGTCCTTAGTTTATGACTTGGTTCGCGTTTGTGGACTATGACTCGTGGAGTCAAAGGGTCGTTGACTTGGGATCGAAGTGACGGGTGTTACAATTTTGTATCAGAGCCAGGTTAAAACCTAACCAGTCCTGCCCTGGTTAGGTAGGGTATTTATATTCGGATTTCAAAACCACTTTTCAAAACCGTTTTCAAAATTTTTCCGACTCTTCTTAAACGGGGATTTCTAAAAGTTAGATACTAGGGGCACCACTCCGATCTCCTCCTTACATACACTCTGGAAGTGAGTTCAGTATTCAGCCGTTAACTGACTCAAATCGTCCTTCTTTTGCAACAGATGCCGCCAAAGAGAAGAACCCCACCAGCTGTTCGTAACCAGGATGCGCCAGTGCAAGCTTCATCGACGCACAGTGCCACCAGTGTGAACGGACCCCAGGGACCGGTTGTTGGAAACCAAGCTGGACCAGCGTTGGGAGCTGGACATGTAGCTGTTAATGCCGCTCTTCTGCAAGAGCTGCTCGCGCTTCAGCAGGCACAAGCCGCCATTGCCGCGGAGGCAGGAGGAGCGCAAGGAGGATATGGAGCAGGAGCACCCGGAGTGATACCGGTGGATGTTAATGGGGCGCCTGGAGCCCCAGGAGGAGTTGGGAATGGCCAGGGAGGAGCGGTGAACGCCCCAGGGGGAGTTGGCTTCGTTGCTGGAGGAGCAGAAGCCGCTCAAATGGGGTTTGGATTCGTTCAGCTGCAACCAGTGGTGAACCCGCCACCGCCACCACCGCAGGTGCCAGGAGCGGTGCCAGGAGTGACCTACTGGACCATGCTGAAGCATCTGAGGGAGATGCAGATGGATTAATTTGCTGGAGGTGTCAGCGCCATTGCCGCAGACAACTGGAGGAGGAAGCTAGAGCGGAGTTTGGATACTGCTAGGTGCCCGAGGGAGTTTCGTGTGGAGATAGCTGCCTCCTATCTCAAGGACGATGCATTGGTTTGGTGGGAAGGAGTGCAGGAGAGCGCTCAGGGACGTCAGCTGACATGGGAGGATTTCCGTGAGGCATTCAACCGGAAGTTTTTCCCAGAAGTGACCATGGACAGGTTGGAAGGGGAGTTCTGAAACCTCCGTCAGGGAAACCGGAGTGTACGGCAGTACGGGGAGGAGTTCAACCGTCTGAGGAGGTTTGCAGGGAGGTATTTGTCGGAGCGAGAGCTGATTCGTCAGTTTCTCACTGGGTTAAAGATCGAGCTCAAGGTTCGTTGCAAGCAGAGGGACTACTACGACATCAACGACCTGATCGAGAAAGCAGCCGACACTGAGATAGATTGGGAAGAAGAGCAGAGACAACACAAGAATGGGCACAACATGGGTGCCAAGAGGAACTGGGATACCGCTCATGCTACAGCGCCAGCGATACCGGCACAGCGAGCACAGCCACAGCTAGCACAGCCGTTCCAGCAGGTAGGACAAGGGGGATGCTTCGAGTGTGGGCAGATGGGCCACTTCAAGAGAGAATGCCCGCAACTGCGATGCTACAACTGTGGCCAAGGAGGGCATGTAGCGAGGTACTGTCCAAATCCGACTAATAGGAATGGGGCGGGAGGGCAAGCAGGAGCAGGGATGTTGCCACCGCCACAACGGGGAGGACAAGGGGGAGCCGGAGTACTGCCGCCACCGCCACCGCAAGGAGGACAGGCCGGAGGACCCAGAGTGTATGCTGCAGAAGTACTCCGAGGAGTGGAGCCGATTGCGGGTACGTAAATCCTACCTACTTGCGTTATTATTGTAGTCAAGATAGTTAAAGGTCTAGTAGCTTAGCCTAGTAAACGTGTGGGATCGGTCGTGGTTGGGGGAGTATCCGCCCACACCTTGTTTGACACGGGGGCTACACATAGTTTTGTGAGCCCACGACTCACGAAACTGTGGACCTTTAAGGGAAAGTACATCGATGGGATCATGAAAGTCGAGACAGCCGGATCGTAGAAAGTAACGGGATCAGGGATCTTCGAAGTAGTGCCAGTGACGGTGGACGGAGTCGACCTACCCGCGGATTTAGCACGAATAGAATTGGGCCGTTACGAAGTTATCTTAGGCTTGGACTGGTTGGCCAAGCATCAGGCAGTAATGGATTGTGCCAAGGCAACCATTACCTTTCCTCGGGAAGGAGGAAAGGCAGTCTTCAAGGGAATGAAGACGGGAACATGGATATCAGTCATATCCATGATCCAAGCCGAGGAGCTAATCAGCAAAGGGAACGAAGCGTACCTAGCGACCATCACGATGACTAAGGACGAAGGAGCTCCAAGTTTGGAAAGCATTCCCGTGGCTGCGGAATACGAGGACGTATTCGCGCCATTGACAGGACCACCGCCGGAACGGAATGATGCCTTTACGATAGAGCTAGAGCCCGGGACGGCACCCGTGTCGAGGGCTCCATATCGTTTAGCGCCCGCAGAGATGGCAGAGTTGAAGAAGAAACTAGAGGATCTGGTGGAGAAGGGATTCGTCCGACCAAGCAGTTCACCGTGGGGAGCGCCAGTGTTGTTTGTCAAGAAGAAATTTGGGAGTTTCCGACTTTGCATCGACTACCAAGGACTGAATAAGGTGACCATCAAGAACAAGTACCCGCTGCCGAGGATCGATGAGCTGTTGGACCAGCTGCAGGGAGCCACCTGGTTCTCGAAGATCGATCTTGCCTCGGGGTACCATCAGATTCGGATAGCAGAGGAGGACATCAAGAAGACAGCATTCCGGACCCGTTATGGACATTACGAGTTCGTGGTAATGCCGTTTGGGTTAACCAACGCGCCAGCAACCTTCATGAAGATGATGAATGATGTCTTCCGAGAGTACTTGGACAAGTGCGTTATCGTCTTCATTGATGATATCCTGGTCTACTAGAGAAGTAAGGAGCAACACGAGTGGGACCTCAGGATAGTCTTAGATACTCTCAGGAAGCAGCAGTTGTTCGCCAAGCTCAGCAAGTGCAGTTTTTGGCAAAGGGAGATTGGATTCCTTGGCCACGTGATCTCGGCATCCGGTGTAGCAGTGGATCCAGAAAAGATCACCTCCATTACCAATTGGGCGAAGCCGGAGAATGCAACCGACGTTCGCAGTTTCTTGGGATTGGCAGGGTATTACAGGAAATTTGTGGAGGGATTCGCCAGCATCCCTAAACCTCTGACGATCCTAACCGGTAAGGACGTCAAGTTCGAGTGGACGGACAAGTCTGCCCAAAGCTTTGAGCAACTAAAGGAACGGTTGACTCAAACTCCAGTGTTAGTACTACCACGGCTGGGAATACTGTATGTAGTCTACACGGATGCATCTGGAGTTGGACTTGGGTGTGTCTTGATGCAAGAGGGGAAGGTGATCGCCTATGCATCAAGGCAGTTGAGGAAGCACGAGGTTAACTACCCCACCCACGACTTTGGAGCTAGCAGCAGTGGTCTTCGCCTTAAAGATATGGCGTGCTTATCTGTACGGGGAGAAGGTGCAGATATTCACGGACCATAAGAGCCTGAAGTACGTCTTCACGCAAGGAGAGCTGAATTTGAGGCAGCGCCGATGGATGGAACTACTAGCGGACTACGACTTGGAGATCGAGTATCACCCTGGGAAGGCCAACCAGGTAGCGGATGCTTTAAGGCGAAGGAAGATCGTCGTCTCAGAGAACAAGGAAGTTCAGGAACTGTCGGCAGCCCTATCGGAATTGCAGTTGTGTGTTACCAACGTCGAGGAGTGCGTCACTAAGTTAGGAGTCTGGGAACAAGCCGATCTGTTAGGGAAGATCCGAGAAGCGCAACCCCGAGACGAAGTCCTGCAGTCAATGGTCGAGAAGGAGGTAATCGGGTATCGCACCGCAGACAATGGGATGATCATGTTCAAGAATCGAGTATGTGTGCCTACAGATGACGAGTTGAGGAGAAGGATCCTAACGCAAGCTCATCAGTCCCAGTTCTCGATCCATCCAGGGAGTCACAAGATGTATAAGAACTTGAAGCAATACTACCACTGGGAGGGCATGAAACGGGATGTGGCGAAGTGGATTTCTCAGTGCCAAAACTGCCAGCAAGTTAAGGCAGAGAGGAAAGCCCCCAGCGGATTACTACAAGGGTTGCCTATACCAGAATGGAAATGGGATATGGTGACCATGGATTTTGTCACCGGACTACCAAGGACAACCGGAAAGAAGGATGCGATTTGGGTGATTGTGGACCGACTCACCAAGTCTGCACACTTCCTTGCGATTAAGAAGACAGACGGGACTGAGACACTTGCACGGAAGTATGTCGAATGCATAGTGAAGTTGCACGGGGTGCCAGTTAGCATCGTGTCAGACAGAGATCCCAAGTTCACCTCTATTTTCTGGCAGGCTTTTCTGAAGGCTATGGGTACGAAGGTACTCCTCAGTACAGCCTATCACCCGCAGACGGATAGACAATCTGAGCTGACTATTCAGACATTGGAGGATATGCTGAGGGCCTGTGTGTTGGATTGGGAAGGAAACTGGGTGAAGTTTCTTCCATTGGTCGAGTTCGCCTACAACAACAGCCATCACCGAAGCATAGGGATGTCGCCATACGAAGCTTTATATGGTCGACCTTTCCGGACCCCCCTATGTTGGACCGAGGTGGGGGAGAGGCGTGTTTTGGAGCCGGGGATGATTCAAGAAACCGTCGAGCAAGTGGAACTGCTCAAGGAGCGACTGAAGCAGGCCCACGACCGTCAGAAGAGTTACGCGTATAAGCACCGTAAAACCTTGGAGTTCGCAGTAGGAGACGCGGTGTACCTTAAGATGAGGACGTTCCGGGGCAACGATCCCAACCGCAAGCTGAAAAAGTTGAGGCCAAGATATATGGGACCATTCGTGATTGTCGAGAGAGTTGGTGTGGTGGCGTATATGTTAGAGTTACTTCAGGAGCTGTCGGACTTTCACAACGTGTTCCATGTGTCTGTTTTGCGGAAGGTTGTTCGTGAACCGGAGTTGATCTTGCCCGAGCCGCCATCAGATGTCAACCGTAACTGGTCAGTGACGAGCAAACCGGTCCAAGTGGTGGATCGCCGAGAGTCAGTGTTCAACAGGAAGAAAACCAAGATGGTTTTGGTTCGCTGGGAGAGAGACGAAATCCAGGAGGATGTTTGGGAACCCGAGCAGCCGTTTAAGTTGAGCCATCCAGAGTTGTTTACCGAGCCGAATTCGGGGACGAATTCATCGTTGGTGGGGGAGAATTGTAAGGGCCCAATCCCCAGCCCATTACTTGGGCCCAAAGAAATAGGGAAGGAAGCCCAAAAACCTTTGCTTGAGCCCAAACAAAAGGAAGGAATGGGCCAGAAGCCCAAGGCCCAACCCAGCAGATCAGGAAGCCCTAGCAGAATCCCCTATAAAAAGAGGAGCAGCCCCTTCATTTCTGCACATTTTCCGAAGCAACAAAGTTCTGCCGAAGCCCCGAGCCAGCCAGCCACCGCCGACCAGCCCGGAGCCGACGACCGCCGACCACCGCCGACCAGCCCGGAGCCGACGACCGCCGACCGCCGGAGACCGACCGCCGCCGACCGCCGGACCACCGCCAGAGTAGCCACCGCTCGCCGGACCGCCGCCGCGCCGCCGACCGGAGCCGCCGTGAACCGCCGGAAAACCCGCCGGAGATCGCCGTTCGAAGCCGATCTCGATCCCGAGCCCCGAGTCGCCGTCTTCTCGATTCATTTGAGTGTAGATTCGCCCGTTCTTCTCGTTCTTAAGGAATCCCAGATCTACTTCCCGTTCGTCAGATCTAGACTAAGGTGAGGACCGAACGTGATCTTTTCTTTAATCTACTGCAGTAGTGGGAACCGAAACCTCGTTTAATAGTGTCCTTTCTAAGTAGTGTAGATCTAGTTGTTGAAATTGCGTTGATGTGATGGATGAAAACCTAGAATCTAAGTTGTCGCTTAAACTGAAAACGGAACCTAGACCTTAGGTTATCACGTGAACTGAAAATGTTGTTTGTGCGTGAAGGCTATGTGTGGTAGAACTGTTGTAGGTCCCCCGAAAGGGTGTTGTGTGGCAGGGGCGTATACATTGCCGGGGTATGCGTCCCTTGAGAAGGCGTCGGGGGTTTGACGAGCCCCCAGAAGGAAGGCCGACGGACCAGAGAAGGATTGTGTGGGCCTACGGGTCAAGAGGTGCTCATGAGTGTGAAGGCACGAGTGGGTGTAGTTTGATTGTGCCTTCGGGCGCGGGTGCAGGGTGTTATTAACCTTGGATTCGTTTTCTTGTTGCTGTGTTAGTTAAAGTAGAGATAGCGGTATTCCTAGAATCCGTCCTCACTGGGTATTGGTGAAAACCAAGTACTCAGGCCTCCTTCGTTGTTGTTTTGCAGGTAACCCTGGAGCGTTGCAGGGGTAGACGGACGGTGTGGTGTTACGTTTTTGGGAGCGGGATTTACCTTCTCTTCTTTTTCCTTTCTGTCTTTTATGCGTTGAGACTTATGCGGTTCTTCCGTTTTCGTTAAGTTATTCCAGTTGGTTCGGTTTTCTTGTAAGACTCGGCTTTTCATTTTAATAAAGTAAAACCTTTTCAGTTATTTACGTGTTGGTCCTTAGTTTATGACTTGGTTCACGTTTGTGGACTATGACTCGTGGAGTCAAAGGGTCGTTGACTTGGGATCGAAGGGACGGGTGTTACAATTCTCGTTAATAGGAGATATCACACATTAAAATCTTCGATATGTATATATGAATTATTACATAACTGACCACTATGAAAGCCTTATCCTCCACACCCGCCACAACCACCAATCCACGCCATCGTCATCACCACTTCCACCACCAGAACAGCCACCACCGGAAGCTTTGATGGTTAAGACTTATGTTTAGCAACTGTAGTAGTGGAAGCAGTCGCAGTCAAAACAACCAGCAGACCACCATCTCTTATACCGCCACTTATAGCGTCTTCCAAGTCTCTTGACTGCGGCGGAAGTGGTGGAGACTTCGTCGTTTTCTTCTCGCGCATGTGAATACAGCATAGGGTAAGAAGAACCCCCGCAGTTGCAGGTAATACTATAAGAGCAATAACTATACCTTTCATTGTCTTGTGAGTTTTTGTTTTCCTGAAACTTGAAGTCAAGAGGAATAAAAAATAACCTTTCGTTATATCTTTGAGTTTTGTTTCTTTCTTGAAACTGAAGTTGATACAAATGTATAACTTTTGGTGTCCTTTTATATAGATCCTAACTTGTCATTTTGAAAATATATAGAAGCTTACGGCACACGTTATAGTTTCTAATTGGTTTACTAAAAATACCAGAAATTTCAAAGGAAATTTCAAATGTCTGTTAACAAAATTAATGGATACGACATTTTCTTCTTGATATCTGGAGTTGTGGCCGACACAAATTTATTAGTTTCTTTTATATATCTGAGAGTTTGTAGGTATGATTAATATTGTAATTTTAATAGATATGATATTGTTAGAGCAGTTAAGGAAATACGATATTCTCGAATATCCTTAACTGTGAGAGAGTGTGATGTTTACCAAATGGATGTGTTTGATTCAGGACCACAGTATGAAGACTTCAATTGGTGCGGGTGAGACTCGTGATGGGATTTATCATTACAAGGGGGCGGTGATTCAAGCTGGACATGTCTCAAAGTATTCGAGTCGAGACTTATGGCATCAAAGATTGGGTTATCCGTTTTCTAAAGTGTTATCATTTCTTTCTGGTGTTGGGTGTTTTTCTACTAGTGTTCGTGTTTTTGAACAGTCGTGTGACGTTTGTATTCGAGCAAAACATTCTCGTGATTCTTTTCCTGAAAGTTCAAATAAAGCTGATGCTCCGTTTTCATTAATTCACACTGATTTGTGGGGACCTTATCGTGTACAATCTTTACATGGAGCTCGATACTTCCCAACAATTGTTGACGACAATACACGTGCAGTCTGGATGATTCTGTTATTGGAAAAGTCATAAGTACCTAAAGCGTTGAAGCGGTTTTTGGCGTTTGTAGAAAGACAATTCGACAAGAAAGTCAAATCTGTTCGAAGCGACAATGGAACAGAGTTTGTATGTATGGATGAATACTTTCAATCTGAGGGTATTGTACACCAGACTTCGTGTGTAGTGACTCTTCAACAGAATGGACGCGTAGAGAGGAAGCATCGTCACATACTGAATGTCGCTCGATCACTATTATTTCAAGCAAGCTTACCGGTTCGATTTTGGGGAGAGGCTATCATGACTGCAACCTACCTTATTAATCGAACACCTTCAGTATTGTTAGCTGGGAAAACACCGTATGAATTGCTATACAATACTGCACCAAATTACGGTCAGCTCAGGATTTTTGGTTCGCTTTGTTACGCTCGTCGTCTCTCACGAAGTCATGACAAGTTTAGTGAACGTAGCGTCATGTGTATCTTTCTTGGTTATGAGTTCGGCAAGAAAGGATGGATCGTCTATGATCCGGAAAAGGAGGAACGGTTCATCTCTCGCGATGTCAAGTTTCATGAGAGTATCTTTCCTTTTCATGATACTGCTGACACTGTTCCTAGCGAAACAGGGGTCCCTGTTTTACCTCATCCTGCAGCTTATGATCTTGATGATGGCGACACTGCTGCAGTCCCACAACCACCAGTTTTAACTAATGATCTTAGTGATATCGATGTTACTGCAGTTCCACAACCATCAGTTTTGGTTAATGATCCTTCATCTTCAGGGGGAGCTATCTCAGGTGACTCAACCTCTCATATCCCTTCCATAAGTCCAGAAACTGAACTTGGGCGTGGGAAACGTGACAGGTCACAGTCGGTGCTGCTGAAAGACTACGAAGTCTACACTGCACAAAAGATCACCGCTCCTCCTTCCTCACCTGTCACCACTCAAGTGCCAGTGAATAAGGTACTCTATCCCATCACGAATTACGTTACTTGTGATCAGTTTTCATCTCTGCATCAGGCGTTTCTTGCATCCATTAATGGAAATGAGGAACCATGTTCATACAAAGAGGCCGCTGAAGGAATTTCTAGCAGTTCCTAATCCAATTAGGCAGCCCTAGTCTGAATTCCAAGCCTAGGATCTAGGGTTCATATAATCGAATCAATGGGATCTCGAGATTACCTGGTGATTGGCAGCGGAAGGTTTGCAAGTAATCGAGATCTAGAGCGCCTCAATTGCTGCGCCTCTACTGGTATCCACACGCACACAAACTGAACAGAAGGGATGCTAGTGCCTTTAGAGATCAGATCTCTCCAGAGGTTTCTCTTAGCTTTCTGGTGGCTGTGTATTAGGTTAGGTCGTGTAAAAGTCGACCATATATCTTATATATATCGACTTATACCACGACCGAATTAACCAACGATTAAACCGAAGTTAATCTGGTCATTCGCGATCTGTGTCGACCGACACACTTACTGTGTCGATCGACACTGCCCCAGAAACTCGGTATTGAATGCATATCAAATATGCATTCACCAGATCATTACATTAATGATCAACCTCATATATTACGTCCAGTTTGCTTAGGTGTGTGACCCTGTAGGATTGATATATCATGGTTTTTACCGGTTTTATGCCATGATATAGTTGTGTTTTTTGTGTCTTTTGTGTTATTTTAGAGTCTTTTACAGGTTTAATCAAGTTTGGAGCTAATGTGGAGATTTTGGAGTATTTTGGGAGTTTTGGAGCATTTTGGCCGAGAGTTTAACTCACTGTCCGATTTGATGATCATGCATCGATCGACACACCTTTGGTGTCGATCGACACACTAGCGAGATGGGCCAAAATACGGCGGTTAATGAAGTTATGAAGATTTGCAGAAAAGCCCAGAAAAGTTCCAGTATTTACATAGAAGCCCCAGCCGAGATTATGCCTATATATTTAGAGTTTTGGCTTTTATTTTAGATACGCTTTCATACTTAGAGCTAAGAGATTTTTAGAGCTTTTGGGGCTGATCTATTTCCTGTACTTCATCTATTTTGGAGAAGATTTCGAACCCCTTTATCTATTTAATTTCTTATATGCAATCTATTATTTCTATGATTTCTGTTTCATTAATCATGTCTGAGTAGATTCATAGTTAGGTTTAGGTTTTCTCATTAAGGATTTGATGACTTGCTAGACTTGTTTAATTCAGTTAAGGATTCACATGATTAGAATGTTCTTCAAACTAAATTGTGCTTAATGCTAGTTCTAACCTGATCAATTAGAATCTAGATCTTAGGTTGCTAAATATGACACGAGAGTGTGGTTTAGAATCTGAACTATTTAGGTTGAGCAATTAAATTATTCGCAAAGAGATTTGGTTTAGTTTAATTGTGAACATATCGAACTTGAAATTAATGCTGGTTTAATCTGTTAGTAATTGCAAAGAGATTTGAATTACTGCACTTAGACTTAGAGGATTTTCGCAAAGAGATTTGGTTAATTCTAATTCCGTGATTTGAGTTCTAGAACTGAGTTTAATTTGATCCTGACTGATTAACTTGTCTGCTTGTCTGATTTGCTGAGAATTCCCTAGACTTAGCGCTTTTAGTTTATTGCTTTCAAAACAAATTCCTGCTACTGATTTACTTTATTGCTTTGCTTTTATTTCATTCACCACTTGCTTTATTCTTAGTATTAATCTCTACGGTTCTGATCTATCGATACCGGAGTCCCTGTGGATTCGATAACCCTATATACTACATTGATATTGCTGTGCACTTGCAGTTAGTATAGGGATTAAAACTCGACCTATCAAGGATCATACAACACTAGCAATGAGTTCTAGACTCATTGATCATAAGTGGCTTCTAGCAAAGCATTATGACTGCCCAGTGTCATATGATTATCTCATCTCGACAATACGACTTTCACTTAGAGTAAGTACAAGTGTGATTTCAGGACATTCCCAACAATCTCCCACTTGTACTGGAATCATCTATTCTCACAATCCCTTCGTCTCTATATCTCGATCTGGCATAAGGCAAGATTCGTGTCATCCTTATTAAGCCAAAATCATGTTCATCGAACTCTGATTTATACTGATAAGACAAACGACTGACAATCACCTCGTTTGAGTGTGGCCACACATTTCTCAGTATCAAATCTTCGATGGGCCCTGAGATATTTATCTCCTGTTATATAGGATGGACAAATCCCTTCTTGCTCCATCCCTGTTTCTTCACACACTTCATGATACGCCCAATCAATGCCTTTATAATCACCAGTCACGGCTGACGTTTGACAAGGTTAAAGCGGACCAATTCACATGTAAGAAAACATGATGAACTCAGGTCTAAGGACTATACTCTATAGTCGTAATGAAAACTCTCATGACATTTATATAACTATCTTGTAGAGTTTTCACTAACGGGTCATGTACGATCATGTGTTCTCTAACACATATCTATGTGATTGACTTTAATACTCTTATTAATGACTCCATGAAACTTAGTCATCAGTCACCTCACATACTAGTCTCACACGGTTGTTAGTGTCCCACTTTAACAACCTTGACCAGGGACCAAGTTAATTTATGTCATTTATCACTTATAGGGTTTCATGATCAAGTCACATACTTGATGACCTATAAAATGTCATAAATTACTTTGGGACTATTATTTAATAACATGATTAAATAATACTGATGTCAGAATTCATTAACATAATCAAATTATGTTTACACGAACATCATATCATAACTAAAATTAACAACAACAACTCCCACTAAAATTAAGATCACATCTTAATGCATCTAATGCCTGTAGCAGTTGTCTAAACCTCATTCGCTATTGCTCAGCATGTGTCGAAAGACACTGCGTCTTGCTAAGAGTAATGCCAAGTGTCATTGGCTTGAAGCCCTTCTTGGAATCATGCATATTGGACCTGTGCAAGACCTCATCAATTTAAGCATCTTGACACAATCCAATTAGCTTGTCCAGTCTATCTCTATAGATTCTTATTCCAAGAATGTTTACGGTTTCTTCATATTTTCATCGAAAAACTACTTTCGAGTCAAGTCTTAACAGACTGAAACAATGAAACTTCATTTCCAAGAAGTAGTATGTTATCAATATACAATACTATAAATGCAACTGCGCTCCCACTAGTCCTCTTGTAAACACATGGTTCCTCTTCGTTCCTGACGATGTCAAACCTTTTGACTGCTTCATCAAAACGAAGATTCCAACTCCGAGATGCTTGCTTCAATCCATAAATGGATCGATGAAGCTTGCATATCTTCCTAGCAGCATTGGGATCAATGAAAACTTCAGGTTGTGTCATGCACACATCCCTTTCCAGAATTCCATTAAGGAAAACTGTTTTCACATCCATCTGCCCGTCATCATAATGAGCGGCGGTTGCTAGGAGAATCCGAATGGACATAAGCATGGCGTCTGGGACTAGGTTTCTTCACAGTCAATACCATGAATTTACTTGAAACCTTTTGCCACCAACCTAGCTTTGTACATCCATGTCAACTTTTCTTCTTGAAAACCCATTTACTCACAATGGCTTTTACACTATCGGGTAAATCGACCCAAGTCATACTTGGTTCTGTGACATGGATCCTATTTCGGATTCAGTGGCTTTTAGCCATTTTCGGAGTCAGGGCTCATTATTGCTTCTTCAAATTTGCAGGCCCGTCGCTTTCAATGATCAACAGATCATGGCAATTGATTACGAGAAATACACATTTCTCGGGTTCGTGACGGATCCTTTCGGATCTGCGAGCTTCAGTTTTGTGTAAAAGTCGCGCGCATATCTCATATGTTGACTTTTACCATGACCTAATTAACCAAAATTTTAAAACGTAGTTGATTAAGTCATAAACCAAAATCAATATTTTGGTTCGTGATCAGCGTCGATCGACATGCGTCGATCGATACACCTTTGTGTCGATTGACACTTCCTTAGAAACTCGCCGTTTGAATATATATCGAATATACATTCACCAGATCCTTGCAAACTTTAGGCATCACAGGTGCAGGTTCTACAACTCTTTGTAGATCCAACTGCTGCTCTTCCTCATCAGGTTGAGCAGTCTCCTGTGATTCTCGAATTTCTTCGAGTTGTACTTTACTCCCACTGTTCTTCTTGGAAAGAAAGTCTTTCTCAAGAAAACGTAGTTCTGAGCAACAAACAATTTGTTCTCGGACTGGCTGTAAAAGTAACATGCCTTGGTTTCGTTAGGACAACCAATGAAGTAGCACTTATCGAATTTGGGTGTGAGCTTATCAGAGATTAAACGTTTTATATAAGCCTCGCAACCCCAAATCTTCATGAAGGATAAATCAGGAACATTTCCATTCCACATCTCATGTGGTATCTCTGTAACTGATTTTGATAGAACCCTATTTAATGTAAGCGCAGAAGTTTCTAGAGCGTATTCTTAGGAGGATAATGGAAGATTTAAGTGATTCATCATTGATCGAACCATATCTAATAAAATCCGATTCAGGAGGAGTGAATTGTGAAACACTTTCACAATCTCTCAGATGATCACTAAATTCTTGACTTAAGTATTCACCTCCATGATCTCATCATAGAGCTTTAATACTTTTCCCAAATTGGTTATGTACTTCATTCTGGAACTCTTTGAACTTTTCAAAAGATTCTGACTTATGTCTCATTAATAAGACATAACCGTACCTACTGAAATCATCAGTAAAGATAATGAAGTACTGAAAGTTTTCTCTTAGAACTTGTGCTTATCGGGCCATACACATCCGTATGTACAAAGTCCAATAAGTTACTGGCCCTTTCATTTCGTTCGTTCGCGACTTGTGTCAACCGACACACCGTTTGTGTCGATCGACACTACCTTTTGTTGAAAGGGGCCTTCGTCATTTTACCCAATAAACAAGATTCAATTTACTCATTATGATTCATAATCAGATGAGCCCAAAAGTCCATCACTATGGAGCTTCTGAATCTGTTTCTCATTTATGTGGCCCAAAACGACAATGCCATAGATAAGTTTGATTCGTATCATTTGACTTGAATCTCTTGGTACTAATGTTATAGTTAGGCACGTTTTGGTTTAGAACATAAATTCCATTCTCAAATGGATTGCTACTATAAAGTATATCATTGTAATCAAATGAATAACACTTATTCTTAATTTGAAGACTGATATCCTTCCATATCCAAACAAGGAATAGAAATAATATTTCTGCTCATAGCAGATACATAGTAGCAGTTCTTAAGTTCTAAAAAAAAACATGCCATAAAGAAAACAAATGAAATACTCCTACGGCTAATGCAGCAATTTTTGCTCCATTTCCCACGCGTAGATCCACTTGTCCTTTCTCCATAGTCCTACTTTTGCTCAGGCCCTGCATATTTTCACAAAATATGAGTACCACAGCTGGTATCTAATACCCAATAAGTAGGGCCATAAGAAGTAACATTTACTTCTATAACATAATACTTGAAGAAGAAGTCTCGTACGTCTTCTTCAGCTTCTCATAATCTTCCAAGAATTTATTGCAGTTTCTTTTCAAATGCCCATAACCATTACAATAACGGCACTTAACATCTTTAGAAGGACTGGTTTTAACCTTAGGAAGATGGTTGGACTCGCTTGGATTCACAATCGAGCTCGTCTTGCCATTAACTTTGTTCTTACCAAATTTCTTAAATCTTTCACCCTTTTGTACCGTGAGGACATTTGGGGTGTCCTTCTTTATGTTAGGTTCAGCAGTCTTAAGAATCCCATGCGATTCAGTCAACGTCTTCGTCAAGTTGTTCATGTTATAGTTCATAACAAATTGATCATAGCTTGACGGCAGTGACTGCAGAATGATGTCAGTAGCCAACTCTTGGCTAATGGGACAATCCAGTTTCCCCAGGTTATCAATATAACCCATCATTTTAATGACATGAGGACTAACTGGTTCGTCCTTTGGTAGCTTGCACTCAATCAGAGACCTAACCGTCTGGTATCTCTGAGTTCGTGCCTTCTCCTGAAACATACTTTTCAGGCCATTGATCATCTCTATTGGCGACTCTACATACTCATATTGCTTCTGCAATTCCGAGTTCATGGTAGCCAACATGAGACAACTCACATCGACCACATTATTAGAATGCTTATCCCAAGCATCCTTATCTGACTGCCAGGCATTGGCTCGGTACTTCTTGGGGAGAACTTTCTCAAGGACATATCCTTTTCTCCTGTTTGAGAACGATTCTCAAGTTCCGATACCATTCAAGAAAGTTGGATCCATTTAACTTGTCCTTCTCAAGGACGGATCGCAGGGAGAAATTGTTACGATGGTTTGAGCTAGACATAACTGAAAAACAAGGGAGGTTTAGTTATGATGTTCAAGAAATGAGAAGTCTTAACCATTAAGGAAACTCGCATTATATTGAAACAATGTTTCCTCAAATGAATATAATGATCCAAGACCCATACTTCACTAAACTTGAGTGAGCCACTGGCTATCACCCAAATTTTAGCTATCTAGGTAAGCAACAACTTTGCTAGTTATATCCAATATAACTCTTGGTTGTGGATTGACATCTCATGTCCAATCCACCTGATGTCTCTGAGCCCAAAACGATTTTGATGGCCCAGTCAAGTAAACCAATCTCTTAAGTCACATAATTGTTGATGCCTTGCACTGCAAAACCATCAACATGATTACCTCCTGTCTTACTCATGTAATCGTGGACATCTCGCACTGCAAGTCTATCGCACAATGAAATGAGTCTTGACAGTTGACAAGATTGGAAAGACATCAAGGATCACTTGATATTTGGTTGAGGAACGGAACCATTTAAAACGTTCAGTTTTATTATGTTTTAATTCTTCTAATTAAAATGGTTCATTTTTGGTTTGGTTCTGTGATTTCAGGTTCAATAACCTAAACCATCGGACCTTGTGTCGACCGACACTACTTTAGTGTCGATCGATGTAGGTTAACCAAAGCCAATTTGCGATAACCGATCAATCCAATTGATCCGGTTTTATGATAACCGGTCAGTGTCGATCGACACTACATTAGTGTCGGTCGATCCTAACCTTATCGCTTTAAACCGTTTAGCAGTTTAACCAATTTAAACCAAGTTCGATGATCGGTCCAATCCAATTGAACCGACTATCCTGATTGCGAGGTCTGTGTCGACCGACACAACTCTTGTGTCGATCATCACAATTAGGTTAAACTTGTATCTTATTCGGGTTATCCTTATGTGTCGACCGACACCGGATTGGTGTCGATCGACACAGTACGATAGGCCCTAATCGTTTTCAAGCAAAAACCTAAAACTAGATTACTTTCATGAAAACGAGTTTTAGCATGCTTGTATCAACTATACAGAGATCCAGATTCAACTAATCTAATCAACATGCTACTAATTCAATAGAACCCTAAGGCTCTGATACCACTGAAGGAATTTCTAGCAGTTCCTAATCCAATTAGGCAGCCCTAGTCTGAATTCCAAGCCTAGGATCTAGGGTTCATATAATCGAATCAATGGGATCTCGAGATTATCTGGTGATTGGCAGCGGAAAGTTTGCAAGTAATCGAGATCTAGAGCGCCTCAATTTCTGCGCCTCTACTGGTATCTACACGCACACAAACTGAACAGAAGGGATGCTAGTGCCTTTAGAGATCAGATCTCTCCAGAGGTTTCTCTTAGCTTTCTGGTGGCTGTGTATTAGGTTAGGTCGTGTAAAATTTGACCATATATCTTATATATGTCGACTTATACCACGACCGAATTAACCAACGATTAAACCGAAGTTAATCTGGTCATTCGCGATCTGTGTCGACCGACACACTTACTGTGTCGATCGACACTGCCCCAGAAACTCGGTATTGAATGCATATCAAATATGCATTCACCAGATCATTACATTAATGATCAACCTCATATATTACGTCCAGTTTGCTTAGGTGTGTGACCCTGTAGGATCATACAACACTAGCAATGAGTTCTAGACTCATTGATCATAAGTGGCCTCTAGCAAAGCATTCTGACTGCCCAGTGTCATATGATTGTCTCTTCTCGACAATACGACTTTCACTTAGAGTAAGTACAAGTGTGATTTCAGGACATTCCCAACAGCCGCTAAAGACTCACGCTGGCGTGAGACGATCTCCAACGAGTATAATGCTTTAGATGAAAACAAGACATGGGATATTGTTACTCTTCCTCCGGGCAAACATGCTATTGGCTCCAATTGGGTGTTTAAAATCAAGTACCTTTCGAATGGGAAGATTGAACGCTTTAAGGCGAGACTAGTTGCGATGGGTAATAATCAGAAAGAGGGGTTAGATTTCAAAGAAACGTTCGCTCCGATTGTTAAAATGACAACAGTACGCATTCTCTTAAGAGTGGCTGCTGCAAAGGAGTGGGAACTTCACCAAATGGACGTGCATAACACATTCCTCCATGGTGACCTTCATGATGAGGTTTTTATGCGTCTTCCACCCGGATATACATCACCTCGGAAGAACCAGGTCTGTAAATTGCGTAAATCACTTTATGGCCTACGACAAGCTCCGCGGTGTTGGTTTGCGAAGCTGTCTACAGCCTTATTAGAGTTTGGTTTTGCGCAGAATTACTCGGATTATTCATTGTTTACCTATCATCGAGGTGACTCTGTTATGTATATTCTTGTCTATGTCGATGATCTGGTTATTGGTGGGAACGATTCAACACTTATTGCTTGCTTCAAGTCTTATTTGAGTAAATGCTTTCACATGAAAGACTTGGGTCCATTGAAATATTTTCTTGGTATAGAGGTTTCACGTGGTGAGAGTGGTTTGTATATTTGTCAGCGCAAGTATGCAATATATGTCATCTCTGAATGTGGATTGACGGATGCTAGACCCGCGGATACACCTCTTGAGCAGAATCACGGGTTGGCAAAGGACGAAGGGGAGTTGTATTCAGACCCTCATCGCTATAGAAGACTTGTGGGGCGCCTGGTTTACTTGGTCATTACGCGACCCGAGCTAAGCTATGTTGTGCATATCCTAGCACAGTTCATGCAGACACCGAGACTCTGGCATTGGGAGGCAGCGTTGCGAGTTGTTCGTTATCTAAAGGCTGCACCAGGCCAAGGCGTTTTCTATCCTGCAAAATGTGCCCTTACTCTGTCGGCTTATTGTGACTCGGACTGGGCATCATGTCTAATATCCAGAAAGTCACTAACCGGCTATGCCATCATGCTTGGCAACTCTCTTGTCGTTTCGAAGACAAAGAAGCAACAGACGGTGTCTTGTTCGTCTTCGGAAGCTGAATATCAAGCCATGGCGTATACCCAACGTGAACTCACTTGGACATTATCATTGCTCAGAAGTCTTGGCATCCGATACTGTTGGATCCCGATGGATCTAGGGTTTGTTATATTGAAATTTAGAACCAACCTCGTTCTTACCTTTGGCAGCGGAAGAAGATGGTGAACGAGATCAGTGGAGCAACGCAACGCTTTGCCTCTACCAGATACACACGCACGCTTGCTGGAAACGGGATGCTAGTGCCGGATCAATGGGGATCGATGGTGTCTGGTGTGTCAAGTGTTTCTGTCAAGAAAACTGGACGGCTCTATTGTTTAGGTCGAAACTAATCATCTTTTATTCGACCTAAACGTGCTTAACGGGCCAGACTTAATTAAGCCATAACCCGAAAAGCCTGTTCGGAAAATCCGAACTGTGTCGACCGACACACAAGCTGTGTCGATCGACACAACACCATTATATCGATTCTTATGTGTATTTCAATACACATAATATGATCATTTCCACAATGATCATTCCCATGTCGTAGCTTCCAGTTCGCTTAGGTGTGTGACCCTATAGGATCATACAATACTGGCAGTAAGTCCACGACCTACAGAATGCAAGAGGCTTCTAGCAAAGCATTGCAAACGCCCAGTATTATACGAATGTCTGATCTCGACACACAACTATCACAGGAGTGAGTACAAGTGTGATTTCAGGACACTATCCCAACAATCTCCCACTTGTACTGGAATCATCAATTCCTATAATCCTTTTGTCTCTATATCTCGATTTGGCATAAGGCAATATCTGTGTCATCCTTATTTAGCCAACATCGTGTTTATCGAACTCCTGATCTCATACTGAACATTACAAACAACTGAACTACAGTTCGTTTGAGTGCGGCCACACATTCTCTCAGTATTCAATCTTCGATAGGCCCTGAGATATTTATCTCCCGTTGTACAGGAGGGACAAATTCCATCTTGTTCCATCCCTGTTTCAACGCACACTTCATGATAAACTTGAACAGTGTCGTTATAGCCGCCAGTTACGGATCGACGTTTGACAAAGTCAAAATGTACCAATTCATATGCAAGAAAGCATGATGAACTCAGGTCTTAGGACTATACTCTATAGTCGTAATGAGAACCTCTTATGACACAAATATTACTATCTTGTAGACTTCTCATTAGCGGGTCATGTCCGATCATATGTCCACTGACATATATCTATGTGACTGACTGCGATAATCATATCATTGGCTCCATGAAACTTAGCCAACAGTCACCTCACAATCTAGTCTCTAACGGTTGTCAGTGTCCCGATTCTACAACCTTGACTAGGGACAAAATAATTTATTAACTTATAGGGTTTCATGATCAAGTTCTCAACTTGATGACCTATAATATGTCATAAACTTATTTTGGGACCATTATTTAGATCACAATAAATAATGCTGAAATCAAATTTCATTAAACACTTCTAAAAGAATGTTTACAATGGCGTCTTATTATAACTAAAACAAAATCCAAAACTCCCACTAGAATCAAGATTACATCTTAAGATCTCTAATGCCTACAGCAGTCGTATGACTCTCATGCTTAGGCCTTGGGAGTGACTTGGTTAGAGGATCAGCGACATTCTCGTTTGTCGGAACTCGGCTGATCTTCACATCACCTCTATTGACAATATCACGGATCAGATGATATTTCCTCTCAACGTGTTTGGACTTCTGGTGTGACCTGGGTTCTTTCGCCTGAGCAATGGCTCCATTGTTATCGCAGAACAAAGCCACTGGCTCCAAGATACTAGGAACCACACCAAGTTCAGTCATGAACTTCTTGATCCAAACAGCTTCCTTTGCCGCTTCTGAAGCAGCAACATATTCAGCTTCCGTTGTGGAGTCAGCTACGGTATTCTGCTTAGAGCTCTTCCAGCTCACCGCACCGCCATTTAGACAGAAGACATATCCAGACTGTGATCGGAAATCGTCTCTGTCCGTCTGAAAACTTGCATCGGTGAATCCATTCACCACAAGTTCATTACTATCTCCATACACAAGGAACTTATCCTTAGTATGTCTCAAATACTTGAGAATATTCTTGACAGCTGTCCAGTGAGCTTCACCTGGATCAGATTGGTATCTACTCGTCATGCTTAACGCGTAAGCTACATCTGGACGAGTGCAGAGCATGGCATACATAATAGATCCTATTGCAGAAGCATAAGGAATTTTATTCATGCGTTCTCGCTCAGCAGGTGTCGCCGGACACTGCTTCTTGCAGAGACTCTTGCCATGAGACATTGGTATGAAGCCCTTCTTGGAATCGTGCATCCTGAATCTGTGCAACACCTTATCAATATAAGTGTCTTGGCACAATCCAATCAGCTTGTTAGTTCTATCTCTGTAGATTCTGATTCCAAGAATGTATGCGGCTTCTCCCATGTCTTTCATGGAAAAACAACTTCCTAGCCAAGTCTTAATAGACTGAAGCAACGGAACGTCATTACCGAGGAGGAGTATGAAATCGACATACAATACAAGAAATGCAATTTTGCTCCCACTTGTCTTCTTGTATACACATGATTCTTCTTCGTTCTTGATGAAACCGAATTGTTTTACTGTTTCATCAAAACGAAGATTCCAACTCCGTGATGCTTGCTTCAACCCATAAATGGATTTATGAAGCTTGCATACCTTCCCAGCGTTTTTAGGATCGACAAAACCTTCAGGCTGTGTCATGTACACATCCTCTTCCAGAATACCATTCAGGAATGCGGTTTTGACATCCATCTGCCAAATCTCATAATCATAATGAGCAGCAATCGCTAGAAGAATCCGAATAGATTTAAGCATAGCTACGGGGGAATAGGTTTCATCATAGTCAATACCATGAATTTGTTTGAAACCTTTAGCCACCAATCTCGCTTTGTAAATCTGTACATTGCCATCCACACCAATCTTCTTCTTGAAGATCCATTTACACTCAATGGCTTTTACACCACTAGGTAAATCGACCAAGGACCATACTTGGTTTTCTGACATGGATGTCATTTCGGATTTAGAGGCTCCAAGCCACTTTTCGGAGTCCGGGCCCATCATTGCTTCCGCAAAGGTCGCTGGTTCGTCACCTTCAATGACCATCAAATCATTTGAATTGGTTACGAGAAATCCATAGTATCTCTCGGGTTCGTGACGGATCCTTCCGGATCTGCGAACTTCAGGCTCCACAGGCGCCGGTTCCACAGAACTTTAGGGATCCAACTGCTGCTCTTCCTCAATAGGTTGGGCAGTCTCCTGTGCATCTTGAATTTCTTCGAGATGTACTTTACTCCCACTGTTTTTCTTAGAGAGAAACTCCCTCTCAAGAAAAGAACAGTCCCGAGCAACAAATACTTTGTTCTCAGATTGGTTGTAAAAGTAGTATGCCTTGGTTTCCCTAGGATAACCAACGAAGTAGCATTTATCTGATTTGGGTGCAAGCTTGTCGGAGATTAAACGTTTGACATAAGCCTCGCAACCCCAAATCCTTAGGAAAGACAGACTAGGAACGTTCCCAGTCCACAGTTCATGTGGTGTCTTTTCTACTGATTTAGATGGCACTCTATTCAGTGTAAACGCAGACGTTTCTAGAGCATATCCCCAAAAGGATAGTGGAAGATTAGAATGACTCATCATAGACCGAACCATATCCAATAAAGTTCGATTTCTCCTCTCCGACACTCCATTCCATTGGGGTGTACCAGGAGGAGTGAGTTGCGAAACGATTCCACACTCGCTCAGATAGTCGCTGAATTCTTGGCTCAAGTATTCTCCTCCGCGATCCGATCGCAGAATCTTGATACTCTTGCCAAGTTGATTCTGTACTTCATTCTTGAATTCCTTGAATCTATCAAAGGATTCTGACTTGTGTCTCATCAAATAGACATAGCCATACCTACTGAAATCATCAGTAAAGGTAATGAAGTACTTAAAGTTTCCTCTGGCAGCAGTACTCATTGGCCCACATACATCAGTATGAACAAGGCCCAATAAATCACTGGCCCTTTCATTTGGTTTGTTGAAAGGGGCTCTAGCCATTTTGCCCACCAAACAAGACTCGCATTTCTCACATGATTCAAAATCAAATGAGCCCAGAAGCCCATTTCGATGGAGCCTCTGGATGCGTTTCTCATTGATATGGCCCAAACGACAATGCCATAAGAAAGTCGGGTTTTCGTCATTGGACTTAAACCTCTTTGTATTTATGTTAAAGAGAGGCATTTCTTGGTTTAACAGATATAACCCATTATCTAATGGGGCGCTACCATAATATTTACCATCACGATTAAAAGAACAAACTTTATTCTTAACAGCAAAATCAAAACCTTCCAAATCCAAAACGGAAACTGAAATTATGTTTCTGCTAATCGCAGGTACATAGTAGCAATTATTCAAAATTAAAACCATGCCCGAAGGTAAAGACAACTCGTAGGTGCCTATGGCCAGTGCAGCAACCTTAGCTCCATTCCCGACTCGTAGCTCTACTTGTCCTTTCTTCAGCGTCCTACTGTTTCTTAGTGCCTGCACATCAGTACAAATATGAGCACCGCAGCCGGTATCCAATACCCACGAAGTAGAACGAGAAGATATAATACCAAGTTCGATAACATAAATACCTGAATCAGACGCGTCATACGTCTTCTTCAGCTTCTTGTAATCTTCCATGAACTTCTTGCAGTCTTTCTTCCAATGCCCCAACTGCTTGCAGTAGTTGCACTTATCCTCAGGAGAAGGCCCGGATTTGGGTTTCGGCTTGGGCTTGTCCTGACTTTCAGCCTGGACAACCTGGGCCTTACCCTTACCCTTCTTAGGTTTCTTAAACCTCTTATTCCCTTGTACCATCAGGACACTGGGAGTAGCCTTCTTGAGATTTGGTTCTGCTGTCTTCAGCATACCGTGCAACTCAGTCAATGTCTTAGTCATGTTTTGCATGTTGTAGTTCATAATGAACTGATCAAAACACGACGGCAATGACTGCAGAATCATGTCAGTGGCCAGCTCCTGGCTAATGGCACAGTCCAGTTTCCCCAGGTTATCAATGTAACCCATCATTTTAAGGACATGAGGACTTACTGGACTGTCCTTAGCCAGCTTGCAATCCATGAGAGATTTAACCGTCTGGTATCTCTCTGTGCGAGCTTGCTCCTGAAACAAAGCTTTCAGGCTGTTAATCATCTCAATGGGTGACAGCACGTTCTCATATTGCTTCTGCAGCTCAGAGTTCATAGTCACCAGCATTAGATAATTAACATCTTTGACATCCGCTGAATGCTTATCCCAAGCATTCTTTTCTGTCTGCGGAGCATTGGAACGTGGCCTCTCGGTGAGAATTCTTTCAAGGACATATTCCTTGTTCTCTTGCCTGAGAACTATTCTCAGGTTCCGATACCATTCCAAGAAATTAGATCCATTTAGCTTGTCCTTCTCAAGGACGGATCTTAGTGAGAAAGTGTTGATGTGATTTGAGACAGACATAGCTGTAATTCAAACAAAAGGTAGATTTTAGTTATAAAGCACAAGAAATGAGAATTCTTATCTAATAAGAAAACTCGCATTGTATTCAAACTATGTTTCCTCCTATGAATACAATGATCCAAGATCCTCAGATTACTAAAATTCGAGTGGGCGACTCGCCGTTACTCAAGCTTTAGTTATCTAGGTAAGCAAATCATTGCTAATTGTACTCAGTACAACTCTTGGTCGTGAATAAGACAAACTATGTCCAATCCACTCTGATGTCTCTGGGCCCAGAACTTCTGACAGCCCAGTCAAGTATAACCAATCTTTTATCTGTCTTGTGATCACTGACAGTTGCACTGCAAGTCTGTCACTGACCACCTGCCTTACTCATTTTGCTGTGGATACCAAGGACTCCAAGGATACCCAACAACATCACGAGTTTTTGACAGTAGACAAGATCGGGCAAGACATCAAGATCACTTGATATTTAGTTGAGGAAAAGAACTAATCTTATCTTGATTTATATTCTCTATATATATATCAAAATAATAAATTTTAATTAAAAACATTTAGTTTTATTAAGTTTAGATTAATCTAATACTTTTAGGATTAAATTATTCTGGTTCATGCAAATTTGCGGTCAAACCAACAAGTCTGCGAACGTTGTGTCGATCGACGCCAACCATTGGTATCGATCGATGCAACTGGTTTTAAACCGATCTTCGATAAACGGTCAAACCGGATCGAATTTACTCAACCGATTCAATTCAATTGAACCAGTTCGGTTTAATGGTCCATGTCGATCGTCACACACTGTGTGTCGATCGATATGACCAAACCAGAATCAATTTGGTTAATAAAATTAACCGAGCTAGATAACCAGTTCAATCCAATTGAACCGATCTATCTAATCGTATTGCCTGTGTCGACCGACACACCCAGTGTATCGATCGACGCAGCACGATTACGGGTACTCGATCTCAGATCGAAACCCTTAAGATTATTTGCGGATTTTCGCTTTGTATCGACCGACACACGCTTTGTGTCGATCGATACTGTGCGACAAACCCTAAATTTTATTGGCGAGTTTTCGCTCTGTGTCGACCGACACACGCTTTGTGTCGATCGACACCCTGCGACAAACCCTAAAATTTTATATTTGCGCTGCGGCGTGTCGACCGACACACGCTTTGTGTCGATCGACACAGTGCGTTTTCATCAATTCTTCGTCTTTTCAACAGGAACAAAACCGAGAATATAATATGAAAACACGATTTGAACATGCAAAAATCAATTCAACAACATCAGGATTCGAATTATTTTGCAACAGATTCAATAGCTAAACCCTAAGCATGCTCTGATACCACTGTTGGATCCCGATGGATCTAGGGTTTGTTATATTGAAATTTAGAACCAACCTCGTTCTTACCTTTGGCAGCGGAAGAAGATGGTGAACGAGATCAGTGGAGCAACGCAACGCTTTGCCTCTACCAGATACACACGCACGCTTGCTGGAAACGGGATGCTAGTGCCAGATCAATGGGGATCGATGGTGTCTGGTGTGTCAAGTGTTTCTGTCAAGAAAACTGGACGGCTCTATTGTTTAGGTCGAAACTAATCATCTTTTATTCGACCTAAACGTGCTTAACGGGCCAGACTTAATTAAGCCATAACCCGAAAAGCCTGTTCGGAAAATCCGAACTGTGTCGACCGACACACAAGCTGTGTCGATCGACACAACACCATTATATCGATTCTTATGTGTATTTCAATACACATAATATGATCATTTCCACAATGATCATTCCCATGTCGTAGCTTCCAGTTCGCTTAGGTGTGTGACCCTATAGGATCATACAATACTGGCAGTAAGTCCACGACCTACAGAATGCAAGAGGCTTCTAGAAAAGCATTGCAAACGCCCAGTATTATACGAATGTCTGATCTCGACACACAACTATCACAGGAGTGAGTACAAGTGTGATTTCAGGACACTATCCCAACAGATACTCCAAACCAGTCCCATTCTACTGTGATAATCAAGCAACGATTCATATTGCGAACAATCCTGTGTTTCACGAGCGTACGGAACACATTGAAGTGGATTGCCACTACGTTCAAGATGCTATTCAAGCTGGTGTCATTGAGACACGATACGTGAAGACCACGGAGCAAAAGGCCGACATATTTACTAAGGCTCTCGGTCGTGATCAGTTTATGTACTTGTTGGGCAAGTTGGGCGTTCGTGATCTCCACACTCCAGCTTGAGGGGGGAGTAATAGATATGATATTGTTAGAGCAGTTAAGGAAATACGATATTCTCGAATATCCTAGATTGCAATCTATGATTGCCTTTGGTTGTATATATGTTCCTTGTACGTTCTGTAAAGCAATACACACAAACATTCTTCCCTTTCCTTGACAGATTTCGTATCTGTTTGTTCCTAATTGTATATTAATAAATATATATGTAAGTTATATGGTATATTAATGTATATTCAAAGATAAACGGTGTATATATATATATATATATATTTTAAAATGTTTTCATAATTACATTTTTCGTATTTTATACAATAATGACATAGATAAAAGTAAAACCAAAATTTAAAATTTGTTGACAAAAAACAAACCTAAATTTAAAAAGATAAAAGAACAAAACAAGCCCAGAAAAATCTTTAATAATAGACCTAGACGGAACCCAATAACTAAACAAAAAGGTCCAAAAGACTAATCCACATCTGAAACTCTAGCACAGACAAACCCAAATGTTCTGCCGCCACTCCGCGCAAGACCTTATGCCACTGCTGAAGTTTAACAACAACGCCACCCAAACAAAATCACTGTTAGAATTTAAGAGAATAAATATAGAGATTTATAGAATCAACAAAACATAAGAGAAAAAATTAGAGAGAGTTTGAGAAATGAGAATAAGTCTCCTTAGTTTTTTTAAAATTCAAAATCATAGATTACAATATAGAAGAGAGTTCTTAGACTAATCTAGCATACAAGAGAAGCTAATCTAAAATATCTTGAAGTGACAAGTCTGTTTTTACTGTTCATCCGCGGATACTATCCACGGATTCTTCATGGACAAATCGGTTACTCCTCATATCATTCATATGGACTGATAGTCTTTAAGCTATCCATCTCTGGTCATTAGAACTTCATCTCAATAGATATCTCATGATCAATACTCACCCTCAAGTTTAGACTTTGGAATCACCCTAAAGGCTAAGCTTGGAATGATCATGACAACAACTCATTAAAAACCTTGATATGGAAAACCACTTGGGACAGAACCACATCAAGGGAAAAAGAGTATGCTGCTCATGAATCAGGAGAGTTCTAATCATGATTGGATACAAGTCCTAGCTTGCTAAAGATGTGATCGCAAACCTTGAGACTTGCAGCTTTGGTGAAGATGTCTGCTAACTGATCTTCACTTCTTGTATAGCAGGGTAAGACAGTTCCATCTTCAATCTTCTCCCTGACCTTGTGACAATCAATCTCTATGTGTTTAGTCGTTTCATGGAACACCGAGTTTGTGGCTATATGGATTGCAGCCTGATTGTCACATTTGAAGGTAATGGGACTTGATTGCTCAATGCCAAAGTCTTTAAGGAGAGCTTTCAGCCATGTCAAATCGTTTTTGAGTTTCCTCATTGCTCTATACTCAGATTCAGCACTTGAGCAGGAAACAACCTTCTGCTTCTTGGTCTTCCAAGTCACTAAGTTTCCTCCAATAAAGGTGCAATAACCGGTTGTGGATCTCCTATCACTCTTATCACCAGCCCAATCTGCATCACAATACCCAACAATCTCAGTGCTGTCATTCTTACCCATCCAAATACCTTGTCCTTGAGAGCCCTTGAGATATCTGAGTATCCTTTCTATCATGCTCCAGTGGTGGACAGTAGATGTTTGCATATGTTGGCTGACTTGATTCACAGCAAAACATAGGTCTGGTCTAGTGAGTGTAAGGTAGATGAGCTTCCCAACCATTCTCCTGTATAGAGACACATCCTTGAACTTCTCATAGTCTGATTTCTCCCCCTTTCTATCGACTTGGTAACCATCTTCAAGAGGAGTTTTAGCTATCTTGCTCTCTTGCATTCCTATTTCTGTCAACAAGTCCTTCACATACTTTCTTTGGGACAGGAACAGACCATCTTGAAATCTGCACACTACAATTCCTAAGAAGTATTTCAACTCATCGAGGTCCTTGATGTCAAATGAACTTTTAAGGAATGCTTTGGTGGATTGGATCCCTGATTTATCACTGCCAGTAATGATCAGATCATCCACATATATGAGTACCACAACCACGCCTGAGGAGCTTTGAAGAGTGAACAAGGTATGGTCAGCTTGAGACTTCCTGAACCCATGATCCATAAGAGTGTGGCTCAGCTTGTGATACCAGGCTCTTGGTGACTGCTTCAGACCATAGATAGCTCTTCTCAACCTCAACACTTTTCCTGGCTTACACAACTATTCAAGACCTGGTGGTGGAGTCATGTACACCTCTTCTTCAAGTTCTCCTTGTAGGAAAGCATTTTTGACATCCATCTGCCATAGATCCCATGAAAGGTTAGTAGCTAAGGAGAGAGTAACTCTTATAGTGTGCAGCTTTGCTACTGGTGCAAAGGTGTCAGTGTAGACTTCTCCATAAGTCTGAGTGAATCCTCTAGCAACCAGCCTTGTCTTATACCTCTCTATATCCCCATTGCTCTTATACTTGATTGTGAATACCCATTTGGAGCTAACTGCTTTCTTTTCTTTTGGCAAAGTTTCAACATTCCAAGTACGATTCCTTTCCATAGCCTCCTTCTCATCAATCACACCATCCATCCACACCTTAGTGTCCCTAGCCTCTTCATAGGTTTTAGGAAAATGATTCATCTCTATCTTCCCAAGAAAGGCTCGATGACTTGATGGTAACAAGTCAATAGAACACACATATTGGTTGGGATGAGCAACAACCTGATTGTTGAAGTAGAACTTCTTGTTGATATAGCTTGACAGATCCGTCTTTTCTCTAGTGCTTCTTCTGAGTTGTTGCACCTGTTGAGCAACTTCCTCAACACCCATTTTTCTTCTCCAAGATGAATTGTCTCCTCCTCATTCATATTCAAATTTTCTTGATCTTGATTCTGAGGTAGAACTTCCTCTTGAGTTTGAGTGGGTTCTTGATTAGCTGTCACTGGTTCTTCTTCTTGCAACTCTTCTTGATGGCTTCCTGTCTCTGTTTCCCCTTCTCTTGGTACTTTAGGAGAGTCATTTCCTAAATGATTCAAGAGAAACCTCAGACTTGTAGCAAGGTCAGACGGTGATCTTGAAAGATCCTTCAATCCTTCCCAATCCCTTTCTCATAGTACCCTTGCCCCTCAATGAACTTAACATCTCTTGACACGTATGTGCGGTTGTTGCTTGGATCAAAACACTTATAACCCTTCTGAGTTGTAGACTATCCAAGGAACTAACACTTTGTGCTCTTAGCCTCTAGCTTATTTTTTTGATCACCTGAAATATGTACAAAACACACACACACCCAAACACACGTAAGTGTTCAATAAAGGGTTGAGTTTTGTTCATAACCTCAAATGGTGAGATGTCTTGGAGGACTTTTGTTGGAATCCTATTGATGAGATAACAGGCTGCTAAGACCGCATCTCCCCAAAATCTTTTAGGCACGTTGGTATGGAACATCATAAACCTAGAAACTTCCATGAGATGTCTGTTCTTTCTCTCAGCCACTCCATTTTGTTTAGGTGTATGTGGACATCTTGTTTGATGTAGGATTCCATGTTTGTTCAGATTAGCCTTGAATCTTTGACTTGTATACTCTCCCCCATTGTCTGATCTGAACACTTTGATCTTTGCATTAAACTGATTAGTAATGTAGTTTTGAAAATGAATGAAAGCTTCATAACTCTATCTTTCGATGGGAGCAAGGTGACCCAAGTGTATTTTGATCTTTCATCTATAAATGTCAAAAAATACTTGTTCCCATCTCTAGACTGGCAAGGTAAAGTCCAAACATCAGAATGCACTAGATCAAAGCAGTTTTCATAGATAGTGGTAGATTTAGGGAAGACTGTTATGCAATGTTTGCCAAGAATACAAGCTTCACAAGTCATTGATCAAAAGTAGTGTTAGGCAACATCAAGTTCAGAGCTCTAGCATGAGGATTTCCAAGTCTAGCATGCCACAAAATGTTTTGATTAACCGGGAAACGGGAATTGAAAGCTAAGAGATCTGAATTTCTTGGAGTGGTGTTGTCAAAGAGATAAAGCTCATCTTGTGTTCCACCTCTGCCAAGTATCCTTCCATTCTTAATATCCTGAAAGCACACCTCATTAGGCCCAAAGATAACATTGCAGTCCAAGTCGTTAGTAATCCTTTTAACTGATAGCAGATTGGATTTAAACTTAGGCACAAAGAGGGCATCACTATCCTTGTTAAACAGTCTTAACTTTTCTGTTCCTTCAATGGGAATACCTTGACCATCAGCAGTAGTTACTCTTCCTAGGGCATGTTTGATGTCTTTTAACAACTTAGCATTACTAATAATGTGGTGAGATGCTCCTGAATGTACTACCAAGTTATGATCAGTTTTAGCAAGTAGTTTATGAGACAATGAGATGATACTGGAGAGTTTGGAGGCATAAACCTTGATGAGATCCTCCAAATCACTCCTTCTCACATAATAAGTGTTGGTGAACAAGGCAATCTCTCCTCCTTGAGTAGATGAAGTCGCTTGCACAATCACTTCTTAAGAGATGTTGGCTTTTGAATTCCTGAACTTGGATGGCTATAGATGAGGATGGAGGATCCAGCACTTGTCTTTGGCGTGTCCCTTCTTCTTGCAATGCTCACAGTAAGAAGTATACTTCATGTCCTCATGATTGAACACACTCTTGTTGGCAGTGACAAGCTCTCCCTTTCCTCCAAACAGCCCAATGCTCCCTTGTTCCTTTCGGATCCTTGAGCACACTTCTTCAAAGTCAGGAAGAGTAGTCTCCCTTAGAATGGACTTGATAACATCATTGCAGACCGGATTCAAATTGAGAAGGAGTTCAAAGTTCTTGTCTTGCTCCTTCCTTTCATTAAAAACCTTTGGGTCCATGGTACTTGGCCTTAACAAGTCAAGCTCAGACCAAGCAGATGAGAACTTCCCAAGATACTAGGTGAACTCATAATCCTCTTGGTGAAGGTTACTGATTGTCTTCTTCACTTCATACACACGGCTGAGGTTGGAGACATCACCATACACCGTTTTAAGAGTGTCCCAAAGTGATTTAGTTTTTTCACAGTGGGAGTAAGCTTCAAGGATGGAGGGATCTAAAGAGTTTTGGAGGAAACCAAGAACTGACTGGTCTTCTTGAAACCACCTTGCTTCCTCCTTCTTTGTTGCCTCATCTTTCTTCCCTTTTGAGTCTTCTTCATCACGTGGCGTCTTGTCCTCAAGGATGTGCTCCAAAAGCCCTCTGCCACATATTGCGGTCTTGGTTGTTCTTTGCCAGGTTCTATAGTTTAAGCCCTTTAGGACCATAGGAATGACAGTGGGCTTGAGACTTGAGTTAACTTGGACAACAACTTCCATTGATGATGAAGTTTGTGAAGCTTAAGAACACAAATAAGAGATTTTTGAAGAGAATATTGAGTGATTAAAGAGAACCAGTGAACAATAACATCTATTGCTCTAATACCATGTTAGAATTTAAGAGAATAAAGATAGAGATTTGTAGAATCAACAAAACATAAGCGAAAATATTAGAGAGAGTTTGAGAGATGAGAATAAGTCTCCTTAGTTTTTTTAAAATTCAAAATCAGAGGTTACAATATAGAAGAGAGCTCTTAGACTAATCTAGCTTACAAGAGAAGCTAATCTAAAATATCTTGAAGTGACAAGACTGTTTTTACTGTTCATCCGTGTATACTATCCACGGATTCTTCATGGACATATCGGTTACTCCTCATAGCATCCATGTTGACTGATAGTCTTTAAGCTATCCATCTCTGGTTATTAGAACTTCATCTCAATAGATATATCATGATCAATAATCACCACCGAGGAGGAGGAGGAAAATGAGAAGGGTCAACTTAGTACCATGATCAAGAGAATGGGAAGTGATGACTTTGAGAAGGCCGTAGAAAATTTATTGATGAGAGACGTTATTTCTAAATAACACATATTAATTTTTTAAGGATAAAATATGAAGTTTCTTATTATCCTTGTTTCGGAGTACGCTCCGGTGTGGATATTTTTCAAGAACGTTCCACTTGAATTGTGGTCGATAGTTGGGTTTAGTAAGATAGCCTCAGCTATTGTGCATTCAGAGTTTACAACCATTACTCCATATTTAAATGGCAATGTAAAGTTGAAGGTAGTTATGGAGTTATATAAGCCTTTGCCAACTTATGTGCGGGTTTCGGGTTTCTGATAAGTTTGACTATTCAGTGCTTGTTTAGATTTCTTTTCCCAAATTACCACCATGTTGTAGTAGATGTTCTGAGTTTGGGCATCTGGTGCTTAGTTGCCCTCAATCGTCTTCGCCATCACCTCACGTGGTCGAGAATGAAAGATCACATATTAAAGTATATCCTTAAGATAATATCTTTGTATAGATTATCTTCAACTGTTTTGATATTATCTCGAAAAGATCATTCTATAAGATCCTATCGAAGATACTCTGTATCTGTATATATACAAACCCTTATATTATGAATACAATCAATTAGTTCAAACACTTATATGGTATCAGAGCAGATCTGATCCAAATACTCTCTTATAAACAATTGAGTTTATGAATATGTATAGCGACAATTCATCTTCTTCAGCCAATAAAGCTCTTGTCTTTGATCCATCTGATTCAAAGGCTTCACTCATATCTCTCAATATGAACGGCATCACTAAGTTGACCTCAACCAATTTTCTCACATGGAGACTTCAAGTATAGGCTCTGCTTGAAGTTTATGAGCTTCACGTCTTCATCGCAGATGATGACCAGACACCATCGGAGACTATCACCGACACTGATGGATCTGTCAAGCCAAATCCAGCATCGATCATCTGGAAACGCCATGATCAAATGCTCTATAGCTCGCTTCTGGGTGCACTCACGCTCAACATCCAGCCAGTCGTAGCTCGAGCCACCACAACACGCGATATTTTGCGTCTCCTTCACAACACATATGGCAACCCAACAAGAGCACATATCAAGCAAATCAAGCAACAACTTAAGTGCAGCAGCAAAGGCACTCAGTCCATCACCGAGTACATACGTGGGATCCTAGCTAAGTCTGATAAACTTTCACTTCTTGGATCTGCCTATGATCACGAAGACCTCCTTGACATAATCACAAATGGTCTTAGTGATGATTATCATGCAATTGTCGAGATGGTGAATGGAAGAGATACACATATCTCGCTCGACGAACTCCATGAGAAAATTCTTAACCAAGAAAAAACAATTGCACTCTCTGAAGAAGTATTTGGTGCATCCGTTCCGATCACAGCAAATACGGTTCAAGGTCGTCAATTCCAAAACCAACAACGACCCTACACTCGTGTACAAACACCTTCACGAGGAGGCTTTCAAGGAAGAGGGCGAGGCTACCTTGGCAAATTTCAAATTTGTGGTGTCCAAGGAGACATCGCATGCCGCTGCCCTCAATACTCCTCTGGTGCAACTCAATATCGTTTAACTAGTCTGACTGGGTAATCCACTCATTGGCAGGCGCCTCCACCAGCTATGCCACCATCGCATTGGAATCCATAGGCGCACAACACCATCTCCAGCCAGTCGGATATGTCGATGTCACCGTGGCTACTAGACAGCGGGGCCTTTCACCATATCACCTCTGACATCGGTGACCTCTCGCTTCATGCACTGTATCATGGAGGTGATGATGTGATGATCGGAAATGGAGCAGGTTTACCAATCACACATACTGGGTTTACTAAACTCCCTTCTTCCTCTCGCTCTTTGATGCTTAATAATGTGCTCTATGTTCCGGATATGAAACATAACTTATTATCTGTGAATAAATTCTGAAAAACTAACAAAGTTATGGTGAAAATTTCTCCTCGTGATTTTCAGATGAAGGATCTCACAACGGGGGAAACGCTTCTCAACGGCAAAGCCAGTGATGGACTACATGAATGGCCGACTGAATCTCCATCTAGCTTCACTTCCACTTCTACTTTTTCATGTGTCAAATCTTCTTTGGACTGGCATTATCGTTTAGGATATCCGCACATTACAACTCTTCAGCATATTTTTTTCTCGTTTTCATTTACCTTGTGTGTCTTCTTCATTGTCTTTTGTTCCTTGAAATTCTTGCTTTACAAATAAAACACACATACTACCTTTCTTTGATACTACTTTGCAATCAAGTCATCCTCTTAATATCATATTTTCTGATGTTTGGACATCTCCCATACATTCCATTGATGGATACAAGTACTATGTACTATTTGTTGACCACTATACACGATATACGTGGTTGTTTCCTTTAAAAGCTAAATCGCAGGTCGCACAAATATTTCCAGTGTTTCAGTCCTTGGTGGAAAATCGGTTCAAGACAAAAATTACTACCCTATACTCTGACAATGGGGGCGAGTTTCTTGCCTTACGATCGTATCTTTCCACCCAAAGAATCACTCATCATACAACTCCTCCTCACACACCGGAACATAACGGAATCTCATAACGTAAGCATCGTCACATTGTTGGGATGGGACTTACACTTCTTCATCACGCTAAAATTCCAAACACATATTGGAGCTATTCTTTTGCAGCTACTGTTTACCTTATGAATCGTCTCACATCTCCCTCTCTATCTAACTCCTCTCCTTTTCAGCTTTTGTTCGGTTCTGAACCAAATTATTCCAAGCTTAGGGTTTTTGGTTGTCTCTGCTATCTGTGGCTTCGACCATACGACACCAACAAATTCAGTCCTCGCTCCACTCCCTGTGTCTTCGTGGGTTGATCTTTAACTCAAAGTGCATTTATCTGCTTAGATGTCCAATCCTCACAGGTCTATATCTCTCGCCATGTGGTCTTTCATGAGTCGGTATTTCCATTCCTTTCACTTTCCTCTAATTCATCTTCTGATCTAAACTCCTCTGTGTCAGTCGTCTTCCTTTGCTTCTCAAGCTCTTGTATTCAGTCTGCCACATCATATTCCGGAGGTTCCTCCAGAGATTGCTTCACCACAAGTTGCTCCATTACCAGCGCATGTTGACACTATACCCCAGGCGTTTGTTGTGCCTCCGGCACCGGTTCCTGCTTCTGCTCCACCTTCAGCATCCGATGCTAATAATCATGGTCCAGCTCTAGAGATAGTTGTATTGTCGAGATTAGACATTCATACAATACTAGATGGTCATAATGTTTTGCTAGAAACCACTTGTGATATGTGAGTTGTGAACTCATTACTAGTATTATACGAACCTACAGGGTCACACACCTAAGCGAACTGGATGTACTTCATGTGGGAATAATCATTAAAGTAATGATCAAGTTAATGTGTATATGATGCACATTAATATATGAGTTTTGAGAGTGTGTCGATCGACACAAGTGTTGTGTCGATCGATGCAAGGCGCAGATCGAAACATTGGTTTCGATTTAATGACTTAATTAATCTCGGTTCGGTCCGGTGATTAATTAGGTTTTCCCAGGTCTATATATATATATATATATGATATAAGCACGACCTGGAGGACAAGTTTAAGCCTAATCGCAGCCACCTCTCAGAAACAGACTAATCCCTAAGAGATCCGATCTCCCGGCACTAGCATCCCGGCGGATTCCAGTTTGTGTGCGTGTGGATACCAGTAGAGGCACAACACTTGAGGCGCTTGAGAATCTCGAATACTTGATAATCTTCCGCTGCTAAACTCCAGGTAATTCGAGATCTGATGTAGATTCAATATACCTAGACCCTGGATGCTAGGCTTGGAATTATACCTAGGGTTGCTAATTGTTGATTAGAACTGCTAGAAATTCTTACAGTGGTATCAGAGCCTTAGGGTTTATTCTATTGAATCCTGTAGAATGTTGATTAGATTAGTTGAATCTGGATCACTGTATATTTGATATGCATGCTAAAATTCAGTTTTGATCAAATAATCTCGGCTAGGGTTTTTTGTTCGAAAACGTTTTAAGGTTTTTCGCATGGTGTCGATCGACACAAGAGTTGTGTCGGTCGACACAAACCTCGCGAAATTGATAAATCGGTTCAATTGGATTGGACCGGTTATCGAGCTTGGTTAATAATGGTTAAACGCTAAGAACGGTTTATTGTGATTGGTTTGATTAGGTTAGCATCGACCGACACTAATGTAGTGTCGATTGACACTGACTGGTTATCATAAAACCGAATCAATTGGATTGATCGGTTATCGCAAATTGGTTTTGGTTAACCTGCATCGATCGACACTAAAGTAGTGTCGGTCGACACAAGGTCCGATGGTTTAGGTTATTGAATCTGAAATCACAGAACCAAACCAAAAATGAACCATTTTAATTAGAAGAATTAAAACATAATAAAACTGAATGTTTTAAAGGTTCCGTTCCTCAACCAAATATCAAGTGATCCTTGATGTCTTTCCAATCTTGTCAACTATCAAGACTCATTTCATTGTGCGATAGATTTGCACTGCAAGGTGTCCACAATTACATGAGTAAGACAGGAAGTAATCGTGTTGATGGACTTGCAGTGCAAGACATCAACAATTACATGACTTAAGAGATTGGTTTACTTGACTGGGCCATCAAAATCGTTTTGGGCTCCGAGACATCAGGTGGATTGGACATTGGATGTCAATCCACAACCAAGAGTTATATTGGATATAACTAGCAAAGTTTTTGCTTACCTAGATAGCTAAAATTTGGGTGATAGCCAGTGGCTCACTCAAGTTTAGTGAAGTATGGGTCTTGGATCATTATATTTATTTGAGGAAACATTGTTTGAATATAATGCGAGTTTTCTTAATTGTTAAGACTTCTCATTTCTTGAACATCATAACTAAACCTCCCTTGTTTTTCAGCTATGTCTAGCACAAACCTTCGTAACAAGTTATAAACCAAATCATGCCTGACTATAACATTAGTACGAAGAGATTCAAGTCAAATGATACGAATCAAATTTCTCTCTGGCATTGTCGTTTTGGGCCACATAAATGAGAAACAGATTCAGAAGCTCCATAGTGATGGACTTTTGGGCTCATCTGATTATGAATCATGATGAGTAAAGTGAATCTTGTTTATTGGGTAAAATGACGAAGGCCCCTTTCAACAAAGGTAGTGTCGATCGAAACGAACGGTGCGTCGGTCGATGCAGGTTGCGAACGATCGAAATGAAAGGGCCAGAGGCTTATTGGGTTTTATACATACGGATGTATATGGGCCAATGAGCACTAGTGCTAGAGGAAACTTTCAGTACTTCATTACCTTTACTGATAATTTCAGTAGGTACGGTTATGTCTTATTAATAAGACATAAAATCAGAATCTTTGAAAAGTTCAAAGAGTTCCAGAATGAAGTACAAAATCAATGCGGCAAAAGTATTAAAGCTCTACGATGAGATCATGGAGGTGAATACTTGAGTCAAGAATTTAGTGATCATCTGAAAGATTGTGAAGGTGTTTCACAATTTACTCCTCCTGAATCGGACTTTATTAGATATGGTTCGATCAATGATGAGTCACTTAGATCTTCCATTATCCTTCTAAGAATACGCTCTAGAAAAGGTCTGCGTTTACACTAAATAGGGTTCCATCAAAATCAGTTACAGAGACACCACATGAGATGTGGACAGTAAATGTTCCTGATTTGTCTTTCATAAAGATTTGGGGTTGCGAGGCTTATATAAAACCTTTAATCTCTGATAAGCTCACACCCAAATCCGATAAGTGCTACTTCATTGGTTGTCCTAACGAAACCAAGATATGTTACTTTTACAACCGGTCCGAGAACAAATTGTTCGTTGCTCGGAACCATGTTTTCTTGAGAAAGATTTTCTTTCCAAGAAGAACAGTGGGAGTAAAGTACAACTCGAAAAAATTCGAAAATCACAGGAGACTGCTCAACCTGATGAGGAAGAGCAGCAGTTGGATCTACAAAGAGTTGTAGAACCTGCAACTGTGGTGCCTGAGGTTTGCAAGGATCTGGTGAATGTATATTCAATATACATTCAAATGCGAGTTTCTGAAGAAGTGTCGATCGACACAAAAGTTGTATCGATCGACACAGATCGCGAACCAAAATATTGATTTTGGTTTATGACTTAATTAACTACAGTTTAAATCTTGGTTAATTAGGTCGTGGTAAAAGTCTATATATGAGATATATGTGCGACTCTTATACAAACCTGAAGCTCGCAGATCCGAAAGGATCCGTCACGAATCCGAGAAATTTGGATTTCTAGTAACCAATTGCCGTGATCTGCTGATCATTGAAAGTGACGAGCCTGCAAATTATGAAGGGGCAGTGTTGGGCCCCGACTCCGAAAATGGCTGAAAACCGCTGCCGCCACTCATAATGGTTATGAGAACAGGCAGATGGATGTGAAAACAGTTTTCCTTAATGGAACTCTGGAAAGAGATGTGTACATGACACAACCTGAAGTTTTCATTGATCCTAATGAAACTAGGAAGGTATGCAAGCTTCATCGATCCATTTATGGATTGAAGCAAGCATCTCGGAGTTGGAATTTTCGTTTTGATGAAACAGTCAAAAAGGTTTGACTTCATCAGGAACGAAAAGGAACCGTGTGTTTACAAGATGACCAGTGGGAGCGTAGTTGCACTTCTAGTATTGTATGTTGATAAAATACTACTTCTCGGAAATGAAATTCCATTGTTTCAGTCTGTTAAGACTTGACTCGAAAGTTGTTTTTCGATGAAAAATATGGGAGAAACCGTATACATTCTTGGAATAAGAATCTATAGAGATAGATTAGACAAGCTAATTGGATTGTGTCAAGAGATTTATATGGATAAGGTCTTGCACAGGTCCAGTATGCATGATTCCAAGAAGGGCTTTATACCAATGACTCTTGGCATTACTCTTAGCAAGACGCAGTGTCCTTAGGCACATGCTGAGCGAGAGCGTATGAGGGTCAGACTTCTGCTACAGGCATTAGATGTCTTAAGATGTGATCTTAATTTTAGTGGGAGTTGTTGTTGTTTAGTTATGATATGATGTTCATGTAAGCATAATTTGATTATGTTAATGAAATCTGACATCAGTATTATTTAATTATGTTATTAAATAATAGTCCCAAAGTAATTATGACATTTTATAGGTCATCAAGTATGTGACTTGATCATGAAACCCTATAGATAATAAATGACATAAATTATGAAGGTCCCTGGTCAAGGTTGTTAAAGTGGGACATTAACAACCGCGTGAGAATAGTATGTGAGGTGACTGATGACTAGGTTTCATGGAGTCATTAATAAGAGTATTAAAGTCAATCACATAGATATGTGTTGGAGAACACAGGATCGGACATGACCCACTAATGAGAACTCTACGGGATAGTTATATATAAGTGTCATGAGAGTTTTCATTCCGACTATAGAGTATAGTCCTTAGACCTGAGTTCATCATGTTTTCTTACATGTGAATTGGTCCGCTTTGACTTTGTCAAACGTCAGCCGTAACTGGTGATTATAAAGACATTGATTGGGCGTATCATGAAGCGTGTGAAGGAACATGGATGGAACAAGATGAGATTTGTACCTCCTATATAACAGGAGATAAATATCTCAGGGCCCATCGAAGATTTGAATACTGAGAAATGTGTGGCCACACTCAAACGAGGTGATTGTCAGTCGTTTGTCTTGTCAGTATAAATCGGAGTTCGATGAACATGATTTTGGCTTAATAAGGATGACACAGATCTTGCCTTATGCCAGATCGAGATATAGAGAAGAAGGGATTATGGGAATAAATGATTCCAGTACAAGTGGGAGATTGTTGGGAATGTCCTGAAATCACACTTATAAGGACTCTAGAGATAGTTGTATTGTCGAGATTAGACATTCATACAATACTAGATGGTCATAATGTTTTGCTAGAAAACACTTGTGATATGTGAGTTGTGAACTCATTACTAGTATTATATGAACCTACAGGGTCACACACCTAAGCGAACTGGATGTACTTCATGTGGGAATAATCATTAAAGTAATGATCAAGTTAATGTGTATCTGATGCACATTAATATACGAGTTTTGAGAGTGTGTCGATCGACACGAGTGTTGTGTCGATCGATGCAAGGCGCAGATCGAAACATTGGTTTCGATTTAATGACTTAATTAATCTCGGTTCGGTCCGGTGATTAATTAGGTTTTCCCAGGTCTATATATATATATGATATAAGCACGACCTGGAGGACAAGTTTAAGCCTAATCGCAGCCACCTCTCAGAAACAGACTAATCCCTAAGAGATCCGATCTCCCGGCACTAGCATCCCGGCGGATTCCAGTTTGTGTGCGTGTGGATTCCAGTAGAGGCACAGCACTTGAGGCGCTTGAGAATCTCGAATACTTGATAATCTTCCGCTGCTAAACTCCAGGTAATTCGAGATCTGATGTAGATTCAATATACCTAGACCCTGGATCCTAGGCTTGGAATTATACCTAGGGTTGCTAATTGTTGATTAGAACTGCTAGAAATTCCTACAGTTTCTTCTACTGGCACTGTCGTCACAACAAAACCGGTGCCACCTTGTCCCAAGAGTGATCACACTATGCAAACTCGTGGAAAGAATGACATTCGCAAGCCAAATCCCAAATATGGTCTCTCAACTATTTTGGCAGAACTTGAGCCACCAAATTTGGGACAAGCTTTGAAAGATCATCGCTGGCGGCTAGCTATGAGTCAGGAATACGACTCAGTGCTCTGAAATCATACAATTGATTTTGTTGATTGAACCCTTGCGAATAATATTGTTGGCTGTCATTGGGTCTATCGTATCAAATACTTACTTAATGGCTCTGTTGAAAGGTTTAAGGCGAGGCTGGTGGCTAAGGGCTTTCATCAACGCCCAGGGATCGATTTTCATGACACATTTAGTCCAGTAATCAAGCATGCTACAATTCGCTTGGTCCTTGGTGTGGCGGTTGCCTTGAATTGGACATTACAACAATTGGACGTTAATAATGCTTTTATTCAAGGTGATCTCAATGAAGAGGTATACATGACTCAGCCACCTGGATTCATTGACAAAGATAAACTGGATCATGTCTGTCGCCTTCGCAAAGCAATCTACAGTCTTAAGTAAGGTCCAAGAGCTTGGTATAATGCATTGCGAGAGTTTCTTCTAGGCGTTGGCTTCATCAATTCCTTGGGCGACACTTCTCTCTTCGTGTTCAACTCAGGTCCCATTCTTATTTATATACTCATCTATGTTGATGATATAATCGTGACAGGAAACAACTCAGTCAAGATCGCATCAGTGATCAAGCTCCTCTCCACTCGGTTTTCTCTAAAGGATATTGGAAAGCTTTCCTATTTCCTTGGCATGGAAGCTCATCGCACAAGGTCAGGTCTCTATCTCACGCAAACGAATTATATCACTTACCTTCTTGCAATGACCAGGATGACAAAAGCCAACTCGGTTGCAACACCACTCTGTTCTACAAAACGTCTTGCTGTAACCGATGGTACATCACTTGATGACCCGACTGACTATCGTCACATTGTTGGAAGCCTGCATTATCTTTGCATAACAAGGCCAGACATTTCATTTGCTGTAAACCGGCTCTCCCAATTTCTTCATCGTCCAAAAACAACTCATCTTGAAGCTGCTAAACGTGTGCTCCGGTATCTTATTGGAACAACGACAAAGGGCTTGTTATTCTTTACCTCATCACCACTCACTCTTCATGCATACTCGGATGCAGACTGGGCTGGCGATCCAGATGATTACACATCCACCGGTACTTACATTGTCTTCTTAGGGAAACAACTGATTTCGTGGAGCTTTAAGAAGATGAAAGGTGTAGCCCGGTCATCCACAGAGGCAGAATATAGGAGTATTACTTCCACGGCAGCTGAGGTAATGTGGCTTGCCTCCATTCTCACTGAGCTGCGTCTTCCCCTACCCATCACACCTACACTATATTGTGACAATATTGGAGCGACATATCTCTCTACCAATCCGGTATTTCATTCACGAATGAAGCATCTCGCCCTCGACTATCACTTTGTACGAGATTTTGTCCAAGAAAAACATCTTCGTGTCTCCCACATTAGTACACATGACCAGCTTGCTGATGCACTGAAAAAGTCATTCCTGCGCCCACACTTTCACGATCTATTTATCAAGATTGGTCTCACTACGAGTCGTCCATCTTGGGGGGGGGGGGGCGTATAAGAGTATATCCTTAAGATAATATATTTGTATAGATATCTTCAACTATTTTGATATTATCTCGAGAAGATCATTCTATAAGATCCTATCGAAGATACTCTGTACCTGTATATATACAAAACCTTATACTATGAATACAATCAATTAGTTAAAACACTTATATCACATTCATGAGAAATCTATTCCCCATGCATCTCCCTTACCGGTCTCTGCTCAGGTTCAGATCATCCCGTCTCAAGCTTTGGATCAGGCTTCTACATCAGGGGCGTCATCCCCTGTTTCTCCTTATTTTGCTAGAGCTCGTTCGCGTAGTCTGCCTTCAATTCATATATTTAATTGGTCTTAACATACCAGACATGAATGGATGTAAGTTGTTAAAAGATCAAATCCACCTAAGGTTTTTTGTCTTCAGATGACTCACCGGTCTTGCCTATCATTGAGAATCAATTTTCTGAGGAGGAAGAAGTCATTAAGGCAGCCCAAGAGATTCTTTGGAAAAATATTTCTATTGCAGATGTTGAGACATCTAGTAAACTTCCATTCCTTGCAAGTAAAAGATCCAGAAAGAAACAAAGGCAGCGACTGTATGCTCTATCGCTCTTTAGGCAGGATTCAGAAGTTAATTCTCAACAAGCCGATCCCTCTTCAAACTGAATTAACAATGTTTCATCTAACGAGCATGTGCCTCCAAGCAATGCTTCATATTCTTCGGCTTAGTGCGCTTGCACACCACCACCCCCTTTTTTCTCGGATATGAAGTGTTTTTGTTGGAATGTTAGAGGACTATGTGGAGATACTCGACAAAGTTTGGTTAAGTGTTGGCTATCTATGAACATCCTATATTCGGCTGGTTTTTGGAAACTAGAGTGAAACATTACTCGAGGGATTATTGTCTCCATTCTATCGGGATGGAGATTTGAAGAAAGTTAGAGTGATGAAGCTTTGAATGGTAGGATTGTAATGTTGTGGGATCCAATGTTGTCTGTTATCTCGTATTAATCTACTGATCAAATGATAGTGGCTGGTGTTTTCAATCTTGTCACATCTCAATCTTTCACCGTGGCTCTTATTTATGCCAGAAATACTATTGATGAGAGGAAACTTTTATGGAGGAATATCAGTGAATTAGCTATCTCTTCATCTTTGTTTGAATCTCCATGGTTAGTCTTAGGGGATTTCAACAAAGTGTTGACAAGCTCTAAGGTTTATGTTCTAAATAAGCCTACTTTGTCGTTACAAGGGATTGGGGAGTTAAGGGAATGTATGACATCTTCGGTATTCTTTGACCTCATTATGCGGGGATGTTTCTTCACTTGGAAAAATAAGTCTCCCTCCAATTTTAAATCCAGGAAATTAGATCGTGATATGGTAGTGAAGCTTGGCAGGAAAGATTTCTTGACTCGATTTCATTTTTTGATGTCCATGGGTTTTTGGACCATTCCCCGTGCGTGGTAAGCTTGACAAACTCTGTTAGCAGAAGAAAACTTCGATTCAATTTCTTCTCTTTCTTTACTTCGTATCCTGAATACAATCAATTAATGTAGGCTGCTTAGAATTCGGCTGGTTTAGTATCTGACCCAATAATTAAGCTTTTCCATAAGATTCATGCTGCAAAAGCTTGTTGTAAGGGTATGAATCAGAGTACATTTAGCGATATTCAAAAATAACTCAAGAAGCCTTGCAAACCTTTCAAAATCTTCAGAGTGTGCAGGGGAAATGTTTGGTTAACCCTTCTGCCGAGCTGTTTAAGGAGGAAAGATTAGGCTGAGATTCTTGGTTGCTTCTAGCTTCAACTGAGGAGGTGTTTTTATTTTCAAAAAAAAATCCATAGTCAAATGGCTTGAAGTAGGAGATTCGAGTACTGTTTTTTTTCTTCAAATCGTGTATCACCAACTTATTGAGTAATGTCATTTACTTCTTGAATGATGATTTAGGCGATAGGGTAACGGATCTGGCTGATGTTATAGAGATGGTTGTTGAAAGCAATAACTATACCTTTCATTATTCCTGCGAGTTTGTGTTTCTTTCTTTAAATTGAAATTGATACGAATTGTTGGAGTCAATTGATAGGTCTAGTTTTAACCCTATACTAACTGCAAGTGCACAGTAATATCAATGTAGTACTTAGGGATCGAATCCACGAGGACTCTAGGTAACGATAGATTTAGAACGGTCAAGATTAAATTAGGAGAAAGAAATGTAGTGAGAAACTAAAAGCAATGCAAGAAAGTAAATCAGTAGCGAGTTTGTAAGCAAGGAGGCAAAGCGTTAAGTCTAGGGAGTTCTCCGGAAATCAGGAACACAAGCAATCAATCAATCGGAATCTAATTAAGAACTATTCTAGAACTCAAACACGGATATAAAATTAACCAACTTTCGTTGTGAGAATTCTCTGAGCCTAATTGCAGAAATCTAAATCTCTTTGTAATTCCTAACAGATTAAACTGGCCTTAAGTTCAGGTTCGATATGTTCACAATTCAATTAAACCAAATTTCTTTGCGAGTAATTCAATTGCTCATCTATGTTCTTTCTAGCTAATCAACCAACTGTCGTTGTGAAAATCAACCTGACATCATAAGCATTAAGAACAATCCTAGATGAAGAACTAGCAGATATGAATTCCTACAGATTGATTAACTATAATTCCATGAAATCCCTAATGAGAATCCCTAAACCTAACATGTAATCTACTCAGACATAATCATCGAAACAGAAAACATCATGAATAGAAAACCAAATAACATAAAACAAAGTAAAGATCTGGGGTTCAAAATCCTTTCTCTTTCAAGAACATGATCAACCCCTAACTCTCTCTGAAATAAAATAAAACTTAGAACTGAAAGCGTAGCCTTAACAAGTGGCTAAAAACCCTAATATATAGTCTAAAACACGTTTGGGCCTTTCTGCAAATCTGGGAAGTTTTTGGGCAAAAATTGTAATTTCTCCAAAATGCAGATTTTTGGGCGCAGGAATTTCGTCCTGTAGTGGTGTCGACCGATGCACTATGTGTGTCGACCGACACAGAGTGCAGACGAACCCAATAAACTCTGTGACATCCATGAAAGCTGCCAAATCACTCTAAAAGCTCCCAGAATCTCCAGATAAGCTCCAAACGTACCCAAACATGTAAAAGACTCTAAAGACTCCAAATACAAGGTTAAAGACTCAATATATACATATATATCATGGTTGAAAACCTATAAAAGCCATGATATATCAACTCCCCCACACTTAGCTCTTGCTTGCCCTCAAAGAACTTTCGCATTCACATTCACTTAGTAATCCACTGAAAACTTTCCTACAGAACTCAAGAACACAATATACTTCCCACACACTTAGCAACTGTCCCAAGTAAACTCCACAATCAAGTTAGGACATTCAAGTTCACCACACTAGCCTCTGTATACAATTAGGTGCAGTCTCACAGAGGGAGTATCGAATCAAAGGACACATGGACTCAACCTATTCAGTGTTTGACCACCAAACTGTCGGTTTCTGGTTTCTTTCTTTTCCTTTTCTCCCTTAGCAACTGATTTTTCCCCATTGGGTATCATTTTATTTTTTTTTATCAGTGCTCTTCCCGTTATGGGGTGTACTTTGGACACATTTCATGGATCGCACAGGAGGTAATAGTGTTTGCTACTACTCCCGTGACCACTTCGGAGCTACTAGCTCATCCTAAGTTTATTATTCTTTTTTTTTTCTTTTAAGGGAGGGGAAAATCAGAAACCATACTTTGGAACAGGATCATAGGCTGTGCCAAACACATCAAAGGAATCCGATCCAAAGATTACCAAGCCCCTAAGCGAGAAATTAAAATCAGGATTAAAGTGAGACTAGTAATGGATCCTCTGAATACCTGGTTAATTATGGGTGTCCTTGGTAGGTTGATCTGTTTGGGGTTTCAAACAGTTATAGAGGCTCTACAAGTCTGTCCAATGGTTACTTAGTTCCTGTTCAAGCGAAAAGTTTCCTCGAAAAATCATAGTTTCATACAAATTTTGACTCAATAAAACAGTTTTGAAAAACAAAGAACTGATTCTAAGAAAACAAAAGCGTGCGTCAGTAGCTACCTCCCCCACACTTAAACTACATTGTCCCCAGTGTAATCTGTTGGGAATGTCCTGAAATCAGACTTGTAATCACTCTAGAGATAGTTGTGTTGTCGAGATAAGACAATCATGTAATACAAGGTGATCATAATGTTTTGCTAGAAGCCACTTATGATCTATGGGTTTAGAACTCATGGCTGGTATTACATGATCCTACAGGGTCACACACCTAAACAAACTGGAAGCTTTATATAGGGTTGATGATTATAGGAATGATCAATAAATGTATAGTTGTTATACACGTTTCTGAAGGGTGTGTCGACCGATGCAGTGTATGTGTCGATCGACACAAGAGTTTAGTCGGTCTGTGTCGATCGTTGCCTATCTGTGTCGATCGACACAAGACTAGGGTTTTACGAGTGCACATATATAAGATATGTGACGCACGAGTTATAACAGAAGAGAGCCGAAAATTGACCCAGAAACTCAAAAAGAAACACAGAAAAAACCCTAAGAGATTGGATCTCTTCCGGCACTAGCATCCCGGACTTTCCAGTTTGCGTGCGTGTGGATATCAGTAGAGGCGCAGCACTTGAGGCGCTATCGATCTCAAATCCCTGTTAATCTTCCACTGCAAATCATCCAGGTATATTCGAGATCTGGAATGTAGATTCAACTCTAAGCATGGAACCTAGATCCTAGGCTTGGAATTTATACCTAGGATTGTCTAATAAGATTAGAAACTGCCTAGAAATTCTTTCATAATCAAGCTTAGGATCGGTGAGAAAAGAAATTAAATTGAAACATCCGAAAGTTGCAGAATACTTACCTGTCGTCGCCCTGCGTCGATCGATGCCACAAGGGTGTCGATCGATGCAAGGCGATTACGCCCGCGGTTATTGAATAACCGATGTCTGAACCGCAATCAAATCGGCTAACCATAAATTGCAACTGTGTCGACCGATGCACTATGCCTATTTCTCTCAGCTCTGAACACACTTAAGCAGAAAAATCAAAATATCAAAACCAAAACGAAAAAAGAAAACAAAAACAAACCTAACAGTGGGTTGTCTCCCAATCAGCGCTTGTTTTTAGTCATTAGCTTGACTATGGGATAGAGATCGGACTCATGGCGGTTTCAAAAGAGACTTTGAGTGTCTCTGTGAATGTCTCCTCATCCAAGGTGGTGTATATGCTTTCGGATCATGAGATTTTCCAAGGAACGAAGGAGTAGAACCCGGGTGGGAGCAAAGCTTGGGTAGGATTCTGCATTTTTATGCATTCAAAGTACTGCAGTTAGGAGGTTTAAGCTTAGATGATTTGTGCCTTACCTTTGGTGGAAATGAGATGTCTGGAGCTTTCTGCTTAATAGCAGTTGCAGGCTCTGAAGTCGGAGTTCGATGAACATGATCTTGGCTTAATAAGGATGACACGGTTCTTGCCTTATGCTAGATCGAGATATAGCGACAAGGGATTATAGGAATAGATGATTCCAGTAAAAGTGGGAGATTGTTGGGAATGTCCTGAAATCACACTTGTAATCACTCTAGAGATAGTTGTGTTGTCGAGATAAGACAATCATGTAATACAAGGTGATCATAATGTTTTTCTAGAAGCCACTTATGATCTATGGGTTTAGAACTCATGGCTGGTATTACATGATCCTACAGGGTTACACACCTAAACAAACTGGAAGCTTTATATAGGGTTGATCATTATAGGAATGATCAATAAATGTATAATTGTTATACACGTTTCTGAAGGGTGTGTCGATCGATGCAGTGTATGTGTCGATCGACACAAGAGTTTAATCGGTCTGTGTCGATCGTTGCATATCTGTGTCGATCGACACAAGACTAGGGTTTTACGAGTGCGCATATATAAGATATGTGACGCACGAGTTATAACAGAAGAGAGCCGAAAATTGACCCAGAAACTCAGAAAGAAACACAGAAAAAACCTTAAGAGATTGGATCTCTTCCGGCACTAGCATCACGGACTTTCTAGTTTGCGTGCGTGTGGATAGCAGGAGAGGCGCAGCACTTGAGGCGCTATCGATCTCGAATCCCTGTTAATCTTCCGCTGCAAATCATCCAGGTATATTCGAGATCTGGAATATAGATTCAACTCTAAGCATGGAACCTAGATCCTAGGCTTGGAATTTATACCTAGGGTTGTCTAATAAGATTAGAAACTGCCTAGAAATTCCTTCAGTGGTATCAGAGCCTAAGATTTCTAGTCGATCGTACCCTGAGTTTTTCGCCTTGCATCGATCGTTGCTTTTCGCATGCAACGATCGAAGCTACCGTAGATCAGCTTCGAAATTGCACTGTGTCGATCGATACAAGTGTTGCATCGATCGACACAAGGTGAAAGTCGCATTGTGTCAATCGACACAAGTGTTGCATCGATCGACACAAGTGTTGCATCGATCGACACAAGGTGACGCGACTGGTTCAATTGGATTGAATTGGTCATTGCGATTGGTTGAGCTGGTTAGACCGGTTGATTGCGATTGGTTTGATTTGGTTGGTAACGATCGATTAACTATAATTCCATGAAATCCCTAATGAGAATCCCTAAACCTAACAGGTAATCTACTCAGACATAATCATCGAAACAGAAAACATCATGAATAGAAAACCAAATAACATAAAACAAAGTAAAGATCTGGGGTTCAAAATCCTTTCTCTTTCAAGAACAGGATCAGCCCCTAACTCTCTCTGAAATAAAATAAAACTTAGAACTGAAAGTGTAGCGTAAACAAGTGGCTAAAAACCCTAATATATAGTCTAAAACACGTTTTGGGCCTTTCTGCAAATCTGGGAAGTTTTTGGGCAAAAATTGTAATTTCTCCAAAACGCAGATTTTTGGGCGCAGGAATTTCGTCCTGTAGTGGTGTCGACCGATGCACTATGTGTGTCGACCGACACAGAGTGCAGACGAACCCAGTAAACTCTGTGACATCCATGTAAGCTGCCAAATCACTCCAAAAGCTCCCAGAATCTCCAGATAAGCTCCAAACGTACCTAAACCTGTAAAAGACTCTAAAGACTCCAAATACAAGGTTAAAGACTCAATATATACATATATATATATATATCATGGTTGAAAACCTATAAAAACCATGATATATCATCAATGTTAGTCGTTCTGATAGCCAACGGACAACACGAAAAAACAAGTCGACCAAGACTCTGTTTTAGCTGTTCTGGTAGCCAAAATCGATCCCCAGAACGATTTGCTAACAAAATTCTCGGAGAAAATCGACCAGTTGCAAACCGAGCAAGACAAAATTCGCTTCGAGCAACGGTCGAGATACCCATCCAAGTCCCGACGCGTCATTCCCTCCAAAGTAAAGGGAGGTGTCTTCAGACGACTAGTCTATGATACCCCCGAACGTAATCAACATCATGAGCGAGACTTACACCGCTAGTGAACGAGACTCGCACTGAGAGCAAGATTTGAATGATGAAGACGAATCACATCATGAACTAGAATCACACCAAGAGCGAGATCTAAATGATGAACATGTTTCACATCGCGAAAGAGACTCACACCGCAAGCGAGATGAGTATGATTCTCACTACGAGCGTGATTCACATCGTAACCGCAACACACTCCATGAACGCGACTCACGCCAAGATCACAACTCACATCGCGAACACGGCACACCGTATAATCGCAACGACAATCAAGAAACACCCACTCGAGGAGAAAATACCGATGACGTCAAGATACAAATAATCGAGTTAAGGGATACCCTCAAAGAGCTAAGGGTCGCGATTCACAACGTCAAGGGGTCTGCCCCATAAATCGATCAAATCATCGAGGAAACTCAGAGAACGCCGTTCACTTCGTGTATCACCAATACGTATGTCCCACAAAAGGAGAAGCTCAAACTGCCAACCTACGACGGCACAAAAGACCCCGCAGCCCATCTAACCACTTTCAAGATCTTGGCAGCAAAAGCGCGATTCTCATCGGCCAGAGAGCGAGATATTGGTTTCTGTCAGCTATTTGCAGAAACTTTGGAAGGAGTGGCTTTGACTTGGTTCTCTAAGCTTCCGCCTTAATCGATCAACAACTTCTCGGATCTAACGCGAGCTTTCATGCGACATCACATTGCATATGTGAACAACGACACATCTCTATCACATTAATGTCCATGTCACAAGAGACAAGGAGACTCTACAAGCCTTCATAGAGCGCTTCAAAGCGACCATCACATGTGCCAAAATCCTAGAAAAATTCGCCATTACGGCTTTGACAAACGCTATATGGCATGAAACTCCTTTTTACCAGGATTTGATCCTCAACAAGCCGCTGACTATCGAAGATGCTCCCCATCTAGCGAACAAATTCATCGAGCTCGACGAACAAAAAGTGGCCTTAGCCAAGAAATTTGGCTCCGCTAAAGAAACCGGTAAAAGTGAAGATCGCGAGCCGAGACAACACTACGAAAAAGGAACGAAGGCGACCATGGTAGTCGGCAGCTCTGGAAATCAGCGTTCGACGTCCAAACCTTGGAATAAGTGGAGCAAAGAGGACAAGTAAACAACACCGCAAGCCGCCACTGAGCCAGAAGAAGGTCAAAGATATTGCGAGTATCATAAAACCACCTCGCACAACACTCCATCACGTCGACACCTAAACAAAGCTTTGTATGCCCAATTTAAGAGCGGCAAGATAAAGACATCTTAAGATGAGTTGAGAGGTAAATCGAAATGCAATCAGGACAAACAATCTGGCGATCAATCACCTAAATAGAGTAAAAAGCAGCGCCGACCAACAAGCAACACTCAAAAATGAAACCGTGACGATCACGAAGATGAAGAAGATGAAGCCCCAAAGGTCGTGCGAAGAATCAACATGATCATGGGTGGTCTGATCTCGGTAACTGATTCGGTTCGGTCAATCAGGGGATACGAGCGTAAGGCCCTCGCTTCCCAAAACGCACCGCAACCAATCCTCTCCGAAGAACCCCCTGTTGTTTTCACCGCTCAAGACCTGTTTGGGACTCATTATCCTCACAATGATCCCTTGGTGGTCGAACTCCTTATCGGTATATGCGAAGTGTCACGGATCCTGGTCGATACCGGCAATTCTATCGATTTGATCTTCCTGGACACATTAAAAATATGGAAATCAAAGAAGAAGATATCAAGCAGAAAGCTAAGCCGCTCACCGGCTTTACAAGCGAGGTGACATATACTATTAAAATGATCAAGTTACCGGTTTACGCCGGCGGAGTAACAAAACTGGTAAAGTTCCATGTTATCGATAAGCCGACCATTTACAACGCCATCATCGGCACCGTGTGGTTATACAACATGAAAGCGATATCATCAACCTACCATCAATGTCTGAAATTCCCTTCGTCAAAGGGAATTCAAACGGTTAAAGGATGTCAAAGGACAAGTCGGTTGTGCTTCATAAAAGAACACAGGATAAGAGTACCGTCGTTTATGATCAACACGGAGAAAGGAAAAAAGGGACCAGTTAAAGGACTTATCCAGAAAATCGTCATTGATGACCCATATACAAGAAGGTGTGTACGGATCGGAGCGGAACTCCCAGACGACATCAAAGGCGAGCTAATCGGCTTCGTACAACAAGACATCTCAACTTTCGCTTGGTTGGTCAAGGACATGATGGGTATCAGTCCATCTATCACGAATCATGAGCTCAATGTGGATCCAACCTACAAGCCGATCAAACAGAAAAGATGCAAACTCGGCCTCGAGAGAGCCAAAGCCGTCAATGACGAGGTAGGAAAACTTATAGATGCCGGTTCAATCCAGGAAGTCAAATACCCTTATTGGCTAGCTAATCCCATAGTTGTCAAAAATAAAATGGCAAATGGAGGGCCTGTGTCGACTTCACACATCTCAACAAAGCCTGTCCAAAAGATAGTCTTTCTCTACCACATATCGACCGCCTTGTCGAAGCAATGGCTGGAAACGAGCTGCTCTCGTTCATGGATGCCTTTTCTGGATACAATCAGATACTCATGAACCCCGGCGTTCGAGAGAAGACAGCCTTTGTAACTGATCGCGGCACCTACTGCTACAAGGTTATGCCCTTTGTCCTTAAGAATGCAGGAACGACTTATCTGGGATTGGTTAATCAGATGTTCGCATGTCAACTCGGTACGACAATGGAAATATATATCGATGATATGCTCGTCAAGTCCTTGATTGCATCTCAGAATGTCGGACATCTAAAGGAATGCTTTAACATCCTCAATAGGTACGGGATGAAACTGAATCCGACAAAGTGTACCTTCGGCGTTACCTCGGGCGAATATCTCGGCTATGTTGTCACCCGAAAAGGGATCAAAGCAAATCCAAAACAGATCTCGGCCATCATTGACTTGCCCTCGCCGAAGAACACACGTGAAGTACAACGCCTTACTGACCGCATTGCCGCATTGAACAAATTCATCTCACGCTCGAAGGACAAATGCCTGCCGTTCTATGAACTCCTCCGAAGTAACAAAAGGTTCATATGGAACGGTAAATGTCAAGATGATTTTATTCAGATAAAAGATTACCTCTCAAACCCGCCGGTGTTATCTAAACCAGAATACGGTGAGACTCTCTTCTTCTACATCGTTGTCTCAACAACGGCCGTGAGTCGAGTCCTAGTCCGTGAGGAGAGGAGAACAAAAGGAGATCTTTTACGTCAGTAAAACGATGAACGGTGCCGAAACGAGATATCCTGCGATGGAAAACCTGGCCTTAGTTGTCGTTATCTCGGCACGGAAGTTACGCCCTTACTTCCAATCTCACACAATCACCATCCTTAGCAGTCAACCCCTCTTGAGAGTTTTGCACAGCCCAAGTCAGTCAGGGCGCTTGGCTAAGTGGGCAGTAGAACTCAGTGAGTACGATATCGATTACCAAAATAGACGACTGCCAAATCACATGTATTAGCAGATTTCCTTGTTGAACTTTCGCCAGAATTGAATGTTGATACTAAGGAAGTCGATAAAACCTGGAAATTTATCGTTGACGGCGCGTCATCAAAACGAGGAGCAAGTGTAGGGGTATGCCTCCTATCACCGACGGGCAAAATATTAGAACAATCTTTCTAACTTGGAGTCACGGCATCTAACAATACAGTCGAGTATCAGGCTTTGCTCGCCGTTTTCAGTTTAGCTAAAGAGATAGGAGTGCAAAACCTCATGGCCCACTGTGATTCACTACTCGTCGCTAACCAAGTATGGAAGCGTACCTCAAAGCGGCGCGAGAGCTCACTAATTCGTTTGAATTTTTTGACATAGTACAAATATCAAGAAGTGAGAACATCCCGGCGGATGCGCTCGCGTCCCTATCATCAACACCCAATCCCGAATTCTGCCGACGTATTCCGATGGAATAGATTCATGACCAAGTATCTCGCTGCCGAGAAGCGATCATCAAGATCCTTCTGATAATTCATTTCTTGAAATCAACGATCCAGAGGACGATCAGGTCAATCCAGATGCCGATCAGGTCGAGCATGCCGTCCTCACCTCGTACTCAATGAACCCCGGAATGGATTGGCGAGAAGAAATACAGTCGTACCTAACCAAGGGAAAACTCCCCGAAAAAGGCCGGCATAAATATCTTCTCCAAATTGCATAGTAGTATTAGAATATTTTCCTATAGTTTTGCAATTACATCTTCCGATAAAGTGTGTGTACAGAGATCTCGGAAAAAGTTCCTATACCTACATTCACATTAACTCTTATTATCATACAATTTTAGACTCCACAAAGCATAATATGTTTAATTAATCATAATTAATGTAGCCGGCAATCGTGTCGTTCACTTTATCTAGAAGAAGCTCGGTAAAAACAAAAGGAAGTAGTCATTGCATAAATACATGATAGTATGACTCTTCATTCCTGAGATTTTTTTTTTTCAGGATCAACACATTTTAAAGATTAGAAACATACCCATCTGGAAAGCACACATCCGCGGATACCCAATCAAACAGTGTTGATTTAGCTTCAGAAAACAACCATAATATAGGAACTGGTGCAACCCCACTTAGTTCTTGAACATATTTCAGGCAAGTCTCACACTGACTTTACACTATCTTTCGAAGAAGTTTTTCTCAATATGCATCACATGCAAATTGTATCTCAACAGATGATCTTGTCAGTGAGATAGTTCCCAAAAAATGCTTTTCTTATGCCGGTTATGTTGTTCACCGTATCCGTCAGGAATATTAGCATGTGTGTGCCAATTTCCTCCTCGTCTTATTGTCCCTTGTGCACCAAAATTATCAATTTGGTCTTATATATTTTCTCGGATTAATAAACCGGCGGCGGCAGACGTACAATTTTGTTTTTCCTAAACAATTTCTTGTTTCTCCTGTATGGATGACTGCTAGGTACAAAAATGGCGGTGACAGTCAAATCAAGATGTTTTTCTACCGTGCTTTAGTTGAAACGCTTATATCCGGTTCATACAATACGCAATCTAATCTTCCATGTGTAGTCCAACCTGATAACATGCCATATGCGCGGAAGTCGTTTATCGTCCACATAAGAACTGCCCGCATCGTAAAATTCTTTTTCCTAGAACAGTCATACGTTCGAGCACCGGTGGACCAACAACTGCTTCAAATCATGAATCAGGGATGAAGAAATACATCAAGATACCGCTTTGGATGGTTAGGACCTGAGACCAAAATAATCAGAAAAATAAATTCTCTTTGCATGCACATATTTTTTTTTTGGGGGGGGGGGAGGGGGGGGGGGAGGGGGGGGGGGGAGATTGTAAAGTGTCAACATTACCGGCCACATGCAATATTGTCTGCTAGACATCCCAAATGAACAAAATCCATCCGTGCAAAGACCAAGGTATACATTTCTTTCTTGTCTAGAAAACTGGGGATGTACCGTCTTAAAGTGCTTCCACGCCTTTGCATCTGAAGGATGACTGACTGCCATATATGGTTGTGAATGCTCAGCATGTCATCGCATTGAAGAAGATGTTTTTTCAGACTGAAACATACGTTACAACATTTCCGTTATAGGAAGATACCACATCCTTAGGTATGGTACCTAGTCCGTCAACTTCCTTGCTGCTTATACCTTGATTTTACACAAAAAAAAGACATTCTTGCAGTTTATCATCTTCTTTCCAAAAAATCATTCAGTTATCAACACATACATCAATAATCTCAGAAGGTAAACCAAGGCTAGAAAGCATTCTTTGAATCTCACAATAACTTTCGGCAGCCAAATTATCCTCCAGTAAATACTCTTTAAAAAAATCCCCCCAATCATCATGCAAACCTCAGATAAGTTATGATCAATTTTAATGTTCATCATCCTAGCTGCCAAAAATAATTTTGACAACCATTCTCTACATCCATCGTAGAGGGGCCGATTGTTGCGTCTAACATATCATAAAATTGTTTGGCATCTAAGTTGGGTTCCTCAATAACAAAATTCTGATCATTATTTATTGATTCATGAAATGCATTTATAATCATATCATGCATCCCATCATGCTCATAGTAACTATGCTCCCCGTGATAGCCAAATTGATCATGATTAACGAGCAATTCATTTTCATGCTAAAAATTGTTACTACTACTACTTCCTCCATTATGTCCACTACGGCCTTCATCGTATTGATACCAAATAAAATAGTTCGGTGTAAAACTTCTATTCAATAAATGACGCCAAGCCGTTTCACTAGGGATAAATTTTCTATACAAGCTTTTCCGACAATGGCATAACATTTTACCGTTTTCCATGGTTATCGATATTTGGCTTACTTGATACATGAAGATTTCCACCCCACTTTAAAACTCTTTCGTCGCCGCTCATTCGGCATCCTTATGTTGGTACATTCAGCTTTATAATTCGAATATAGACATTTGAAAATGAAAATTTTGTGTTTTTCTCTAAGAAAGTCTTTTTATCGTTTGGTTTTTGTTTCTTTCGTTTCTATAAAAGGATATTTATAGAAATTTTTAGAACATAGTAAAGGATTAGCGACCAAACTTATACATCTAATTTACAACATTTACTTTAACAAAAAATTTACATCGAATGATTGGCAAATTTACAACGTTTTAATACGTCCCAAAAATGGATAGACCATAAAAAGCATGTCTATCTACCAAACAAAACATTGATTTGATGTTACTTCATCGTTTATTACAACTACTATATTTGATGTTAATGCATCCTAAATTAACATCGAATTTACGAAGTATTTAGACGGATCACAAAAGACGTAAATTCAATATAAAACGTGTAATTTATTTTCGACGCAAATCCAATGTAAAATAGACGGTAATTAACGATGGATTAAATCCGATATAAAATTTCGTCACAAGAAAAGTGTTTGTGGGTCATATTTTTCAAGAAAAAAAGATTATCATTGTATATGCTTTTAATGAGATGTGAGAGTAAAAATAGAGAAAGAAGACAAAAAGGATTCTCTTGTGTTTTACATAAGTTGAGGTGGAGGAGAAGAGACACACTTGGCAGCATAGGAATAGAAGAAAAAAAGGATTCATTCCCTTTTGCTTACTCAAGTGAAAGGAAGAAGAGAAGAGATAATATGCAACTGATCACATGGTGAAATACATCATGGCTTGGACTCCAAGTTTTGATCATTCATTGCATCAACCTTAAGTTATACGGGTGGCTGGCGTGGCTGAAGTTGTGAGGGAGGAAGTGCCACATGTCTTCTAACAACAAGGTTTGGATTTACTATAAAGGCAACACCTTCTTTCATTTTCAACATCACCGAGAGAAAGAACATCACCGAGAGAAAGAAGAAGAGAGAGAAAAAAAGAAGAAGAGAGAGAGAAAGAGAGAGAAGAAATAAAGAAAAAAATAAAAAATAAAAGAAAGACAGAGAAAAGAATGATGTTACTACGGAAGATTTTTGAGACTAATTTTGGAAAAAATTATTTTTTCGACGTAATAATTTTTTTATAAATCGGACTTTTTTATATAAAAAAGTAGGCAGGGCTAGGTTCGCCGGTAGCAACAAAGTTCGAGATATGGTTCATCAAATAAATTCTGGGAATTGGGTTTGACGTTCAAGTCGCGGTTTGGTCAAGTGACTTTTCGGTTACATCCGCCGTAATACCTTGTTCCAAGAAATGGTTCTCAGACTCAAAAAGTCAATTGAGGGCGTTTTTTGTAATTTCGAAAAGATATGAAGTATTTTGGTAATTTTATCAAAACGAAAGACGGAAACAGATATGCCAAGTGGTTCTTTTTTTTAATTAAAGAAACCACTTAAAAGATAGAAAATGGTGGAAACAGTTTTAAAACGGGTTTTACGGACTGTCGGAATGAAAACCTATAAAACTTGTAAATGGTAGTATGGGAGCCACGAGAGGCCAATTTAGGTAAAACGAGTTGCGGAACGTTTCTTATGGAGCCTATTAAAAAAAAAAAAATTTAGGAGTTGATTTAGAAGCTACGTTGATTTTTAAGATGGAACCGAGATGGCTAAATACTAACCGAGCGGTTTAATCAAAGATTCAAGGATGCTAAGCTTGAAAGTTTATTGGATGGAATCTCTGAATATTCTCCGGAGGACAAGTATCACAACCCTATCTCCCTATGGTACCACCTACCCCAAAAAGATTCAATGAAACTTGGATCATGCATTGCATGGTTTCTCTCAAATCATACCACTCACTTCAGTCACCTCACTCTCACTCTCTCTCACTAAAAGAAACACTCAAGAAACTCTCTCAACTCTCTCCTCTCTCTATCTCCCACGAAATCTTTCTTTCTCTCTCCATCTTCATACAATCTTTAACTTTCTCTCTCCACCTCCCGCGAGTCTTGTGTGAGGCATTCCGGTACTTTCTTCCCGATTAGATCCTCGGGAGATCTCGTTCAGTTCATGTATCCTTGGGTAGTGGTTCTGGTTGGGCGTTAACCTATGCGGGTGACGCCGATTAGTGTGAAGCTCAGAGTGATGGGGTCATGTCCTAGGGCCGAGCCTCATGAAAACTTTGGCCATCTATGGTTTTCTATTCGTAGTACTTTGTGTTTACGTCTAGGAGACTGGGAGGTTTTACTTTTATTCAGCTAGTGTTCTTGAGGAAAATTACCGAGTTCGCGTTAGGAGCTCATGGTGTTAAGAAAGCGTTAGAGTTGCAATTAATATTTAGATCGAGTCTAATCAAGGGCATGTGCCGCAGTGTTCTTGATTTCCATCTTTATATTGTGTGTTTGCACAACTTGTTGTGTGTTATCTATCACATGGAAGAAACATGTAATCCGTTTCTGTTTATTTTATTGTTGCTTTATATACCATGGATTTTCGGGATTTTAACCATGGTATATGTCTTATTTATCGAGTCTTTTATTATGTTTTGGAGTCTTTTCAGGTGTTTTACAGGTTTAAGGACATTTGGAACCTAATTGGACGTTTTGGAAGCATTTGGGCCAATTCTGCAATGTTTAGAGATCTCACAGAGTTCACTGGCTGCGAAATCACCTTGCAACGATCGTTGCAGTCTGTGCAGTGGTCGACGCAAGTTGATTCCAGGGTTCTGCGCCCAAAAATCTGCATTTTGGAGAAATTACAGTTTTTGCCCAGAAACTTCCCAGACTTGCAAAAAGGCCCAAAAACGTGTTTAGACTTATATATTAGGGTTTTAAGCCATTGTTTAGGCTACGCTTTACTTACGTTTTATTTTACATTCAGAGAGAGTTAGGGGCTGATCTTGTTTTTGAAAGAGAGAGGATTTCGAACCCCAGTTTTTTATTTTATTATATGCTATTTGGTTTTCTATTCATGATGTCTTCTGTTTCGATGATCATGTCTGAGTAGTTTACCAAGTTAGGTTTAGGGATTCTCACAGGGGATTTCATGGAATTATAGGTTAATCAATCTGTAGGAATTCATATCTGCTAGTTCTTCGTCTAGGATTGTTCTTACTGCTTAATCTGAAGTAGCTACCCAGATTTATGATGTTAGGTTGATTTTCACAACGAAAGTTGGTTAATTAGCTAGAAAGAACCTAGATGAGCAATTTGACTATTCGCAAAGAAATTTGGCTTAGGAGAATTGTGAACGAACGAACTCATGATTAATGCTTGTTTAGAACTCTAGGATTCGCAACGAAAGTTGGTTTGCTAGGTTGTTAGACATAGATAGGATTCGCAACGAAAGTTGGCTTCTTATACTTCCATGATTCCAGTTCTAGAACAGTTCTTAATTAGATCCCGATTGATGGATTAGTATGTGTTCCTGATTTCCGGAGAACTCCCTTGACCTAACACTTTGCCTTCTTGCTTACAAACCGATCTATTTACTTTTCTGCTGTTTAATTTACTGCTTTCTTCATCATTCACCTAGCTTAACCTGAAATTCTATAAGCTATCACAAGAGTCTAGAGTCCTTGTGGATTCGATACCCTAAAGTACTACATTCGCATCACTGTGCACTTGTAGTTAGAATAGGGATAAAACTAGACCTACCAAGTTTTTGGCGCCGTTGCCGGGGACTTGAGTCTTCGATAGATTTGAACTTAGGGTTTAGACTAGGTTTTTCCTTTTTGTTTTTGGTTACTAATTTTTTTTCTCTTTCTTGCGTTTCAGGTACTCCTGTTCTCCCTGCAACGATCGACACGGTCCCGTTTGTCGATCGTCACAGTTTTCGCATTGCATCGATCGACGCTCTGCTTGCATCGATCGACACAGTTTCGCGGAAACACCAAGAAGAGATCGTAAGGACGATGTGTCGGAATGATATTTTCGGCTCAGGGATTGACAGTTCACAGATAGCAGGGTTGAAGAGCAAAGTTGACTCTCTACACAGTCTTCTACTTGGAAAGTATGCGCAAGGAGCTATAACCTACGTTGGAGGGAATGGATTCAACAGTCAGGAATCTGCTTTTCAGGACTCCTTCTCGAGAAATTATGGTGTTTCTTCTTACCAAGCACCGCATGCACCTGCATATAAAAGCAGATTGAAAACCATGATGGAGCAGTTTCCTGAGGGACAACAACAAATCGTTGTGTCCTACAACTCAAAGATAGATGCATTGTATGAAAATCTGAATGGGAAGTTTGAATCTTTGAGCACACATGTGAAGAAGCTGGATGTCCGAATTCAACAAAAAGCTGAAGATGTGCAAAGGCAGAATGAAGCTATGAGAGCTGAACAAAAGCAATACGTCAATGTTGTGATCACTGGAGATGAGATTGACTTGCTAGGAGAAGAAGAGAGCATCATCTCAGATTTTCTGGATGAATTCTCTCTGTCTGAGACTTTCATAGATCGACACCGCTCATGCATCGATCGACACAGTCCCGATATGTCTGATGAAATTGCTCGAAATCGCCTTGTGTCGATCGACACACAACGTACATCGGTCGACACAGATCGCAGACGGGACCAGAAACCTGCAACAGTCCTAGAACGAGTCTATAAGCCCTCTGTGTCGTATCCTAAGGTTCTTAAAGTGTCTAAACAGGAGCTAGAAGTGGCTAACTGCATGAGAGTGATGGAAAAGAAGCTGATTCAGTTTACAGAGAAGATACCAGACCCAAGAGCCTTTCTGCTAGATTGTTCAATCTCTAAGGACAGATTCAAGCGTTCTCTGTGTGAGTTAGGATCTTGTGTGAATCTCATGCCATACTCTGTGGCTGTGAGATTGGGAATGATGGATTTCCAGCCTACTAGGATCTCTCTTATCCTAGCTGATCGTTCAAAGAAGTATCCAGAAGGAGTTCTTAAGGACATTAATGTCAGAGTTGGGAACTACTTGATTCCAACAGACTTTGTAGTGCTGAAGTACAATGTTGAGCCAGATGACCCTTTGCTGCTTGGAAGATCATTTTAAGCTACTGCTGGAGCTGTGATAGATGTGAGACGTGGTCTGATTGATCTCCAATTGGGAGATAAGCCATTGCAGTTCAAGATGGACAGGAAGCAGAGAGCCACCATTGATGGACAGAGCTTCAGTGTTGAGGTGGAACCAGAGGTTCCAATTGGAGAGGAGAAGATGGCAGTTCATCCTGAACTTTCTCTAACATCTTCAGTGCCTGCAACTGCTCATAAGCAGAAAGCTCCAGACATCTCATTTCCACCAAAGGTAAGGCATAAAGCTTCTAAACTTAAACCTCCTAATCCATCAGCTTTGAATGCAGGGAAACGCAGAATCCCACCCAAGCTTCGCTCCCGCCCTGGTTCTACTCCTTCGTTCCTTGGGAGATCTCATGATCCGAATGCTTATACGTCACCTTGGATGAAGAGATATTCGCAGAGACACTCAAAGTCTCTGTTGAATCCCCCATAAGTCTGATCTCCTATCCCATAGTCAAGCTATTGACTTTAAACAAGAGCTGAGTAGGAGGCAACCCACTGTTAGGTTCGTTTTTGTTTTCATTTTTCGTTTTGATTTGGTGTTTTTAATCTTCTATTTTCTGTGTGTTCAACGGTGAGAAACAGCAGAATCGCACTGCATCGATCGACACACATAGTGCATCGGTCGATGCTTTAGCAATTTCTGGTTAGCCGATTCAATTGCGGTTCAGACATCGGTTATCTAAATAACCGCGAGCATATTTTCTTTGCATCGATCGACACCCTTGTGGCATCGATCGACGTAGGCCAACGACAGTAAGTATTCTGAAACTTTTCAGATTGTTCTTCGATTTAATTTTTCTCGCCAATCCTGATCTTGACACCACTAGGGACAGTGTGTTTCAAGTGTGGGGGAGGTAGCTACTAACGCACGCTTTTGTTTTCTTAGAGTCAGTCCTGTTTTCAAAAATTTGTTTGATTGAGTCAAAACGGTTTAAGTAAGAAACAATGAATTTTTGAGAAGTTAACAGCATTTGCAGGAACTTAAGTGACCATTGGGATGAAGTTGCATGATCTATCTATGACCATTAGAAAACCCAAGGCGGATCAACCTACTGAGGACACCCATATCAATTCAGGTATTCAGAGGATCCTTTACTGACTTCACCCTTGTAAACCTGCCTTAATTTTCTCACCTAAGGGCTTGGTATACCTTGAGTCGGATTCCTTTGTTAGTTCTGACACAGCTTGTAAACATGTCCGAGTATGGTTCCCTTCTCCCCTTCCCTAAAGTAAAAAAAAAGAAATAAACTGAGGATGAGCTAGTAGCTCCGAAGTGGTCACGGGAGTAGTAGCAAACACTATTACCTCCTGTGCATTCATGGAATGTGTCCAAAGTACACCCCTTAACGGGAAGAGCACTGATAAAAAAAATAAAATGATACCCAATGGAGAAAAATCAGAATGCTAAGGAAGGGAAAAGAGAAGAAATGAACCATAAAAAGATAGTATGGTGGTCTAGAGCTGACAAAGTAAGAATCCATGTGCCCTTTGATCGATAATCCTTAGGTGAGACCGCACTTAATAGCTTATAGAAGTCAGTAAGGTGAATTTGAATTGCTTGGATTGATTGTGGAGTTTACTTAGGACAGTTGCTAAGTGTGGGGGAAGTATATGTTGGTCTTGATGTCTTGCAGGTGATTCTTTCAGTGGTTTACTAAGGGGAATCTGAGTGTTGTTGCTTCTAGGATGAAAAGAGTTTATGAAAGTTTTCAAACCTCTTCACCATGTTTTAGTTCTCTGTTTTGCTTGAGTGCAAGCAAAGGCTAAGTATGGGGGAGTAGATATACCATGGATTTCGGGATTTTAACCATGGTATATGTCTTATTTATCGAGTCTTTATTATGTTTTAGAGTCTTTTCAGGTGTTTTACAGGTTTAAGGACATTTGGAGCCTAATTGGACGTTTTAGAAGCATTTAGGCCAATTCTGCACTGTTTATAGAGCTCACAGAGTTCACTGGCTGCGAAATCACCTTGCAACGATCGTTGCAGTCTATGCAGTGGTCGACGCAAGGTGATTCCAGGGTTCTGCGCCCAAAAATCTGCATTTTGGAGAAATTACAGTTTTTGCCCAGAAACTTCCCAGACTTGCAAAAAGGCCCAAAAACGTGTTTAGACTTATAAATTAGGGGTTTAAGCCATTGTTTAGGCTACGCTTTACTTACGTTTTATTTTACATTCAGAGAGAGTTAGGGGCTGATCTTGTTTTTGAAAGAGAGAGGATTTCGAACCCCAGTTTTTTATTTTATTATATGCTATTTGGTTTTCTATTCATGATGTCTTCTGTTTCGATGATCATGTCTGAGTAGTTTACCACGTTAGGTATAGGGATTCTCACAGGGGATTTTATGGAATTATAGGTTAATCAATATGTAGGGATTCATATCTGCTAGTTCTTCGTCTAGGATTGTTCTTACTGCTTAATCTGAAGTAGCTACCCAGATTTATGATGTTAGGTTGATTTCCACAACGAAAGTTGGTTAATTAGCTAGAAAGAACCTAGATGAGCAATTTGACTATTCGCAAAGAAATTTGGCTTAGGAGAATTGTGAATGAACGAACTCGTGATTAATGCTTGTTTAGAACTCTAGGATTCGCAATGAAAGTTGGTTTTCTAGGTTTTTAGACATAGATAGGATTCGCAACGAAAGTTGGCTTCTTATACTTCCGTGATTCCAGTTCTAGAACAGTTCTTAATTAGATCTCGAATGATTGTTTAGTATGTGTTCCTGATTTCCTGAGAACTCCCTTGACCTAACACTTTACCTTCTTGCTTACAAACCGATCTATTTACTTTTCTGCAGTTTGCTTTACTACTTTCTTCATCATTCACCTAGCTTAACCTGAAATTCTGTAATCTATCGCAAGAGTCTAGAGTCCTTGTGGATTCGATACGCTAAAATACTACATTCGCATTACTGTGCACTTGCAGTTAGAATAGGGATAAAACTAGATCTACCATTGCTTCGGCTAGTGATTGTTATTTTGGGTTGTTTGAGTTTTGGTTAAGCCTTTGTAGTGAGAGCCAATTTACTAGACAATCTTAGATTGTTCATCCAACTCTTTTGTTTTGGAGGTTGCCTTAGTAGGAGCGAATAATGGAAATTGGACGTTAAGACCACTAGAATAGATTTCAATACCTTTGTAAAGTGATATTTATGTTAGTTTATTTAATATTTCGATTCTAAGATTAAGTAGATATATCACACTTATGTTTTTGTTAGAATTTCTGAATCCGGCTGAATTGTCTGTGACTTCAAACGTAACAATTCCTTTTTATTTGACTTCACAAATTCGAACGGTTAATTTCTTGTTTGAATGTTGACTGGTCAATTTATCGGTCGGTGGAAAAACGAGAGATGAATGTAACAGAATTGACGATATTTAGACTGGTGATGGCGTCGGAATGTATGTTAATAAAAGTATATATTTTGCATTCAGTTTCTACAATTTTTCCTATATGTAACATTTTGTATTTGATATATATATATATATGATTCAAATTTCATTCTCACGAGGGATTATATACATCACACCTTGAAAGTTTGCATGTACAAAAAATAAACCACACGCACAAGAAATCATATATAACATTACATTAATAAAAATACAGAACACTGATTTTTAAATTTAACCGCCGCCACCTCCGCACCCGCCTCCACAACCGCCTCCACAACAAGCTCCACAACCGCCACCGCAACCACCACCAGAGTCTCCTTCTCCACCGCAACAAAAGCCTCCGTCGGTCTTTTTACTCTTTCCGGACGAGGACATGACAACAAGACCTCCATCTTTCGTTTCCACCGTCGTTTCACCCTTTTTGACGTCATTTTTAGGTGGAGGTGACTTTACCTTTCTCTGCCTGCGACGACGCGCGTAATAGCATAAGAGAAGACACATCGCGATGGTAGTAACAAATGGCTACAATATTTATAAGCTTTGTTTTAGAGTTTGTGGTGATACACATACGATTAATTGCCTTAAAACAAAATGATCATTTTCCCTTTCATATATATAGATAGCTCCTTTGACTTTGTATGTAAGCTTACAAGATAAAAGTTGGATCGGAAGTTTCAATCAATTATCAAATCAGCGGAACTTTTCTTGTTGTTTAATTTTCAAGGGAAAGTACTATATATTTTACGGTCAAATCTAAAATGATATCCAAAGTCATAGATTGAGTAGTTGAAATTCCATGGAAACAAGATATGATAGATTTAGTCATCCGTGCAACGACTACACTTGATATATCATAGTATAAATATATTACACATTCTCTTTTTCAATTTAGTATTTTATTCAAATGAGATGATTGAGAGTTTGCTCGAAGACCAAGCAAATTTTTCCTCTGAAATTACGAGAATTAGGAAACACAAAGCGCATGACTTACCTATACACATGATGAGACTTGCATGCGGCAAGATGTTATATATGAGGTTTCTGTCTTTGAAATTTTCTGAAAATGTAATGATGCAAGTACGATAAATTGATAATTTGTCCCTTCATATCATATAGATAAGCCCAAAATTTCCGTTGACGTTACTATATATATATACAAATTGTTACAGCATAACCTATTTTATTATCTGACGTATACAAATGCAGTGGTAATTAATATCAATCAACTAGCAGAAAATTGAAATTTTCTTGTTGCTTAACTTTTCAAAAAAACAAAATATGTAAATGTATATGGTCAACTCTAAAATGAGATCCCATGTAACATTCCTATTTCTAATATTCTTACATAGACTTAAAATAATTGTTTTGGTTATTTATGTCACTAAAATCATTTATCTTTTTCGTCATTTGTTTAAAAAAAATTCTAAAAATTTCTAGAAATAAGCGTGTTTGAGTTGAGAAAGTCTCTAGATGAATGATATATTAAAAAGTCATTCCCAGTAACATGCCTGTTAGGATTAAACATGGGAAATGATTGCATAGTAATTACAAAATTAATAAACAAATCTTTTGAATTTTTGAAACTATTACACGGCCTTCAGATGAGAGTGGACCCACAGACCCAAAAAAAGCATGGAGACCCACATATAATTTCGGTCGGGGGTTATATCCCAAGTCAGAGATTTGATAGTTGAACATTGAAATTCCATAGAAACAAGACATTATATATTTATGTATTCAATATTTTATTAGATAGGGAGAATCCCATAGAAAATTTTCAATGTGACATTCACTTCTGTTTTAAATCTTGAGACTATTACGTGATCAAATTAAACCATCAATATGATAAAACTGATAAATTAAACTTTCAATATGATTTTCTTCGTCACTCCTTTAAAACCTAACAGAACTATTAATGGTGAACAGTAATTCCGCTAGAATTTTTTTTTTTTTTAAATATACAAAATCAATAATCATTCAGAAAATTCAAAAAATTCAAAAAATCCAAAACTTTTTAAATAAAAATCCAAAAATTTTAAACAAATTTGAAAATTCGAAAAAGTCTTTAAATTTTTCAAATAATTCACAAACTCTTAATGTTTTTTAAAAACAAAATATTCTTTAATTATTTAAAAACTTTGAAAATATATAAACAAAATAATAATTTAGATATATTTGTCTATTTGTTATTTAAAATTAAAAAACAAAAAAAAATCCATAGATTATATAAAATTAAAACTAGTTTTTTTTTAAATGCAATTTTTGATGAGTTAAAGATAAATAACAAGAAAAGTGGTTATAACGAGATACAAATATAGGTTTTTGTAATTTATCTTATATATGTATCTTGTCATAACTATTTTTCTTGTAGTTGATCTTAAATCATAAAAATTTCATTTTAAAAAAAAAATCAGTTGATTTTATATAATCTATGAATCTTTTTAATTTTTTAAATTTTTTTAAAAATATTTGGAGAAATATATTCTAAATTATATTTTATTTTATATATCTTCGGATTTTTTATTTTTTAATAATTAAAGAATATTTTGATTTTTAATTTTTAAAAAAAATTCTGTTAATTTTATATAATCTATGAATCTTTTTGAATTTTTGGAGTTAAAAAATTGGAGTAATATATTTAAATTATTATTTTATTTTATATATTTTGGATTGTTTTATTTTTAAATAATTAAAGAATATTTTTAAATTTTTTGTAAATTTCAAAAGATGTTTTAATATTTGAAATATTTAAATAGTTTTTTTCGAATTTCTAAATTTGTTTGAAATTTTTTGAATTTTTATTTCAAAACTTTTAGTTTTTTTATTTATTTTTGGATTTTTTGAATAATTATAGAATTTTTGAATATTTTTTAATATTTTTTTTAACGGAATTACTATTCACCGTTAAAAGTTCTGTTAGAATTTCAAAACAGTGAAGAAAAAAACCACATTAAAAATTTAATTTGTTAGTTTTGTCACATTAATGATTTAATTATATCATATAATAGTCTTCAGGTTTAAAGTAGAAGTTGATGACACATTCAAGATTTTCCATGAGATTCTCCCTTATTAGATATGTCATGTGTGCAGCAACGAAACTTGCATATTTAGTGTTGACATTCTCTCTGAATGATATTTTAATGAAATTACGAAAGCAAAAGAGCGTGACTTACTCGGTCTATACACATCACTCATGCATGCTGGAAATGTTGGAAATATTCTAAACCATAACACTACCCTAAAAAGAAAATTTCTATGGAATTTTTCTATGGAATTTTTCATCCAATATCAAAATAATTCACAACATATACATAGTACATGATAACCCTTGAAAAATGTATGCTGCACAACGGTAAAATCACTCTATCTCTCTCTCTCTCTATTTTTTTTCCTTTTCCTGTTCTCTACTCTTGCATTACAGGCACTGACAAGCTTTAAACTCCAGCGGTCTCCTCCTTTTTCGACATCTATGTCGGATCTGTGAGTAGATCCGCTGACCCCTCTTTCTCTTTCCCTTTTTTTTTACCCGGTGCTTCTCTCCGTTGTATGCATTGGTCTCTGTTCTGTTACCTATGGCGAGTCGCTTCTCTTCGGTGGCGTTACAAAGGCTTATAGACGTCAGTGTAGGCGGCTTTGGCCAGATCCGAGTTTTAGAAGACGTGATCCAGGGGTTGGTGAGCGGTGTTGACGCGTTGCGGAAGGTGGTCTGCATGAACCGGCGACAAGCTCTAGTAAGCCTAGAGGATGGCATGAGAGCTAAGCCGACAGCTTTGTGGCGACGGGTTTTCGGATCTCTGTCTGCTTTTCTTATCGGTGGAAAGGCGACGAGCGGCAGCTCTGGCCTGTTATCTGGCGTAGTATCTCAACGTGTTTCCTCGGTTCTAGGGCTTTTCGGTGGTGACATTTCGTGCAGATTCTTGGCTCCGGCTTCAAACATGGTGGTTCTCCTGTCGCGGTGGGTGGCGGCGATCAGTTCTCGCCAAGGTTGGCGGCTATTCAAAATGAATCTAGGGTTTCACTGAATGTTGGACCGGATTTATTTTGGAGAGTAACGGGTTTGGGCTTGCTAAATGCTAGGTCTAATTGGAATAATTAGGGTTTTATCTATTAATATTTCATGTAAAAAATAGAAAAAATGTAACCTTTATTTTACAATTTATGAAAACCTTTTATTAAAAAAAACTACGGTAAAATCATGGTAAAAGGTATGATAGAAATTTTTGACTCATCATGAGTATCTTTTTGATAGTGTTACTTTCAAACCTGAAATTTCCACACAAAAAAAAAGAAAAACTGATCAACAGTGAAGACGACTCGAAGTATATGCTGATCAAATAGTATTGAAAGTGTGTTTGGGAAAGTATAGCAGGCTTTTATTATGTATACATACTACAATACTGTTGTCGTTAGAAAGAATATTTTTTTTTTTTTGTCAACTTTATGTAGACTATACGAGACCGATCCATTGATCTAATTTCCTCACTAGGAGAAAATCTCTCTACAGAGAGGAGGAGAATGGAATCGAACTCCTTGTGAGTAAACAGTAGAGGTGGATCTAACCAATAGACCACATGTGCTTCTCAGAAAGAATATTATTAATAACATGTTACATATATAACATTTTACAGTATAACCTTGATAAATTAATAGAATTTTCAGTTTTAAATTAATTTTTTATTCCAAATAAATTTTTGATAAATTAATATTTTGTTAAACTAATAAATATAATAATCTCAAAACTATTAATTTAAAAAGGTCTTCCTATATATCATTAGTGATAATAGCTAGAAAATATAAGTTTTAACTGTTTTTAGAAAAAGTAAATTTCTATAGTTACATGCATGTTATTCACAAAATCTTGATGCACAGGTATAGTGAAAGTTTACGAGCGGCATTTTTTCGCTAAACATTTACCATCGGATAAGGAAAGAAAAAACGATTTAATAATCATTTGAAGTTTCACAATTACAAAATAGTAATTTTCACATATATATATATATTTATGATATGTTTTACAGAAGATCATCTATATACAATCAATTGTCACTCACAAAATATGATCACACATAACCAAAACCTTACGTGTATATATACAAACATTACGATCACACGAACAAGAAACCATGTTAACAACGAAACGCGTTAACCACCACAACCGCCGCAACGTTCACAACCGCTACCGTTACCACAAAGAGCCTTTTCCGCGGCTAAAAGCTCTGCTAGTGGTGGTGTTTGTACCTGTAACATACTAGGCCCGGCTCATTTGATAAATGCTTAAATGAATTAATTTGGCTACTTATGTCACCAAAATGCACTTACCTTTTCGGTCACTTGTCCAGAGAGAACTCCAGAGTTAAGCGTGTTTGAGCTAGAGTAGTAAAAGGATGGGTGACCTACCGGGAAGTGACTCACGGTATCATGCGAGTGAGGACAAAACATGAGAAAAGGTCACGTGGTGATTGTAGGGTCAGTAAATTACTCGGTCGGGCCTACAAAAAATAATGCACCGACCATCGGACAGGGGTGGGGCCCACGAGCCCGATAGAGGTATGGATGACTCACCGGTAGAGGCGGACGGGGCGTTACACCTGTCGTCATCACTCGAAGCCCTTCATCCTTCTTTCCCGTTTTACCCTTTTTCTCATCTTGCAGCGGCAACAGAGAAGACAAGGACGACGAAAGCTTTTTCTCCTTGCAGCTGAGGAAACACCATAACACCATAAGAGGATCTAGGGTTTTTCTCCTAGATTCTCGGTGATATTCTTTACAAATCCGAACTATCTAGATTTTGTTTCCATAAAAGATTTGTACTTATCTTCCTATAAAAATGTTAAGTTGACATTTTTATCTCCTCGCCATGCATGTCGGCTAGGATATCGTGTCGAGCTGCCTTGATACCGCTGGGCTACCACATGTTGGATCTTCATTATTTGGTCTGGGATGGATCTCCTCTGGGCAATTTCTGTTATTGGGTCAGGCCTTTGAGGGATGCTAAACCCACCTCTAACAGTAAGCACCCCCTAGTTCGTCGCTCTAAGCGGAGTTTAGGTCAGCTAATTTAGTCGTGGTTTGAGCCCAATAGTTGAATCGTCGTGAGTCGAGATCTATCCTGAATATTCAAAACTTCTGCCAGGCGCCTCATATTTGAGACACTTCTTCTTCGTCCAATGACATGGAGACGTGTACCAGGAAGTCACAGGGCCGCGTCCGTTGAGAGGTAAAGTTGCGTCCCTCGGAAGACTCATGCCTCTTCACTTCTATAAATATCGCTTCTTTCCTTTACTTTCCACTATTTTCTACCAGAGGTAAATTTCAGGTACTCTTTTTTTTTCTAAACCCTTCTGATCTTTTCTTTTCCTTTTAATTTTTTCTCTCCTTTTGTCGATTTCTTCGTTGATATGCGCATTCGTTCCGAGTTTAGCGAAAATTCCGCCAGTATCGCGAGCGTTGGTAACTTTGACAGAGAAAGTGATAGGTCTAGTTTTATCCCTATTCTAACTGCAAGTGCACAGTGATGTGAATGTAGTACTTTAGGGTATCGAATCCACAAGGACTCTGGGCAACGATAGATTAAGAACAGTCAAGTGAAAACTAGGAGAAAGCAATGTAATGAGAAACTAAAAACAAAGCAGGAAAGTAAATCAGTAGCAAGAGTTGTTTGTAGGCAATTAACTAAAAGCGCTAAGTCTAGGGAGTTCTCAGGAAATCAGACAAGCAGATAAATCATTCAGTCAGGGTCAAATTAAGCACAGTTCTAGAACTCAAACACAGATATATAATTAACCAACTTTCGTTGTGAGAATTCTCTAAGCCTAATTGTAGAAATCCAAATTTCTTTGTAATTCCTAACGGATTAAACTAGCTTTAAGATTAAGTTCGATAAGTTCACAATTCAATTAAACAGAATTTCTTTGCGAATAATTCAATTTCTCAACCTAAATAGTTCATATTCTAAATCACACTTTCGTGTCAATTTAACAACCTAAGATCTAGATTCTAAGTGATCACGTTAGAAACTAGTGTTAAGCACAATTTAGATCGAGGAACAATTATTGATATGAATCCTTAACTGAATTAATTAAATCTAGCAAGCCATGAAATCTTTAATGAGAATCCCTAAACCTAACTATGAAACTACTCAGACATAGAATACGAAGACATAATCAATGAATTAATAGATTGCATAAAAGAGAATAAAGAAGTAAAGGGGTTCGAAATCTTCTCCAAAAAGCAGAAAGCAGTACAAGATTAGATCAGCCCCAAGCTCTAAAAACTCTATGCTCTAAGTATGAAAGCGTATCTAAAAACTGATGTAAAAACCTAATTATATAAGCTAATCACGTCTTGGGGCTTCTTTGTAATTATCAGGAACTTCTGGGAAAAACTGCAATTTCTTCATTCTTCATTAACCGCCGAGGAAATGCCCATCTCGCTAGTGTGTCGATCGATGCACGATGTGTGTCGATCGATGCATTACTATGTTTTGGACAGTGAACTCTATCTCTCGGGTCAAAGCACCAAAATGCTCCAAAAAGCTCCCATAACTCCAATTCCGCTCCAAACGTGTATATATCTAATAACACCTGTAAAAGACTCTAAAGAAACACTAAAAGACTCTAAAACATACTTATATCATGGTCTAAAACCGGTAAAAACCATGATATATCAACTCCCCCACACTTAGCCTTTGCTTGCCTTCAAGCAAAACATAGAACTAAAACATGGTGAAGAGGTTTGAAAACTTTCAGAAACTCTTTTCATCCTAGAAGCAACAACACTCATATTCCCCTTAGTAAGCCACTGAAAGAATCACCTGCAAGACATCAAGACCAACATGTACTTCCCCCACACTTAGCAACTGTCCTAAGTAAACTCCACAATCAATCCAAGCAATTCAAATTCACCCTACTGACTTCTATAAGCTATTAAGTGCGGTCTCACCTAAGGATTATCGATCAAAGGGCACATGGATTCTTACTTTGTCAGCTCTAGACCACCATACTTTCTTTTTCTGGTTCCTTTTCTTCTCTTTTTCCTTCCTTACAATTCTGATTTTTCCCCATTGGGTATCATTTTTTTTTTATCAGTGATCTTCCCGTTAAGGGGTGTACTTTGGACACATTCCATGAATGCACATGAGGTAATAGTGTTTGCTACTATTCCCGTGACCACTTCGGACCTACTAGCTCATCCTCAGTTTATTACTCTTTTTTTTTTTACTTTATGGAAGGGGAGAAGGGAACCATACTCGGACAGGTTTACAAGCTGTGTCAGAACTAACAAAGGAATCCGACTCAAGGTATACCAAGCCCTTAGTTGAGAAAATTAAGTCAAATTAAGGGTGAAGTCAGTAAATGATCCTCTGAATACCTGAATTGATATGGGTGTCCTCAGTAGGTTGATCCGTGTTGGGTTTTCTAATAGTCATAGATAGATTCTGCAACTTCATCCCAATGGTTACTTAAGTTCCTGCAAGTTGTTGTTAACTTCTCAAAATTTCACTGTTTCTTACAATTTTTTTTGAAAAATAGGACTGAATCTAAGAAAACAGAAAGATAATAGTCACTACCACCTCCCCCACACTTGAAACACACTGTCCCCAGTAGTGTCAAGCTAATGATTGGTAAAAGAAAGAAAAATGTTAAAGGGTGTGTTAAGTTATGTCTGATTTTTACCTCTGTCGCTCATGCATCGATCGTTACATAAATGCGACGGCCGTTGCAAGGCGATTTGCATCATGAGTCGATCGTTCCTCAGGACCGCAACGATCGTCACAAGGCGATTTCATCTCTTCGTAATTTCTCCCTGCAACGACCGTTGCACATGTAGGCAACGACCGTCACACATCTCCAGACAGTGTTCTGTAACGAAAAAATTTGCAAAAATAAAATCAAAACGTGAAATCCTAAGAAAAGCACCAAAAATAAATAAGAAAAACACTAAAACCTAACAGTGGGTTGCCTCCCACTCAGCGCTTGTTTAAGGTCATTAGCTTGACCGGACGAACAAGATTCAGGCTCCTGGAGGTTTCAACAAAGACTGTGATTGCCTCTGCGAAAGTCTCCTCATGCAAGGCGGAGAGTAAGTTGTCTCACTGTGAGCTAGTCCAAGAAAAGAGGGAGTAAAATGATCTCTAGGATCTGAAACCAAAGTCTCACTTATCTTCTCTCCATATCCATCCTCAATCCTGAAGGTTTGTCCATCAATCTGCGGCTTGCGCAGCATATCCATCTCAAAGTGCAGAGGCTCATCTCCCAGATAGAGATCAACAAGACTGTTCCTTACGTCAATCACTGCTCCAACTGTGGCTAAAAATGGTCTTTCAAGTATCAAAGCATCATCCTGCTCACTGTCATACTTAAGCACCAAGAAGTCTGTCGGAACCAAGTAGTTCCCAACTCTTACTGGGACGTCCTCAAGAACTCCTTCTGAAATCCTTATTGACTGATCAGCTAGGACAAGAGAGGTCATAGTGGGTGAAAAATCCATCATCCCCAGCTTCTCTGCCACAGAGTATGGCATGAGACTTCCAGCAGCTCCTAAGTGACACAAAGAGCGCTTGAAACCTTTCTCAAAAATAGAACAACTCAGCAAAAATATCCCAGGATCAGGTAACTTCTTCGGGATCTTAGTTAACAACACATCACTTATCTGTTGAGGGACCACTATCACCCAATCTTTCAGCATCTCATCCATTGGCAGCATCTTCTTCAAGTAGCTCTGCACACAAGGGTGATAAGGTGGATCATCAGATGATGGAACTTCTTCCAACTCTTCACCAATCTATCCTATCTGTTGGACTTCATCAATCTCCTGTTGAGTTATCTCAGACACTCCAGGGAATAATCTAACAAGCTCCAGATCCGTTTCTGCATCAATGCCATGAGACTCAAGTGAATCTGTCTGTCCACGGCATGCAATGATCGACGCTATAGGTGCATCGATCGATGCAAATAAGTTTTCACAGATTCCACCGAGAGATTTTCCTCAATTTCAGAATTTTCAGCTTCTTCCACCAGTTCAGCTATATTTAACTCGGAATTTTCACCTTGGTATGATCCATCATTGATATAGACTGACCAAGCCTTGATGTGGGTGTCCACGACACTCTTTCCCTTAATAGAGCTTGAAATTTTGCTCACCTGAGTGTCCAATTGCTTCACATGAGTACTTAAGGACTCAACCTTCCCATTAAGGTCCTCATACACAACATCTAGCTTCCTATTGTAGTCCACAACAATCTTAGTCTGTCCTTCCAGCAACTGCTTCATCATACTCTCCATCTTGCTCTCATGAGCATTAGCAGCAGGAGGTGTTTGGTAAGAGGAAGATCCATAAGTCCTCTGATTACCTTGTTGAAAAGGCTTCTGGAAACCAAAATTCTGTCCAAAGCCAGAAGAGTTTTGATTGCTTGTGAAAGCACTCTTCTGTCCACCATTGAAGAACCTATTACCTTGCTGTCCTCCAAACCTGTTCCCTTGGAATCCAGATCCTCCAATGTAGTTCACATCCTCTTCCTGACCATCTTCTTCAGCTTGGATCACTTCTACATCTTGAGCAAAATGGACAGCTTTCTTCCCATCCAGCAAATTACAGACAGTGTCCAACTTACTCCTAATATCAGCAATCTCCAAATTATCTATCTTCCCACCAGATTCCTTCCTTCTCATATTGATGAGGACATCAACCCATCATTGACCCGTGATATACCATGGATTTTAGGGATTTTAGCCATGGTATATATCTTTATTATCGAGTCTTTTATTATGTTTTGGAGTCCTTTTAGTATGTTTACAGGTCTAGACACGTTTGGAGCTGAATTGGATATTATGGCGCATTCTGGAGCTATTTGGAGCATTTGGCCGAGAGGAAGAGTTCACTGCCCATATCAGACATGTGTGACGATCGTTGCAAGGTGTGCATCGATCGACATTTGCAACGATCGTCACAAGATCGTGACAGACACATTCTCGCGAGTTTATGAAGAGTTTGGGAATTGAAACTTTGCCCAGATATTTGTCATAATTACAAAGAAGCCCCAACCGACTTTCGACCATTATATTAGGGTTTTTAAACCATTGTTTAGGCTACGCTTTACTTACGCTTTATTTTATTCAGAGAGAGTTTTAGGGGTTGATCTTGTTCTCGAAAGAGACTTGATTTCGAACCCCAGTTCTTTAATCTGTTTTATGAGATTTGGTTTTCTACTCATGATGTTTTCTGTTTCGATGAACATGTCTGAGTAGATTACCTGTTAGGTTTAGGGATTCTCATTAGGGATTTCACCTATAATTAATCTGTTAGGGATTCATACTTTCTAGTTCTTCGTCTAGGATTGTTTTTAATGCTTAATCTGAATTGGCCACTTAGATTATTGATGTTAGGTTGATTGATGCAACGACAGTTGGTTAATTAGCTAGAAAGAACCTAGATGAGCAATTGAATTACTCGCAAAGGAATTTGGTTTAATTAAATTGTGAACATATCGAACTCGATCTTAAAGCTAGTTTAATCTGTTTGTAATTGTAAAGGAATTTGGATTCCTACACTTAGACTTAGAGAATTCTCGCAACGACAGTTGGTTAATTCTATATCTGTGTTTGAGTTCTAGAACAGTTCTTAATTAGATCCCGCTTGATTGATTGCATGTGTTCCTGATTTCCTGAGAATTCCCTAGACTTAACGCCTTCGCTTTCTGATTTACAACCGATCTATTTACTTTTCTGCTTGCTTGATTTACTGCTTTCTCACATTGCTTTTCCTAGTTTAATCTTTACTGTTTCATAATCTATCGTTGACCAGAGTCCCTGTGGATTCGATACCCTAAGTACTACAACTATATCACTGTGCACTTGCAGTTAGTATAGAGATTAAAACTTCTAGAGCATATCAAGTTTTTGGCGCCGTTGGCGGGGACTCTTTTCAGTCTCCGATAGATTTGAACTTAGGGTTTAGACTAGGCTTTTCGGTTTTTTTGTTTTTCGTCACTAATTTTTTTTCTTCTGTTTCTTGCGTTTCAGGGACGCCAGTAATCGCCCTGCATCGATCGACACGGTCCTTTGTGTCGATCGACACATCTTCGAGCTTGCATCGATCGACACTACTCTGCATCGATCGACACAGCGCGTAAGATGATGGGAATGATGGAACGGATGTTGGAAAATCAGCATAATAACTCATTCTGCAGAGACTATGGTTCATATTCATTCACCAAAGATTATGAATCTCCATCATATCAGCCTTTTCCTCCTCAAAATAAAAAATCTGATAAGCTGATAAGGATGATGGAGCAGTTATTGGAGAAGCAGGAAGAAGATTTGAACTACATAAGTGGCTCTGGATTCCAAAGACATAGGTTTGGTAATCAGCAGGGTTATTCTTATCAGAGAGCCTATGGATCATCCTCTTATCAGACACCTCCTGCTGCTGATGCTTATAAGAGCATGATGGAATCCATGATGGAGCAGTTGCTAGAGGATCAGGCTAAGACTGCTGTAAACTTTGACAGGAAGCTGGATGCTATATATGAAAATCTGAATGGGAAGTTTGAATACTTGAGCACACATGTGAAGAAGCTAGATGTCCAAGTTCAGCAGACAGCTGGAGCAATAAAAAGGTAAAATGAAGCTGGGAAAGCTGAAAAGTACAAATCCATCAAAGCTGTGACCTTAAGAGATGGGATTGAGTTGCTAGAAGAAGAAGAGAGCATAATCTCGGATTTTCTGGATGAATTCTGTCTGTCTGAGACTTGCATCGATCAACACAGCTCAAGCATCGATCGACACAGTCCCGATCTGACTGATGAAATTGGACATAATCGCGTTGTGTCGATCGACACACCCTATGCATCGATCGACACATATCGCAGACAAGACCAGAAGCCTGGAACGAGTCTATAAGCCATTTGTGCCATATCCTAAGGTTCCTAAACCATTTAAACAGGAGCTAGAAGTGGCTAACTGCATGAAAGTGATAGATAAGGAGCTGAATGAAACTCCACCAGCTGAAGCTTCGCGAGTTCACCCATGTGTGTTGAGAGATGCAAAGAAGATGATCTCCACTGATGGTCATTTGAAAGAAGAAGCTCAGATTGGTGGTACTACAGTATCTGATAGTGGAAAGAAGAAGATGGCGGTTCCTCTTGAATCTGCTCTAACATCTTCAGAGCCTGCAACTGCTCATAAGCAGAAAGCTCTGAACATCAGATCTGCACCAAAGGCAAGGTATAAATCACCTAAGCTTAAACCTCCTGACCACATTGTTTTGAATGCAGGAAAACACAGCATCCCACCCAAGCTTCGCTCCCGCCCTGATTCTGTTTACTCTTTCCTTGAGAAGCCTCATGATCCAAAAGCATATACACCACCTTGGATGAAGAGATATTCGCAGAGACACTCAAAGTCTCTGTTGAAACCGCCATGAGTCTAATCTTTTTCCCATAGTCAAGCTACTGACTTTAAACAAGCGCTGAGTGGGAGGCAACCCACTAATAGGTTCGTTTTTCTTTTCATTTTTCATATTGCTTTTGGTGTTTTGATTTTTCTGTTTGAGTGTGTTCAAAGACGAGAGTAACAGGAAAAATCGCATTGCATCGATCGACACACATCGTGCATCGGTGCAGTTGCGATTCACGGTTAGCCAAAATGATTGCGGTTCAGACATCGGTTATCTACATAACCGCGAGCATATTCGCCTTGCATCGATCGACACCCTTGTGGCATCGATCGACACGGGGCGACGACAGTAAGTAATCTGCAACTTTTCGGTTTGTTTCAATTTGATTATTTTTCTCACCAATCCTGAGCTTGATTACACTAGGGACAGTGTAGTTTAAGTGTGGGGGAGGTCGCTACTGACGCACACTTTTGTTTTCTTATGAGTCAGTCTTGTTTTTCAAAAATTTGTTTTATTGAGTCAAAATTGTATGAAACTATGATTTTCCGAGGAAACTTTTCGCTTGAACAGGAATTAAGTAACCATTGGGATGAAGTTGCAGATTATCTATGACTATTAGAAAACCCAGACACGGATCAGCCTACTAAGAACACCCACATCACTTCAGGTATCAGAGGATCCTTTTACTGACTTCACCTTAATACTGACTTAATTTTCTCACCTAAGGGCTTGGTATACCTTGAGTCGGATTCCTTTGTTAGTTCTGACACAGCCTGTAAACCTCTCCTATTTTGTTCCCTTCTCCCCTTCCATAAAGAAAAAAAGATAATAAACTGAGGATGAGTTAGTAACTCCGAAGTGGTCTCTGGGAGTGGTAGCTACAACTATCATATCCTGTGCATCCATGGAATGTGTCCAAAGTACACCCCAAAACGGGAAGAACACTGATAAAAAAAAAATGATACCCAATGGGGGAAAAATCATTTGTTAAGGAAGGGAAAAGAGAAGAAAGGGACCAGAGAAAGACAGTATGGTGGTCTAGAGCTGACAAGGTAAAAATCCATGTGCCCTTTGATCGATAATCCTTAGGTGAGACCGCACTTAAATTGTTTATAGAAGTCAGTAGGGTGAATTTGAATGCTTGAATGTGATTGTGGAGTTTACTTGGGACAGTTGCTAAGTGTGGGGGAAGTATATTGTGGTTTTGAGTTCTGTAGAAAAGTTTTCAGTGGCTTACTATGTGAATGTGAATGCGAGAGTTCCTTGGACGAAATGAGTTTCTGTGTTCAAACCTCTTCTCTTATACTTTGGTTCTTTACTTGCTTGAGGATAAGCAAGAGCTAAGTGTGGGGGAGTTGATATACCATAGATTTTAGGGATTTTAGCCATGTTATATATCTTATTTATCGAGTATTTTATTATGTTTTGGAGTCCTTTTAGTATGTTTACAGGTCTAGACACGTTTGGAGCTGAATTGGATATTATGGCGCATTCTGGAGCTATTTGGAGCATTTGGCCGAGAAGAAGAGTTCACTGCCCATATCAGACATGTGTGACGATCGTTGCAAGGTGTGCATCGATCGACACAAGATCGTGACAGACACATTCTCGAGAGTTTATGAAGAGTTTGGGAATTGCAACTTTGCCCAGATATTTCTCATAATTACAAAGAAGCCCCAGCCGACTTTAGACCATTATATTAGGGTTTTTAAGCCATTGTTTAGGCTACGCTTTACTTACGCTTTATTTTATTCAGAGAGAGTTTTAGGGGCTGATCTTGTTCTTGAAAGAGACTTGATTTCAAACCCCAGTTCTTTAATCTGTTTTATGAGATTTGGTTTTCTATTCATGATGTTTTCTGTATCGATGAACATGTCTGAGTAGATTACCTGTTAGGTTTAGGGATTCTCATTAGGGATTTCATGGAATTATAGGTTAATCAATCTGTTAGGGATTCATACTTTCTAGTTCTTTGTCTAGGATTGTTCTTAATGCTTAATCTGAATTGGCCACTTAGATTATTGATGTTAGGTTGATTGATGCAACGACAGTTGGTTAATTAGCTAGAAAGAATCTAGATGAGCAATTGAATTACTCGCAAAGGAATTTGGTTTAATTGAATTGTGAACATATCGAACTCGATCTTAAAGCTAGTTTAATCTGTTAGTAATTGCAAAGGAATTTGGATTGCTGCACTTAGACTTAGAGAATTCTCGCAACGACAGTTGGTTAATTCTATATCTGTGTTTGAGTTCTAGAACAGTTCTTAATTAAATCCCGCTTGATTGATTGCATGTGTTCCTGATTTCCTGAGAATTCCCTAGACTTAACGCCTTCGCTTTCTGATTTACAACCGATCTATTTACTTTTCTGCTTGCTTGATTTACTGCTTTCTCACATTGCTTTTCCTAGTTTAATCTTTACTGTTTCATAATCTATCGTTGACCAGAGTCCCTGTGGATTCGATACCCTAAGTACTACAACTACATCACTGTGCACTTGCAGTTAGTATAGGGATTAAAAATTCTAGAGCATATCAACCCGGCATACTAGAGGATGGCTCACCAAGCCGGTACATGCCTTCGGAGGGAAGCAGCTTTATCGTACCAGGGATATAGGTGCACATTTTGGACCGTATCTACCTAACCATGAAAACTTAAGCTACAAATCGACATGTTATGGAAACCTGACTCACCAAGGAATCTGCACAAACTGGAATCACATCAATACCATTTTCTATGAAGAAGTTATACCCATTTCAAGACAAGTGATTTTTAGGGAACCCGATAAAGACCGACTTGTACATTTTTGAGTGCTCGGAACGAACCAGGATGAATCAAGGAGTAAAGGAACTTGTTATGGATTCTTGATTCATCAGGGAGTGCACGAGAGTTGGAATCACACCAATACAAGCTCGGACGAAGAAGATATTCAAGATCAAACCTGGAGGTTGCTGGACCTGCCTTATTTGGAAGCTCACGGATTTAGTGAACTCCAGAACTATGTTTGGGGACCAGGAGCACGTGAAACATCTCCTTGGGCTGAGGTTTATACTATTTTTTCCTTAAGTGTGGTTTTATCCCAATTGGGTTTTCCTACTAAGTTTTTTAATGAGGTAAACTAAAGCCCGATACAAGAGAAGGAGAATATGGCCCGTCCAACCTTCCTTCTTGTATTTTCTTTTATGATTTTGACCAGACCCTTTTTGGCCCACTTGTAACCTAGACTATTGGCTATTTAAGCCATTCTTTTGTTTCTAATAAGATCAAGTAAGTTTTAACAAAAAGAAACCCTAAGGTTGTTCGATCTCTTCTTCCTTGTGTGGCTGCCCCTTGGAGTCTAGATCGCTTATTGCTTTAGCTTGCTTGTTTGCGTGAATCAAAGTGTTCTTGTGCGTTCAAACCTTCGTTCTATCACCTTACCATCCACCGACCAGGAAGAGAGCGCCTTCGGCCAGCTTCCTCGTCCCATCTATCCGCGTTCGATCATCGTCTCGCTCGATCGCTTCTCGACTACTCGACCATCCACCTCGGATCTTATATCATTTGGTATCAGAGCCGAATGTCCTATCATCTATCTTTTATTTTTTTGTTTAGTTCTTTTTCATTCCTTTTCATATCAAAAACCAACAAAAAAAAACATTTTCTGTTTTTGTTCTTTTTTATAAAATTTAAAAACCATAAAAATGTTTTTTCTTTATTTTTTCTTAAGTTTTATTTTCTTATTAAAAGAAAAAAAAATCCTTTTATTTTTGATTTTTCAGTTTAACAAAAAAAATTAAAAAAATTATTCCTTTTCCTAAATAAAATTTCATCCACAAAAGCTTTTTAAAAAAAAAACTACTTTCGTTTTGTTTCTTGAAAAAAAATAATTCGTTTTTCTTCTTTTCATTAAAAAAAAAATTATGATGGTGAAACGGTTTTGAGGACAAAACCATTTGAAGAGGGAGAGAATGATGCAATATCAAAAAGTGAATCAAGGTCTTCAATAAATGGTTTATTATGAGAATCTCAGCCTCATAACTTCATAAAAAAAAGTCAAGGTTCTCATTTAATGGCAATGACTAAATTGGTGGCAAGAAGACTAATATTTGATTTAGCTAATTTTCCTCTTTTTGTATAAATGTAAATTATTTCATTAAATGTATTTCATTGTAAAGATCACCTTGTAAGAGCTATAAAAGCTCAATTGTTCTATTGTAAATAATATAGATATTTTTGGAAAAAAATTTGAATTCTCTCTTATAAAGCTTTTATGCTTTGTTCTTTGTTTCTTTAAGTTGTGCGGATTCCCCTTCTTAGACAATATTATGAATTTATGTCTTATGTGTGTATTCACTAAGGCTTAGATTCTTGATCGTATCACAAAGGCTTTTGCACCTTTGAGTGGCGATCTTCAATTCACCATCAACTCCTTCTAATCATCAATTAAAAAGCCTTGAGAGCGCATTCGGCCAGCAAGCTTTTCCCATTCGACCACCGACCATCGACCATCGACTATGGATCAACCAGAGAGCGTCTCCGACCAGCTGGGCGACCCAAACAACTATCCACCTCCAATCTTATATCATCTGATATCAGAGCTTAGGTTCGTGACACCACTCTCGTTACATCTATTCCCTTTGCTTTTCATTTTTGTTTTTGTTGTTTGCTTCTTCATAAATCAAAAACCAAAAAAAAAAAAATTGGTCTCTGTTTTATTTTGGTGTTTCTGTCCATTACTTGTTTCTATCATATTTACTCTCAGTTAGTTGCATTTGTTTCTTTTGTGTTCATCATTTTGTTAATAAAAAAAAAGCAGCTGTGCATAAAGAATTCTATCGCTAGACTTGTTTATGATAGTTTGATTTATATTGCCTAGCTTGTGATTGGTATTTCTTCATCCTCAGATTCTCTCTGCACCGTTTGTCTTATTTAAATTTGCCTGCATTATAGAAAAAAGAAGTTTATTAGGGTAATTGCTTAGTGTGGCCGCATATAGAGATTTCCTTACCGGTTTCTTTGTTTTGATTGGCTTGCATTTAAGATGTGATTTTGGTGTTGCCTTATTTATGTTATTGCATTTGATTTGAACATCTAGATTACTGCATCTTCCTTTTTCTTTATTTTTTGGGGAATTTATTTATCTAGTATAAAATAATAGAGCAATTACTAGCTTAGTACTAATTTTTTGACATTTTTTTCCTCTATTTTATTGCCTAAACTACCCTTATAACCATTTGGAAGGAAAAAAAAAATTACCGAATTGCCATTAATTCTTTTTTTCCATTTCTGGAAAAAAATCATTTATTTACGAAATTGCCACCTTCCCTACGAATTTAAATCCGCAGCCATGTGTTGCAGATTTTTGTGGTTGCGGATTTATTTGAAAATTTACAGATTTTTGGTTGCAGATATAAATTTATGTGTGGCAGATTTTTTTCTTTGTTGCGGATAAAATATTACTCCGTAACAAAGAGTAAAGTTGTTTTTTTATTACTAAGGTAGTATGTAGTGTTGCAGATTTATCTATTTTGTTACATATTTTTTAAATTTCTACGGATTTTATTTGCGTTTTTCCGGCTAGTGTTGAAGATTTTTTTATGAGTTTGCAGTATTTTCAAGACTTTGCGGATTTAAACTACAGATTTTATTTTCAGTGTTACTGTTTTTTTTCATTTGTTGCAGATTTAAGAAACTCTGTTACAAAGACCAAAAGGTCAAAAAAATTATTAAACCAGTGTTATAGTGTTACAGATTTAATTCCTTTGTTACAGATTTATAATAATTTTTACAGATTTTTCAAATTTACTGACGTGGCATATTTTGAATTTTTTTTTTTTTTTGCGGATTTGTTAGTTGTTTCCTTATTTACTGTTTAGCACTAATTTTAAATTTAATATAAACTTAGGCAGAAATAATATTGTTTAGAAAATGATTTCTGAAACTTTTATTTTATTTTAATGTTTAGAGAATGATTTCTGAATTTTTAAATTTAAATTTTAATGTTTAGAAAATTATTTTTAAATTTTTAAAACATAATATCTTTATAAAATAAGAAGGTTTATAGTTTTACAAATATATTTGAAAATTTTATATTCTAAAATTCCAAAATTTTATAATAATAAATTTTTGTTAGTAAGTATTTTATATTAATAATAAATTAATGCAAATACCCAAATCAGTCTACACGTTTCTTATTAATTTTCCTAAAATTTAGAAAATACTATTTTATTGTTTTATGGCAATTTTTGAAAAAAATCATTTAAGACAATTATATAATTCGACTATTACAAAAAGGAAATTTAATTCTATTAAAAAAACGGAAATATTCCGTTTTACCATATAAGGAAGCAATAATTAATGTTATTAATTATTGCTTTAAATGATTTCTGAAATTTTAGATTTAAATACTAATGTTTAGCAAATGATTTATGAAACTTTTAAAATATAATATCTTTAGAAAATAAGTAGGTTTATAGTTTAAAAAAAAAATTTGGAATAATTTCAATTCAAAAATCCCCAAAAATAATAAACTAATAATTTTGTAAGTGTTTTTAATTAATAATAAATTTATGAAAATACCGAAATAAGTCTTTAAGTTTGTTATATATTTTTAAAATTTAGAAAATATTTTTTGTTAATTTTATGGCCATTTTCGAAAATATTGCTTTAAGGAAATTAAATAATATGATTATTTCAAAATTGGAAAGTTTAATTCCTTAAAAAAAACGGAAATATTCTTCAATATCATTAATCCTTTTTTACCTTCCATTTTTTTTACCTTCCATTTTTTTAACCATTAAATTATTATTATTTTTTTTTTTTTAAATCGGTTTTTTTTTTGGACATTTTCGGTTTTTATTTTGATATAAATATAATTTTAAAGATTTTTTTAAGGTAAATGTATTATAAATGGTAAGTGTTTAGAAATGGGTATTTAGGTCATTTTCCACATCTTAAACACTAAGTTAGTAAACTTAGTGTTATAGATACTAAGTAAGTAATTATTTTAAAGATTCATACTACTTAGAGTAAATTTCACTTATTTTTTTCTTTTTTCTGTCATATTTAAAAAAAAAAAACGTTTGTTGCTTGTTGAATCGTGTGAGATTAATTGGTTTGGTTTGATTCCTGTTATTATCTCTGGTTTAGCTGAATTATTTATCCAGCCTTGCACCTGTAATAATAATAAAACAAAAAAGTAATCGTCCTTACCATTTTTGTTGCATCTTTTTATTTTTGGTATATTTCCTTGCTTTCTTTTCGTTTGTGCGTGATCTTTTCATTAAGTGTGCAGTGAGAGTTCTAAAGAATGGGAGATCATCAAGAGAACCAACAGGCCGTACAACCTGACTTGACCCAGCTCATGACTGCGATACAAGCCATAGGAGCTAAGCTAGATCGTCTGGAGCAACCACCCGACCACTCTCGACCTGGTCGAGTGCGACAAGGACGACCAGACCATGGTCACAACCTAGACAACGTTGGAGAAGACCATGATGCGGATGAGATGGAACCCGAGCCACCAAACCATTACCGGCCCCATCCTCCTATCAGACTAAGACATTCGCAAACTTATAAATCTCGATATAATTCTTATGTCTTAGATTCACAACCAATGTCTTTTTCAGGTACTGAAGACTACTTTCATTGGGAGGAAGACCTAGAAGACTATTTTTGGGTTCACAACATCCCAAGGAGAGATCAGCCCTCGTATGCTATCCGAACCCTGACAGGAGATGCCTATACATGGTGGAAGAACGAGGAAAAATGGCGAGCTCACTACAATGAGCCAGCATGGACGTGGAAGGACCTTAAGAGGCTCGTATACAAGCAATATGTCATGCCAAGACCAAAGACCCAAGGCTGTCCACGCCTTTCGACCACCTCAACCAAAGTCCTAATGTCCGAACCGCCTCGATCAAAGGTTGAAGTGTCCCGACCCAACTCTTTTCCATCTAATTGTAATGAATCAAAAATTGTTTTAATGCACTTGGGATTGCCCAAAAGTGTTGAGAAGTACGCAGGAATGATAGAGAGTCCAATGGACCGCACATACCAAAGGACCGGAGGCGAGACCGAGAAACAAGTAGAACCGCCCGACCCAAACACAGCTGAGAGCGTTAATCAGGTAAGTCTTGCTCTAACAAAGTTCATATCTACTGATTCCATAGAAGTACTAAAAGATTTGACGAACTTGAAAGAGCATGAGGAATCAAAAGATGATTTGGACCCACAAGTAGACCTTAATCATAATTTAAGCTCAGCTCATTTATCATCTCTTAAAGAATACCTAATGCACTTGTTTCTTGCCAAAGGTGTCAATAGTATTGCAGGAACCAAAGGGCCGGACCGAAAAGAAGTACCACCCGACCTTGGATGCTACTTGAACGAGGCCAAAGAAGATGATGGTACAAAAACTTGTCATTGGCAAGAAAATCTGAGGAGAGGCATGCTGTTGGATCACTTACTCAAAGAAGAACCGCCTGATGCTCCCTATGTTAATGAGCCCTGGATTCATCAAGGTAAGGCCATGGACTCACAAAACCGCATGAAAGCTAACTTGCTTTCTCTTGGTGCAGGTTATACGATTTCGAGGTCGAAATATTTTCAAGAGGGAGAGTATGATGAGAACATCAACCCATCATTTACCCGGCAGACTAGAGGATGGCTCACCAAGCCGGTACATGCCTTCGGAGGGAAGCAGCTTTATCGTACCAGGGATATAGGTGCACATTTTGGACCGTATCTACCTAACCATGAAAACTTAAGCTACAAAACGACATGTTATGGAAACCTGACTCACCAAGGAATCTGCACAAACTAGAATCACATCAATACCATTTTCTATGAAGAAGTTATTCCCATTTGAGGTAAACTAAAGCCCGATACAAGAGAAGGAGAATATGGCCCGTCCAACCTTCCTTCTTGTATTTTCTTTTATGATTTCGACCAGGCCCTTTTTGGCCCACTTGTAACCGAGACTATTGGCTATTTAAGCCATTCTTTTGTTTCTAATAAGATCAAGTAAGTTTTAGCAAAAAGAAACCCTAAGGTTGTTCGATCTCTTCTTCCTTGCGTGGCTGCCCCTTGGAGTCTAGATCGCTTATTGCTTTAGCTTGCTTGTTTGCGTGAATCAAAGTGTTCTTGTGCGTTCAAACCTTCGTTCTATCACCTTACCATCCACCGACCAGGAAGAGAGCGCCTTCGGCCAGCTTCCTCGTCCCATCTATTCGCGTTCGATCATCGTCTCGCCCGATCGCTTCTCCACTATTCGACCACCCGCCTCCGATCTTACATCACCTATCAGCAGTCTTGCAGCGATTACTGCTTACTAAGTTATCTATCAATTTCTTAGCTTGCTCAGGAGTCCTAGTGTTGAAATTCCAATTGCTGGAATTATCCAACCCAGTCTGGTATGGGAGATCTATACCTCTAAAGAAAATACCCAACAATGTTACCTCAGTGAATCCATGATGCGGGCAGTCACGTTGGTATTTCTTAAACCTCATCCACGCAGTCTTAAGAGGCTCTATAGGTCCTTGGGAGAAAGTGAGAATGTCCTGTCTCGACTGATCAGAGCTAGCATCATCATAGAAGTGTCTCAGAAACTCACTCTTAACAGCGTCCCAAGTAGTAAACTTCCCAGGTGGAAGTTGTTTCAGCCAGGCAGCAGCATCTCCAGCGAGAGAGTAGGGGAAGAGTTTGAGAAACAGATAGTCATAGTTCACTCCATCATACTTCATCCCAGTGACTATGTCCTCAAACTCATCAATATGATCCATTGGCTGCTCATTAGGGAAACCATGGAAGGCCTTTTGCCTCAGAATAGAGTAGTGGATGGTCTTGATATCGAAGTCATTCCTCTCAAAACCAGGAGGCACAAGAGCTGACAGGTTAGCATGAAACTCATCCAGACGGTTATAGTCAGCTAAGGTCCTCTCATTAGCAACAGGAGGATTAACCATCTGCTTCTCACCTTGTCCTTGTCCTTGGCCTTGCTCTTGTTCAGGCTCAGGGATCACATTCCCTTCAACATCAATCGCACAAAGATTCTATACCAGTAGAATACACTACACAAGGATTCTCTACAAAAAAATAGGAGTTAGCGCTCCAGTAGGGAAGGGAGGACCTCTTGAATAAGTCATAATTGTATAACCTATCTCCGTCCTGTGAGAAAGACCTCCTTAAGAAGACGGGGGCTAAGTCAGCTGCTTAACCTTACCAATATAGGTTACGGTAGGTGTGACTAATCACTAATCTAATCTCAATAAAAAAATGCCACAACCTGAGTTTTTCCTGCCATTAACAGTTAAAGTTAGAAATTACCTTCTATGTAAGAAATTAGTAGAATTTATGACAGAAAAAACTCAGGTTGTGGCATTTTTTTAATTGAGATTAGATTAGTGATTACAAGACAACAGGTATTAATAAGGGTAATGAGAATATTAATTACAAGACAACAGGTTATAAAGAAAATCAGTTATTTGTTGAATCATTTTCCCAGCAGCATTGTACGGACTGTTTTGTGGGTCCCTTAGGGTACCTTGAGCATCAGGTCTCAAAATCAGACGTTCTCGAACCATTCTTGCTCGTTGAACTTTCATGTTAGTCCTCACTAGTCTAGCAAGCTCTTCAAGTTGGAGATTAACGAGATTAGTATTCGGATTACTTCTGGTATCACGCGTCTTCATAAACCATCTGTAATCGCAGTGCAACGATCGATGCTAAGAGTGCAACGATCGACTCAACTCCAGTCGCTTAGTAACGATTGACACAAAGGAGGCAACGATCGATGCTAGGCGAATGTCAAACCTGCGACAGAGAAAAACAGAGAAAATTAGTAACCAACACAAAAAAAAAATCCTAGTCTAAACCCTAAGTTCAAATCTATCGAAGACTCCAAAGAGTCCCCGGCAACGGCGCCAAAAACTTGATATGTCTAGTTTTATCCCTATTCTAACTGCAAGTGCACAATGATGTGAGTGTAGTACTTTAGGGTATCGAATCCACAAGGACTCTGGGCAACGATAGATTAAGAACAGTCAAGTGAAAACTAGGAGAAAGCAATGTAATTAGAAACTAAAAACAAAGCAGGAAAGTAAATCAGTAGAAAGAGTTGTTTGTAGGCAATTAACCAACTTTCGTTGTGATCAGACAACTTTTGTAGCAAGAGTTGTTTGTAGGAAAGTCTAGGGAGTTCTCAGGAAATCAGACAAGCAGATAAATCATTCAGTCAGGATCAAATTAAGCACATTTCTAGAACTCAAACATAGATATAGAATTAACCAACTTTCGTTGTGAGAATTCTCTAAGCCTAATTACAGAAATCCAAATTTCTTTATAATTCCTAACAGATTAAACTAGCTTTAAGATTAAGTTCGATAAGTTCACAATTCAATTAAACCAAATTTCTTTGCGAATAATTCAATTGCTCAACCTAAATAGTTCAGATTCTAAATCACACTTTCGTGTCAATTTAACAACCTAAGATCTAGATTCTAAGTGATCAGGTTAGAAACTAGTGTTAAGCACAATTTAGATCGAAGAACAATTATTGATATGAATCCTTAACTGAATTAATTAAATCTAGCAAGCCATGAAATCTTTAATGAGAATCCCTAAACCTAACTATGAAACTACCCAGACATAGAATACGAAGACATAATCAATGAAATAATAGATTGCATAAAAGAGAATAAAGAAGTAAAGGGGTTCGAAATCTTCTCCAAAAAGCAGAAAGCAGTACAGGATTAGATCAGCCCCAAGCTCTAAAAACTCTATGCTCTAAGTATGAAAGCGTATCTAAAAACTGATGTAAAAACCTAATTATATAAGCTAATCACGTCTTGGGGCTTCTTTGTAATTATCAGGAACTTCTGGGAAAAACTGCAATTTCTTCATTATTTATTAACTGCCGAGGAAAGCCCATCTCGCTAGTGTGTCGATCGATGCACGATGTGTGTCGATCGATGCATTACTCTGTTTTGGACAGTGAACTCTATCTCTCGGGTCAAAGCACCAAAATGCTCCAAAAAGCTCCAATAACTCCAATTCCGCTCCAAACGTGTATATATCTAATAACACATGTAAAAGACTCTAAAGAAACACTAAAAGACTCTAAAAAAAAATACTTATATCATGGTCTAAAACCGGTAAAAACCATGATATATCAGAAAGCATCCCTTCTTCCCCGCCGCATAGTTCGGATTCTGTCAATCTTGCTCAAGAGTTATCTCAAAGGCAATCCATGTCTCTTCATGACGACGCCACCTATCATTCCGACGAACACGTTCCTCTTGCCGGATCGGATTCTCGGGGCCGAGGTAGGAAAGAAACCACCCAGAAGAGAGGAGAAGAAAAGGCGTCTTCTTCTCGGTCTGTGGATGATTTATGTGTTTTGCCGACCTCTTCTACTGAGGAATATCTGGCTTCGTTGAAAGCCCTTCCTGGGTGTAAAAATGTCGAAGTTCTATTGCCTTCTACCTCGCAACGCCCTTGGAATGCTCCTCCGAACTTCGCTTGGCTCTGCGAGTCGTTTTTTCATGTTAGGAATCTCCATTTTGTTGCCGAAGGTGCTGGTTGACTTTTGTGCGAAGTTTAAAATCGCTTTCACCCAGCTTAACTTTCCTGACATCATTAACTTAACCGACCTTATCGAGCTTACTGTGTCTCTTGGGATCCCGCTCACGATCAAACTGTTTTAGTGCTTCGGTCAACTGAACATCATGACGAAGAGGCCGAAGTGTATTCAGGTTAATTTAAGGCCTCAGTATAAATTGCGGACTGGTGTCAAGTTCAGCAAAACTCATGATTGGCAGAGGAAGTACTTCTTTATCAGGATTGACAAGTTTTTGTTCTTTGACCCTGAGGCTTTGTTCGTCAATGAGTGGAACCTCTCCGTTGATAGTTGACCGATCGTGTAATACCCTGTTTCCAAAAATATGGTCAATAGGCAGAAGAAAACTCAACAAGGACAAAATTGTAATTTTGCCGAAGTCCAGGGACAAAATGGTAATTTTGCCAAAAGTTAAAACGAAATGTTGGAAAGACCAGAAGTGGAAGAAACAGAGCTTAAACGGGGTTTTTTCGAACTGTCGAGAATAGAAACCGACTAAACCGAGAAAACTTCAAAAATTCATAACTGGAGCTACGGGACTACAAATGAGGTGATTCAATTTGCTAAATTCATCTAAAATCAGGAAGAATCAGTTTTTTGAAGTTTGAGGATTTATGAAAGCAATGAAGGGATTTCTAAAATAACAACTCCGAAAAGGCTAAAACTGAAGCGACGGGAAAGAGCGGGATTAGGCTTTGGTTTAAATCGGTTTGGGGAAGAATTTTTGCTCAGAATGAGTCCTGAATGGACAAACGTCCTCTCCTGGAAGGTGCCACCAGATTTATCCCCATGCAAGAAATAATTTTGGTTCATGAACAAGAGTTTTTGCGTGGCTTCTTCCATCATATAATTCTCACTCTCATTTCACTCATCCAAACCTCTCTCTAGCTCTCACCAACGGCCTCACCTACAAACTCTCTCCAGAATCATCTGAAAAACCCAGAAATTTCCTTTGAATCTTCAAAGAAACTCAAGAACATTCAATGTTCTTGAGTGTTCTTAAAGACTTGCATCACAAGAAAGATCATAACTTTGAAGCCATAGATCCAATCTTCACACTACTTGCACCATTCAAATCCTCTTGACTCCCTCTACAACCGCCGCCCTCCTCTTGACTTGCATCTCAACGCAGGAGCTCCGCCGCCGGGAAGCCCTTCCGCCTTCAAATCTTCAGCCGGTTCATCCAAGAGTGGTTTAGCAGTGATCTGAGTTGGTTATGGACTGGTTAAGCATGGAAATCGGTTTAGTTTAAATCGGTCAAACCTTGGTGAATGACCGGTCAACGGTTGACCTAAACCGGTTGATTGAAAGTTGGTGTGGTGGTTCAGCCGGTTGAGAGTTGGGTCAACCGGTTCAAGCCAGCTCAACGGTCAAGTGTGATCAACGGTCAACCGGACAACGCCAGTCAACGCCTGAAACCGAGCTAGTCAACACTTGGTCAACGGCCGTTCAGTGATTCGGGAGTGTTCAGGGTTCGTGTTCGTGTGTTTGAGAAGTTTGGGTTCTAGTCTGACGGTCTCGGGATTCATACCGCGTCAGATCCGTAATTCCGCGCCAATTCACCGTGATTCGGCTTAACAGAAATGTTTGCATGATTGTGACGCTTATGAATGCAAATAAATTACCATGTGAAACCAAATGATGAGCGGAACTGACGACCGTTCATCATGATCTAAACCCAGACTGACGACATATCCGGATCGATCTTGTGCTTGTGTGATTGTGTGTATGCTAATTGCTTGCCGTTTTTTATTGCTTGCGTGTTGTAATTAATGCTTTGATTGGTGCATTAGATGGTTAGAGTTGCGTTTTGTTGGCCAGAATAGCCCGCTATTTTTGTTTTGTTGGTTTGAGTAGCGTTTGGTAATCGATGTTTATGTTTTTTTTGAGATCGTTAAGTTGTTAGCATAGAACTTATTATTAGAAGCCTCTAAATAAGTGTTGAGCTAACTCGAGAATGGTTGTGTTCGGCCGTCGATTCACGAAAGAGCAGAACTATAGAGTATCGTTACTTAATCATGGGTAACCATGTGGTACATGATTAACTAACTATATTTCTATGATAATGTGACGTCTGGAATAGATTGGAATGAATTTAACCGCTCCAATGAAAGTTGTCGAATTAAATGCAGGACGGAATGGACGATGCGATATGAATATGAGACCGAACCCAAACCCAAAAGCGAGATGGAGTCTGAAGATGCCGCAAGACAGTTGACCCGGACCGTGAAGAAATCGGTATGAGATGTCAGTGGAAAATGTATCAGTATGAAGCAATCGACAGAACGAATCCGTTGGTATGATGAGTTAGCAAAAAGATGTGAAGAAACGTCAGCAATATTGTGAAGAACAGAGTGAAGCAATTGAAATGAATTGAGTTGGAGCCTCATTAAAGCTAGATTCGAAGATAAGATTCTTGAAGAGTGTCCGTGGAAGACGAATCAGTTCGGGTGGATGTGGAAGTCGAAGCAAAGTGGGGAAGCCGGAAGTGAGAATCAGAGTAAAGTAGACAACCCTGAATGAGCCCATAGTTCGAGACGGATTGATTCAGTTAAGAGCAAAGGAAAGTAATGCAGAGACAAGCAAAGATCGAGAATTAGAGCAGTCGTCGAGTAAGCATTGTGAAGACCAGTCAGATGAAATGAGTTGGGGAATGAGTTGGAAGGAGCGCCAGTAAACGTCGGAAGTGGGTTTTGTGCAGCAGTGTTCGAGTAAGAAGACATTAGATTTGAGTAACAAAGAAACTTGCAGGGTTTGGTGCCGATTCAATGCCTGTAAGTGGGGAAGAATGTAATACCCTGTTTCCAAAAATATGGTCAACGGACAGAAGAAAAGTCAACATGGGCAAAATTGTAATTTTGCCGAAGTCCAGAGGCAAAATTGTAATTTTGCCAAAATTTGAGACGGAAGCCGAGACGGGACAAATGTTATTTTTTAACATAAAGTACATTTACAAGACCAGAAGTGGAAGAAACGGAGCTTAAACGGGTTTTTCGGACTGTCAGGAATGAAACCGACTAAATCGAGAAAACTTCAAAAATTCATAACCGGAGCTACGGGACTCCAAATGAGGTGATTCAAGTTGCTAAATTCATCTAGAATCAGGGAGAATCAGTTTCTAGAAGTTTTAGGATTTATGAGAGCAATGAAGGATTTCTAAAATAACAACTCCGAAAAGGCTAAAACAGAAGCGTTGGGAAAGAGCGGGATTAGGCTTTAGTTTAAATAGGTTTGGGGAAGGATTTTTGCTGAAAATGAGCCCTGCATGGACAAGTGTCCTCTCCTGGAAGGTGCCACCACATTTCTCCCCATAAAAGAAATATTTTTGGTACATGAACAAGATTTTTTGCATGGCATCTTCCATTATATCACTCTCACCCTCATTTCACTCATCCAAACCTCTCTCTAGCTCTCACCCACGACCTCACCTCTCTCCTCTCTCCAGAATCATCTGAAAACCCCAGAATTTCCCTTTGAATCTTCAAAGAAACTCAAGAACATTCATAGTGTTCTTGAGTGTTCTTAAAGACTTGCATCACCAGAAAGACTATGTAAGCCCGTGGAAGTTACCGAGATCGTGAAGGTTCCTGTGTGTGTGCTTGTTTTCATGTTGCGCGATAGATAGATCGAGTCCCTATCGAGAGCATGTGCCGCAGTGCTCCCGATTTCCTTAGCCGTTCCTTTTTCTTTTGGCAAGTGCATGTGTGTTGTGGGTATATCACGTCGTGGTAGCACGTGATCGACCGTTTATATTGTTGTTTGTTATTTTGGGGTTTTTGGGCGAGAAGTTGTAGAGATTAGATAGACTAGAAGCCGTATCGGGGAGCCGTCTCGCTGGGTGATCTTAGAACGCTCATTAGATTCTTTTTGTGTTTTTCAGGTTTAGCAACGACGGATGCGGGAGGTCCTCGGTGTAGTTTCAGGATCGCTTGTGGCGGGATATTAATTCGATGAGTTTGTGTTTTATCGGTTCGGCTTTGGTGCCATTTTGTATTGTGATTTGGATGTTGTATTTGAATGGCAAAAATTGTTTTGTAATTCGGTAAACGTTTTGTAGATGTTTATTTATTCAGTAATGAACATGCTTCCATGATATATTGGTTTAGTCCGAACCGAAACAACTCATGGAAGCGGTACAGGTTGTGAAGCTTAGTACCTTGGAAGTGAGGATAGCGGAGTCAAGCTCGGGTCAGTGCGAGCCTTTGTCTCAAACCAATCTGTATCTGGCTTCGTCTTGTGACGAAATTTTCCCGTTTGATTTGCTCGGGCACGACTTGGTCATGTTCTTGTTTGATTGTTGACCGGTCAGCTCGTCAATCAGCGGAAAATGGGAAAGGGGCGTTACATATCGGCTAACCATCGACATTTTTTGCTGTCGTTTCTGATATTAATTTTTCTTATCTTGCAGCTCATCATAATCAAAAGCTTCTTAATAAAGAATATTTGAGCGACATCGGCAGGAGATTTTCTGAGCTCGGTTGTCATACTTGGCCCGAGACCGAAGAGATCAAACCCAAAAAAAACAAGTGAGTTTACCAACACCTCACAGTATGGTTGTGTTTGTTATTTAATTATTTTTTGACCTTATGAATTACTTCTTGCAGCATCCCAACCAAAGAAGAAAATGGAGAAGGTAAGAAAGGTTAACCCAAGCATGGTGATTGATCCAAAGAAAGCTCCAAGGTCTTCAAATGGTGGTAAGCCAAATGGCCCCAGCCGATCTTTGGTTGCTATACCGACTGCTTCTCCTAGATCGTAACCTAGGAGAGGAGAGAATGATAAGTCAAGAATTATCCCTATTCTAACTGCAAATGCACAGATATGCAATCTTAGTATAAAGGGTATCGAATCCACAGCGACTCTAGTTTCACGCGATAGATTGTATGCAATCGAATTAAGCTAAGCAAGATGGGTGAAAGCAGTAAACAGAATAAGTGAACAAAGGTGTTCCCAAGATAAAGTTGTAGATAGCTAGTCTATCCAAGATGAAGAACTTCGTCATTGTTGCTATTCCGCCGACATAGATAATGAGTTTGACTGTCCCTATTATCATAGTTTGGTCACCATCAAATCCGGTTAATGGCTGCACTTTTGGTTTGACATGTAAGTTCTTGAACTCTACTTTCTCCGCCGCTTCTTTGAAGATTACGTCAACCGATATCCTTGTATCTACCAGCACGTGGGAGATCACGCAATCTTTGATCAGGATATCAACCACCAGAGGGTCGTTATGTGGTACGTCTACTCTGATTGCGCTAACTTTGGTTAATGACAATAGTATGCCTTCTATGACCGGGAGTGATTTACGCTTGGTTGTCGTTGCTTTCCGGCCATGTTCTTTGATGGACCGCACCGAATCTGAACACAGTTGTAGTCCGCTCATTACCATATTGATTCTATGACGAAGTTGCGGAGCGACCCACTCCTCATCGTCTTCATCTAGAGGGCTCCTGTTGGGCTCTGCCTCTTGGGGTGTTCTTACGGCTCCTAACAATGCGGGGGGGGGGGGGGGGGGAGCTTTCTCTTGGTTTCTCTGTCCGCTATCGTTGTTTTAGGTCGTTGGCCACCTCCCTCGGGTTCACTATCTTCCCCTTTTGGTACTGATCTAGAAGGCACTCGGCCAAGTTTCAACATGATGCGGTATCATGAGATTGTTTCTTATGATACTCGCAGTATGTTCGGTCATCGTTCCCGTCCTCTGACCATGGTTAGTTAAACTTGTTCCATCCTTGGACGTGCTACCGATGAGGAAGGTCAAAGCTGCTTTCCAAATGCTGCTGTCATGGGAGTCAGTTTTTAGTTTTTTCTTTTGCCGTAGAGGCTTTCTTGGCCGAGTCGACCTGCTTCTTGGAGAATATTGCGTCTTCTTCTTCCAATTAAATGAATGCCACTGCTATGTGCAACACGTCTTAAAAGAATGTGGTCTTATAGTGTTTAAGATCCGTTCTGAAATCTGAACGATGATGTAGGCCCTTCTGAAGTGCTCCTCTAGATGCACAGTCGTCCACATTTATCTTTGGCACGACCACCTTGAATTGATCAATGAAGTCTCGCAAGGGCTCGTCTTGTTTCTACTTTAGGTTCAATAGGTCAGCATATGAAGATTAAGGTGTGATGTAGAGCATGTAGTTCTTTAGGAATAGTTCTGAGGCCTCCTGGAAACTACATATCGATCCCATCTTGTGTCTTGAAAACCAGGTGAGGGCGATTCCTCATGAGGTTCTCTATAAAGTACTGGCAGTATCCGGGATCTCTTTCCTCGTTAGTGAATTGGTTGCGACTCATGGCTATCATGAAGGCAATTATGAATTGGCTGGGGTCGGACTTTTCTTCCTAGAACAGAAATTTGACCTTCTCGATTCGTTGGATTCTTGCGTTCATGATCTGGGTCGTGAAAGGTGTTTGTTGCACATGTTCCAATACACGACCGAGCTCCGGCGCCGAACCTGATATGCGATGAACTTTGGAGTTCAACTCTTGAATTTTGCTCAGTATGGTTTCGAGCTAATCGCTAGATACCGGCCCGAGGCGGTTGGAGTTGATGTGATCCTTGTTGGGTTGATTGCCGATCCCGCGGTCTTTCGGGATACCTCGGGAAAAATACGTTGATTGATAGACGGTATTCCCTTAGAATTTTCCTCCGCTGTGGGTGCGCCTTGGCGTCTGAGTAAGTTCTCTTAGAGAAAAGCTTGCTGGTTGGCGATCGCTGCGACGCGCTCGTTCACCGCCTTGTCCATCATTTCCTCTCGACTTGGCAGCGTGCGAAGCATCTCCGTTGGGCTCGGGCTTTCGATTGTGTTGCCTGGAGCCATGGTGTTCATACGTACCAACCTCGCCGGTGGCTTTGTATCGCCTGTTGATTGCATTGGCCTCGCCGTAGGTGCGTTTTGGGCGTTTGAGTCTCCTGCGGGCGACGCACTATCCTGCAGCCTCGAGTTTGTCGGTGTTTTGCGGGCTCCGTCGCCTTGTTGGGATGGGTTGGACTGGCTCCTCTCCTCTCAAGTTGCAGCATTGGTAACATCACATGTGTTACTTATTCCTCCTGTCTCTTGTAACAAAAGTGGTGATTTGTTCATCACTGATCTCTCCTTTGGTTAATCAAAATATTTAATCCCCACCGACGGTGCCAATTGTTGATTCAGAGAATCACACAATAATCAACTTGTAAAGCTGATTAGAAAATAAGGAACTTGGATAATAAGATTAAACGACGATTGAATGGCAGTAACAAGTTAGACCGGAAAATCTAGTCTTATTATGAATTCGTGCCGGAATCGAACGTGGATAACTACCTCTAGGTTTTTTTTTAGTACATAAGTGCTTAATGTGTAAACTTGTTCTTTTCCGCACATGAGAAGGATATTTATATAAGAGGATCTATGGTTTTTCCCCTAGATTCTCTCTGATATTCTTTACAAAATCTAAACTATCTACATTCTGTTTCCATAAAAGATTTGTACTTAACTTCCTGTAAAATGTAAATTTGACATTTTTATCTCCTCGCCATGCATGTCGGCTGGGATATCGTGTCGTGCTTTCTTGACGCTGCCTGTTGGGTCTTCATTATTTCGTCTCGGTTGGATCTCTTCTGGGCCATTTATGCTATTGGGCCGGGCCTTAGAGGGGTGCGAAACCCACCTCTAACAAACGGATCAGAGGATCTTAAAATATTTGTTGGAACAAAGACTCAACACTCCAATTCAACAGAAATATCTCCCAAAATTTCTTGAATTTGACAATGAAATTCAGTACGTACATGATAAGGAAAATGTGGTTGCTAATGCCTTATCGCGAGTAGATGGAGCTGAGTAACTTAGTATAGCTTTGTCTTTCCTGGAATGTGATCTCTTACAATGCATTCAAGCGGATTACAAGACTGATGGTGCAAGGATTTGATAACAGAGCTACAAGCAATTCGGCAGTAAGAAAACACTACTCTTGGAAGCACAACATTCTGAGAAGAAAAAGTAAGATTGTGGTTTTATAGGATGTTGATCTCAGGAATAAGTTTCTAGAATGGTTGCATTGTTCATGTAGTTAAGGACATTCAGGAAGAGATGCAACGCATCAGCGGGTGAAGATTTTGTTCTATTGGAAGGGTATGTCCAAGTATATACAAACTAACATTCGACGATGTCATGTTTGCCAACAGTGCTAGTACCATACGGCTTCTTACCCAAGTTTGATCGAGCCCTTGCCTATTTGATATCTTTATATTTTAGACCTTTTTAACTTGTTATTAAATCATATTTTGATCCCTTTTTCATTGTACCATATATGTTTTCTTGGATTTTGATGTATTTAGATGCTTAGGAAATTTAGACTAGGATTTGCATTGGTTTTTTTTGTTTAAGAGTGTTCTTGTCTTTATTTTCTAGATATTGTAGAGCTTGAAGGATAAAGTCTTTGGAGTTTAAAGTATGAATCTTGGCACTTGCAAAAGGACGCATACGGACAACAGATAACGACCTCCCTTGGTTTGCATGGGGCATCTAGTCTTCAACAATTTTCGGACAATGGACAATGCCAACTCAGAATACGGACCGAACCAATTCGGTACCGCTCACACTCACATACCGATCATCCAATACCGGACGCTTCAACCAGGTATTGCACGTCGCAACTTCAACACAATTTGGCAGGCAAGATACCAACCCATAATGCCGACTGAACCGGGTCGGTATGGTTATGCCGACAGATCAATATGAAGCAATACATCGGGTACGCCACCTTCGCCCAAGAATCCGCATTTACGTAGGGAGGAATACCGGATGGACATCCTGGCCGGTCACGAGCGGTACTCTCATGCTGACCGGTCAGTACTGACTTTGAGAACCAACTTTTTCCCAATTTAACCAGGTCAATACCTGGTTTGTCCAAAGTTGACCCGGTTTGTGCAATGTTCATTATAAAAGCCAAAACCCCTATTTTTGTTTCTCTAAGCTTGTTTTTCTCTAAAGCAAATTTTTAATCTTTAAACAATCAAAGTGGTGTTTGTCTCTTACTTCTTCTTCTTTTCTTTTAATCTTTTGCTAATCATGAAACTTAATATGATCATTATGGTTATTGTTGGGTTTAACATGCATTTGAAGGCTTATGGGTAGGTATATTAGGGTGATTTAAAGTGATTTCTAAATGCTTAGGGCTAGATGGATATTAATTATTCCTAGTTAGATGGTCTTAAGGCTAGATTAACCTTGATCAAGTTGATATATATCATAAGTAATTTATTGCACACCAAGTGTCTGATGCAATTCTAGAATGAATCTTTATAGGAATTTGCATGTTTAACTCGTGAGAACGAATGTTTAAAGTCCCTATTTGCTTCGAGAACCTGATTTTAATGCTTGTTTATGTCTTAATCACATATAATGATTTGTTTTTTATTAGGGATTAGACAAAATAATTAGTATTAAAAGATTGGATTATTCAATTAAACGTGTTCTTTGCATAAGGATTAGCTTGCTTGAAATTGTATTAGATGATATATCGTGGTTTGTAGGTGTTTTGAGCTATGATATATGTATATAATGAGTCTTTTATATAGTCTTACGAGTCCTTTTAGGTGTTTTACAGGTTTTAGCACGTTTGGAGCATATTTGGACATTATGGCGCATTTTGGAGTTATTTGGAGCACTAATGTGACAGCAGAGAAGTCGGTATGATTATCTGGAGAGAGTGTTGATTGACACTCCATTTGTGTCGGTCGACACAGATCTTGATCAGGAGTAAAATCGCCGATTAATGAAAACTTTGAAGAAATTACAAATTCGCCCAGAAGTTTCTCAAAATTTCAAATATGACCAAATCGTGTTTGAACTTTATATTAGGGTTTAAGACATTGTTTAGGCTATGCTTTTACTTTATCAGAGATTAGGAGACTTGGGGTTGGTCTTGTACTCCTGAGAGAAGCGATTTCGAACCCATGTTCTTATTCTTTTGGATTTTATATGATATCTATTTTGATTATGTCTTATGTTATGAATGCCATGTCTGAGTAGATCTCTTGTTAAGTTTAGGGATTCTCACTAAGGATTTTAAGGAATGTAAGAATAATTGATTGATTAGGATTCATCATATAGTTCTTCATCTAAGTTGTTTTTAATGCTTAATTTGAACTGTCCATTTAGATTATTGATCTGAGATTGATTGGCGCAGCGAGAGTTGGTTAATTAATTAGAAAAGAACTTAGTTGAGCAAATTACCTATTTACAAAGAGATTTGGCTTAGGGAATTTGTGAACGAAAGAACCTGAACTAAATGCATGTTTAGAACTCTAGGATTCACAACAAGAGTTGGCTTACTAGGTTGGTAGACATAGATAATTATCGCAGCGAAAGTTGGTTAGTTATACCTCTGTGATTCTAATTCAAGAACGCTAATAGATTGAATCCTGACTGATTGTTATATGATTTCATGATTTCTTGAGAACTTCTCGAAACGTGACGCCTTCGTTTATTGATCACAAACTATTTACTTTACTTGTTTTGTTTACTACTTTCACCTATTTCGCTTAGCTTAATTAGACTACTCATAATCTATCATGTGAAATTTGAGTGTCTATGGATTCGATAACCAAGATATTACATCGTTCGATACTGTGCACTTGCAGTTAGAAATATGGATTAAAATTTAACCTATCAAGCTTTTGGCGCTGTTGCCAGGGACTCTTTCAGTTCACCAACAGATTTCCTATTAGAATTTAGACTAAGCTATTTTCTTTTTCTTTGTTTACTCACGTTCTTGTTTTGTTGGTGTTGCAGGAAACGCTTAGTGTCGACCGACACATATTGGATATCGATCAACACCGACCGCGTCTGAAGACACCGAGAACTTGAGCACTTAGCAGGATTTCTATGGATCTTGTAATTTTGATTCACGGTGAAGACGGCATTCTACGAGACCAAGAGGGCCATAGACGCAATGAGAATGGTCAGAAACTAGATGGGGAAGGCAAACTGATATATCATGGTTTTTACTAGTTTTAGACCATGATATAAGTGTGTTTTTAGTGTCTTTTGTGTTCTTTTAGAGTCTTTTACAGGTATAATCAGGTTTGGAGCTGAATTGGAGATAATGGAGCATTTTGGAGATTTTTGGAGTGTTTGGCCGAGAGATAGAGTTCACTGTCCGAAACAGAGGAAGGTGTCGATCGTTGCACTCTTGCATCGATCGATGCACCAGCGAGATGGGCCGAAACTCGGCGGTTTAGAAGAGTGAAGAATTTTCACTTTGATCCAGAAGTTCCTGATATTTACAAAGAAGCCCCTGGCCGAGATTATGCCTATATAATAGAGTTTTTAGTGTTTTTATTAGAGACGCTTTATACTTTTTACATTACGCATTCTTAATTAAGAGCAGAGGATTTTAGAGCTTTTTGGGGCTGATCTGAACCTATTACTTCATCTGTATTTGGAGAAGATTTCGAACCCCTTTTACTCTTATTCTTTTATGCAATTTATTCATTCTATGATTATGATTTCATTATCTATGTCTGAGTAGATTCCTAGTTAGGTTTAGGGTTTCTCACATAGGATTTCATGACTTGCTAGACTTGTTCAAATTCAGTTAAGGATTCATAACTATATCTGTTCTTCAATTTAATTGTGCTTAAAGCTAGTTCTAACCTGATCAATTAGAATCTAGATCTTAGGTTGCTAAATACGTCACGGAAGTGGGGTTTAGGAATCTGAACTAATTAAATTGGGCAATTAAACTTTGCGCAAACGGAAGTTTGGTTTAGGATAATTGTGAACATATCAAACTTGGACTTATTGCTAGTTTAATCTGTTAGTTCTCGCAAACGAAAGTTTGGTTTGCTGCACTTAGACTTAGAGAATTATCGCAAAGGAATTTGGTTAATTCTATATCTGTGTTTTGAGTTCTAGAACTGCGCTTAATTAGATCCTTGCTGAATGAACTGTCTGCTTGTCTGATTTCCTGAGAATACCCTAGGCTTGACGCTTTTAATTACTTGCTTCACAACCGTTAATCTCTGCTACTGATTTACTTTCTCGCACCGCTTCTAATTCAATCACATTGCTTCTTTCTAGTATTTATTCCTATAGTTTGATTCTCTTGAGACCGAGTGTCCCTGTGGATTCGATAACCCTATATACTACTTTGACATTGCTGTTCACTTGCAGTTTAGTATAGGGAAAACTTAGAACCTATCAAGTTTTTGGCGCCGTTGCCGGGACTCTCTGAGTCTTCGATAGGACCGAACTTAGGGTTTTTGCTAGAAATTTTTCTTTTTGTTTTTGTTCTTTTTCGTTTTTTTTGTTTTATTTTGATTTTGCTAACTTTTTCTCTGATTTCTCTCTGTCGCAGGTACGAATTTCGCCTTGCGTCGATCGTTGCATACCTTGCGTCGATCGTCACTAGGCGATTCTGAGAATTGAATCGATCGTTGCACTGATAGCATCGATCGTTGCTGGACGATTACAGACAGTTTATGCCAACGCAGAAAACTCGAAGTAATCCGAACTCGAGCTTGCTTAATCTCGGACTAGAGGAACTTGGACGTCTAGAAAGGACTAACAGAAGAGAAAAGAGAGAGAGAATGGTAGGAGAACGTTTGATCTTGATACCAGATGCTGAAGGTACCCTGAGGGACCAAGATGACAACCCGTACAATGCTGCTGGGCATCGGGTTGATGCTGAAGGGAATGTCATCCCTGATCCTCCTGAGCAACAGGAGCTGAACCAAAACCAGGGTCAAGGACAGGCCCAAGGTAGAGAGATGGTGGTTCATGAGAGGACACTAGCTGATTACAACAGACCTGATGAGTTTCATGCAAACCGAGCAGCTCTAGTGCTTCCTGCTTTTGAGAGGAACGATTTTGAGGTAAAAACCATCTACTACCAGCTGATGAGACAGATTGCTTTTCATGGTCTTCAAACAGAGCAGCCTATGGATCACATTGACAAGTTTGAGGACATAGTCACTGGCATGAAGTATGAAGGAGTATGCCCGGACTATCTGTTCCTTAAGCTATTTCCGCACAGTCTTGCTGGAGACGCTAGTGCATGGCTGAGACAACTGGCACCTGGTCAGTATACTACTTGGACAGCCTTAAAGAGTGAGTTCCTGCGTCACTTTTATGATGATGCACGCTCGGATCAGTCCAGACAGGACATACTCACCTTTTCCCAAGGAGCTGTGGAGCCCTTGAAGACTGCCTGGATGAGATTTAAGCAGTATCAGCGTGACTGTCCACACCATGGATTCACGGAAGTACAGCTGATTGGTATCTTCTTCAGAGGCATAGATCTCCCTTATCAGACTGCGCTGGATAATTCCAGTAATGCTAATTTTAACACCAGGACTCCTACGCAAGCTAAGCAGTTGATAGAGAATCTGATTGGCAGCAACAGTTGCAAAACAATGGATGAAAGGAGAAAGAGATCTGGTGGAACTGTAGAGAATTCTGATATAGCTAATATAAGATCCAGATTGGACACAGTCTACAATCTCCTAACAAGTAAGAAATCTGTCCACTTTGCCCAAGATGTAGAGGTGATTCAGGCTGAGGAGGAAACTCAGGAAGAAGATGTGAATTTCATAGGAGGTTCTGGTTTCCAAGGTAATAGATTTGGTAATCAACAGGGGAACAGATTCTCCAATGGTGGACAGACTGGTGGTTTTCAGAAGACCTATGGACAAGGTACTCAGAGAACCTATGGATCTACATCCTATCAGACTCCTCCTGCACCTACAGCCCATGAGAGCAAAATGGAGGCTATGATGGAACAACTGATGGAGAGTCAAACCAAGCTTTCTGTGGACAACAATAAGAAGCTGGACGCTGTCTATCAAGACCTCAATGGGAAGTTTGAGTCACTGAGCACTCACATGAAGCAGTTGGACACTCAGGTGAACCAGATGTCCAGCTCACTGAAGGGAAAAGGAGTTGCAGAGACTCATATTAAGGCCTGGTCTGTACTCATTAATGATGGATCTTATCTAGGGGAGAAATTTGAGCTAAGTACAGCTGAGTTGGTGACTGAAGCAGAATTTTCGGATTTCTGTGAAAAACTCTCGGGTAGAAACTGCAGTGATGCAACGATCGACACACAGCTGGCATCGATCGATGCAGGTCGTGAACGAGCAGAAGATCCGTGGGATGAAAGTGAGATTGATGCAGAACTAGCCCGCCTATTCCCTGATGTATCTGAGATCACTCAAGAGGATGTTTATGCACAAGCCATTAGGCAATACCCCAAGGTGTCTGAAGTGATTAAACAAGAGATTGAGGAGCTGAAAAGGCTAGAAGAGAGTGGTGAAGACTTGGAAGAAATTCCACCTTCTGATGATCCACCTTATCATCCATGTGTTCAGAGATATTTGAACAAGATGTTGCCTTTAGATGAGGAGCTGAGAGAATGGGTGATAATAGTTCCTCAGCATATCAGTGATGTTCTGCTAACTAAGGTCCCGAAGAAACTGCCTGATCCTGGAGTTTTTGTGCTAGATTGTTCTATCTTTGAGGATAGTTTTAGGCGTTCTCTATGTGATTTAGGAGCTGCTGGAAGCATAATGCCTTACTCTGTGGCAGAAAAGCTGGGAATGTTGGATTTTACTCCTACTAGGACTTCTCTTATCCTAGCTGATCAGTCCATACGAGTTCCTGAAGGACTTCTTATGGACATTCCGGTGAGAGTTGGGAACTACTTAGTTCCAACGGATTTCCTTGTGCTGAAATATGACTGTAATCCGGATGAAGCTTTATTGCTTGGGAGACCATTCTTGGCTACAGCAGGAGCTGTGATTGATGTTAGACAGAGTCTAATAGACCTCCACCTGGGAGATGAACCGCTGCACTATGAGATGGATAAGCTGCGAAAGCCACTGATAGATGGGCAAACATTCACCATAAGGGACGCAGATTTTGAGCAGCCTGATCATACCATGGTTATGTTGGAATGTTTAGTGTTAATCCAGATTCAATTCTCAGATTCAACAGTCCTAAACATGCAGATCTAGGTTCTCTTGATTAGAAACTTAATGGATCTCGCCTTATACCTGTTTTATGCAGCGGAATGAAGGTACAGGTCAGAGATCAGCAGAACCACCAAGGGATGGATCCTCCAAAGACTCACACACGCACACCGAAGGAAACTGGCTGCTAGACCGAGAGGAGGGAGGCCGCGCAGGGAGAGAGAGTTGGCGCAGGGGATTAGGGTTGGGGAGAGAGAATTAGGCTTGGTTTTATTTATAAAACCCTTCTCTAATTCTTTTGGGCTTTTGGGCCCAAATTCCCAGTCTGATTAAATCCCTTAGATTTAATCAGACCCATTAATCTCTCTCTCAGTTCGGTAAATGCCTAGCACTTTTACCGTACTTCTGCTAAACAGTTCTTTCGTATATTCCCGTTAGCTTAGGCGTGTGACCCATATGGGATCATATAATAAAGGCAATAAGTCCAAGACTTATAGATCATGAGCGGACTCTAGCAAGCCATCATGACCCCCAGTATTATATGACTTATGTCTGATCATTGACATACTCTTACTTTCTAGAGACAGTACAGAGATTACTGGACACAATTCCAACAATCTCCCACTTGAACTGGAATCTCTGTATTCATAATCCTTTTGTCACAATATCTCGATTAGTCATAAGGCAAGATTAGTGTCATCCTTATAAAGCCTAATCTTGTTCATCGGACTCTGATTTGATACTGACAATCCAAACGACTCGGGAAAGTCCGTTTGAGCATGGCCATGCATTTTCCAGTATTCAAATCTCCGATTGGCCTAGAGATATTCACTCCATTTATATTGGAGGGACAAATCCCGTCTTATTCCATCACTGTAAACTACTCATTTCATAATACACCCAAACAAGGTCCTTATAACTATCGCTTAACGACAGCATTAGACAATGATCAAAGCGCATTAGTTCATGTGCAGTCACATGCATGCGAACTCAGGTCTAAGAACTATACTCTATAGTCGTAGTAAGAATCTCTTATGACACAGATATAAATATCCTGAAGAGTTCTTATAATCGGGTCTTGTCCGGTCGTATGTACCCTACATACACCTATGTACTGACTTTGATGCCGCGCATCTATGACACACTGAGACTTTGTCATAAGTCACATACCAATCTAGTCTCACACGGTTGTTGGTGTTCCAATTTCAACAACCTTCGACTAGGGACATGATGATATAAGCCATCTATCAAATATAGGATCTCATGATCAAGCTAAATGACTTTGATAACTCAAGATCAAGTCACTTACTTCGATGACCTATAAAATGGTTCATATCACTTTGGAACGATTATTTCATCACAGTTAAAATAATCTTGAAATAATAATTTCATTAAACATAAAATGTTTTACAAGAACAGATCAAATAACTAAATAAAGCCCTCAAACTCCCACTCAAATTTAGATTACATTTCAATGTTTCTAATGCCTACAGCTTCAGTCAGGAACTCGAGCTTAGGTCTTGGGAGTGGCTTTGTCAATGGATCAGCGACGTTGTCATCTGTCTGAACTCGGCTGATCTTGACTTCCTTTCTATTAATGATGTCACGTATCAAGTGAAATCTTCTTAGAACATGCTTGGATTTCTGGTGTGATCTTGGTTCCTTTGCCTGAGCAATAGCACCATTGTTATCACAAAACAGTGCCAGAGGCTCAGCCGCATCTGGTATCACACCTAGTTCAATAATGAACTTTCGTATCCAAACAGCTTCCTTCGCTGCTTCTGAGGCGGCGATATATTCAGCTTCTGTAGTGGAATCAGCAACGGTGTCTTGCTTGGAGCTTCTCCAACTGATTGCACCGCCATTCAGACAAAAGATATAACCGGACTGTGACCGGAAATCATCTTGGTCTGTCTGGAAACTTGCGTCCGTGAATCCACTGACTTTAAGCACATCACTTCCACCGTATACCAAGAACTTGTCCTTAGTATGTCTTAGATACTTCAGGATATTCTTGACGGCAATCCAATGGTTTTCACCTGGATTTGACTGGTATCTACTCGTCATGCTCAATGCATAAGCAACATCAGGACGAGTACAGATCATGGCATACATGATTGATCCTATTGCAGATGCATAAGGAATATTCTTCATGCGCCCAAGCTCAGCAGCCGTCGTAGGGCTCTGCTTCTTGCTTAGCGTTGTGCCATGTACCATTGGCGTGAAGCCCTTCTTGGAATCTTTCATGCTGAATCTTTGTAGGACTTTGTCAATGTATGAATCTTGACACAAGCCTATCAGCCTTCTAGATCTATCCCGGTAGATCCTGATTCCAAGAACGTATGCGGCTTCACCCATGTCTTTCATGGAAAAACAACTTCCAAGCCAGTCCTTTACCGACTTCAGCATTGGAACGTCGTTTCCGAGAAGCAGTATGTCATCGACATACAGAATAAGAAATACTATCTTGCTCCCACTAGTTTTCTTATACACGCATTGTTCTTCTTCGTTTCTGATGAAGTCAAATTGCTTGATCGCTTCATCAAAACGAAGATTCCAGCTCCTCGATGCTTGCTTCAATCCATAAATGGATTTGTGAAGTTTGCATACTTTTCCAGCATTCTTTGGATCTATGTAACCGTCAGGTTGTGTCATATACACATCCTCTTCCAGAATTCCATTCAGGAAGGCGGTTTTCACGTCCATCTGCCAAATTTCATAATCATGAAAAGCTGCAGTTGCTAGTAGAATCCGAATAGATTTCATCATAGCCACTGGTGAATAGGTTTCATCGTAATCCACTCCGTGAACTTGTCTGAAACCTTTTGCCACCAACCTGGCTTTATAAATCTGGACATTTCCATCCACGTCAATCTTCTTCTTGAAGATCCATTTGCACTCGATGGCTTTTACACCAGCGGGTAAGTCAACCAACGAAAACACTTGGTTGACCGACATGGAGTCCATTTCGGAATCAGTGGCTTTACGCCACTTAGAGGAATCTGGGCCCATCATGGCTTGATTGAAGTTCGATGATTCATCACCATCAATGATCAGAAGATCATGACAGTTAGTCACGAGGAATCCTTGATATCTCTCGGGTTCGTGACGGATCCTCCCGGATCTTCGAACTTCAGGTACTACAGGTTCAGGCTCTACAATTTCTTGTAGGTCCTCCTGCTGCTCTTCCTCATTAGGTTGAGCAGTATCCTGTTCATCTTGAATTTCTTCAAGCAGTACCTTACTCCCACTGTCTTTCTTAGAGAGAAACTCCCTCTCAAGAAAGTTACAATCCCGGGCAACAAAGATCTTGTTCTCGGAACGTAGATAGAAGTAATAAGCCTTGGTTTCCTTCGGATAACCAATGAAGTAGCATTTATCAGACTTTGGTGTAAGCTTGTCTGAGATTAATCTCTTGACATAGGCTTCACAACCCCAAATTCTAAGATAAGACAGCACTGGAGCCACTCCAGTCCATAATTCATATGGTGTCTTTGCTACTGCTTTCGATGGCGCTCTATTTAGAGTGAACACTGCTGTTAGCAGAGCATATCCCCAAAGGGATATTGGAAGGTCTGTGTGACTCATCATAGATCGAACCATATCCAATAAGGTCCGATTCCTCCTCTCAGACACACCATTCCATTGAGGTGTTCCAGGAGGAGTGAGTTGGGACACGATCCCACACTCTCTTAGATGATCACTGAATTCTTGGCTTAAGTATTCTCCTCCTCGGTCGGACCGAAGAGCCTTAATGCTTTTGCCAAGTTGGTTCTGTACTTCATTTTGGAATTCTCTGAACTTCTCAAAAGATTCAGACTTATGTTTCATTAAATAAACATATCCATACCTACTGAAATCATCAGTGAAGGTAATGAAGTACTGATAGTTTCCTCTTGCATTTGTGGACATTGGGCCACACACATCAGTGTGTATCAGGCCCAATAAGTCACTGGCCCTCTCGTTAGGTTTATTAAAGGGGGCCCGTGTCATTTTGCCCATCATGCAGGATTCGCATTTCTCACATGACTCAAAGTCAAATGAGCCAAGAAGTCCATTCGAATGGAGCCTCTTGATGCGTTTCTCGCTGATGTGCCCTAAACGACAATGCCATAGAAACGTTCGGTTCTCCTCATTAGGTTTGAACCGTTTGGTATCAATGTTATAAATTGGCGCGGATTGATCAAGTATGTAAAGCCCATTCGTAAGAGGGGCACAACCATAGAACAAATTGTTGCGATTGAAGGAACATAATTTATTCTTAACTGAAAAATCATAACCTTCCAAATCCAACAAAGAAATTGAAATAATATTTCTGCTTATCGCAGGTACAAAATAACAATTATTGAGTTCTAAAATCAATCCCGAAGGTAAAGACAACAAGTATGTGCCTACAGCTAGTGCAGGAACTTTCGCTCCATTCCCAACTCGTAGCTCCACTTGTCCTTGCTTCAGCCTTTTACTGTTGCTGAGTGCCTGCATATTAGTACAAATATGAGCCCCACAACCAGTATCCATAACCCATGAGGTATTATCAGAAGTAGTTGTATTAACTTCTATAACAAAAATACCTGATGAAGAAGTCTCGAGAGTCTTCTTCTTCAATTCCTTTAGACCTTCTTGGAATTTCTTACATTCTCTCCTCCAATGCCCTGGTTCTTTACAGAACCTGCAGATGTCAGTAGGCCCAGCCTTAGACTTGGGCTTGGGCTTTGGCGTGTCCTTGTCCGAGACTTGGACAGCCTTAGCCTTTCCCTTATCCTTAGCAGAGGATTTCTTAAACCCCTTGCCCTTTTGTACCATAAGCACATTGGGGTCCTTGGCGGTTTTCCTCAAGTTGGGCTCTGCAGTCTTGAGCATTCCGTGAAGCTCAGGCAATGTCTTACTCAAGCCATGCATATTAAAGTTCAGAATGAACTGATCATAGCTTGCAGGTAAAGACTGCAGAACAATGTCGCAGGCAAGTTCCTAGCTGATAGGGCAGTCGAGTTTCTGAAGATGATCGAGATAACCCATCATCTTCAAGACATGAGGACTTACTGCCGCATTTGCAGCCAACTTACAGTCTAAGAGGTTCTTAACTGTCTCAAACCTCTCAGTTCTTGCTTGCTCCTGAAAAAGCGATTTCAGGCTTGCCATTATCTCGATGGGTGACAACACACTCTCGAACTGCATTTGCAGCTCAGCAGTCATTGTCGCCAACATCAGGCAATAGACATCATTTTCATCTGACGAATGCTTTTCCCAAGCATTATGCAGAGTCCTGGCGGCATTGGCAGGAGGCCTCTCGGGGAGGGGATCACGAAGGACATAATCCTTCTTCTCCTGCTTGAGGACCAGCCTCAAGTTCCTTGACCACGTCAGGAAGTTCGTTCCAGTCAGCTTCTCCTTCTCGAGAACAGACCGGATTGAGAATGTGTTTTGAGTGCTTGTAGTAGTCATAGCTGAAATATAATATAAAAAGGTTATTAGTTAATATGTTCAATATGATTAATCTTGTATTATACTTAATATGATTAATCACGCATTATATTCAATAACATAAGTTACCCTCAATAGAATATAATGATTCCAAGATCCACATATAACTAAGATCAAAGTGGGCCACTGGCCGTCACCCAACCTTAGCTTATATCGGTAAGCCCTATGTCGGCTAATTATATCCGTGATATAACTCTTGGTTGTGAATCTGGGCCCGAGGCCCAATCCACTCTGATGTCTCAAGGCCCGGGACTCCCGATGGCCCAGTCAAGAAAACCAGACTATACAGTCATGTAATCATTAATGTCTGGGACTCCCAATGACATTTATGAATCACAAACCGTCTTATCCACGCAAAAGTAGACACCCTCACACGGTAAGGCCATGAATACAATTGAATGGGCTTCGACAGCTGACATAGACTGGACAAGACATCCAACGCTTGATATTGTTTGAGGTTCGTAGGTTTATTAAAATTTCATCCCAAAATAGAAGATTACTATTTTGGGAAACTTTCCATTTTTGGAAACTTTCCATTTTTGGAAACCTACTATTTTGGAAACTTTCTAAAATTAGAAACTTTTAATTATAGAAATTTCCTTAAATCCAAAACATGCAAATCTAGAAACTTCTAATTTAAGAAACTTTCTAATTTCAAAATTTTGGAAACTTATTAATTTAAAATCGATTTTATAATTTTATAAAAATAAATTTTAAATTAATTCTGAAGAAAAGACTCAAATAATTGGCCCAACTGTTTTAACTTCTTGGCCCGAGGCCCAAGAATTGGTCCATGTCCAAGACATAACCCAATTGTCCAATTAAATGACATAACCGGTCTGGTTCATTAAAATTGGTCTTAACCAAAATTAATTACTACGATGACCACAATTGTCAACCGGTTATTTATTAAACCGGATTTTCTCAATTTATTTGGTCCAACCAAATCAAATTAGAAAATCCTGGTTTAGGCACAAAATCCAATATTTCGACTTTGGATTTCTTATCCCGGTTTAACCAGAACTTAATAAATTTATTAAGTCTGTTTATTAAACCGTGACGTTTTGATTTTAATCAAGTTTTTAAACCGAACCATAAACCGAACCGAACCATCACACGCCTAAAACCTAACCGGTTGGGACCGTCGCAGCCGAAAGCATCACGCGATGCAAGCATCACGCGATCGCACGGACGGCGTGGGACGATCGGGACGTGTGATCGGGACGTGTGATCGGGACGGGACGATCTGGACGGGACGGTCGGGTCGAGAGCTGGCGTGACGCGATCGCCGATGATCCTTGCGATCAGCTCAGCCGATCGGATCAGCTCTCGATCACGCTCACATCGCTCGGTTCAGCCGCGATCATGACTCGATCGGGACGAGGCGATCACGCGAGCGTGACGCGATCCATCCGATGATCGGGACGCGACCACGCAACACGATCGTTACCGATCGGTTCGTGCGTCTTCCGCGATCCGGACGATCCGACGCATACCGATTCATATAGATCGGATCATGCGATTTCTTGTTTGTTTAGGTTTAATTCTTTGTTTCTTAAGTGTTTTTCCTTATCAGTAGGTTGATTCAAAAACACTTCTTAAACAATCCTAAACAAGATTCTAAACAAGAAAAACCACATAACCAATGGCTCTGATACCACTGTTGGAATGTTTAGTGTTAATCCAGATTCAATTCTCAGATTCAACAGTCCTAAACATGCAGATCTAGGTTCTCTTGATTAGAAACTTAATGGATCTCGCCTTATACCTGTTTTATGCAGCGGAATGAAGGTACAGGTCAGAGATCAGCAGAACCACCAAGGGATGGATCCTCCAAAGGCTCACACACGCACACCGAAGGAAACTGGCTGCTAGACCGAGAGGAGGGAGGCCGCGCAGGGAGAGAGAGTTGGCGCAGGGGATTAGGGTTGGGGAGAGAGAATTAGGCTTGGTTTTATTTATAAAACCCTTCTCTAATTCTTTTGGGCTTTTGGGCCCAAATTCCCAGTCTGATTAAATCCCTTAGATTTAATCAGACCCATTAATCTCTCTCTCAGTTCGGTAAATGCCTAGCACTTTTACCGTACTTCTGCTAAACAGTTCTTTCGTATATTCCCGTTAGCTTAGGCGTGTGACCCATATGGGATCATATAATAAAGGCAATAAGTCCAAGACTTATAGATCATGAGCGGACTCTAGCAAGCCATCATGACCCCCAGTATTATATGACTTATGTCGGATCATTGACATACTCTTACTTTCTAGAGACAGTACAGAGATTACTGGACACAATTCCAACAGGTTATAGATCCTGGAGCACATTTCACTCCATCTTTTCTTGGACATGAGCATTCCGCAACAGCTTACTCACCACCTTGGATGAGGAGACATGAACAGAGAAAGAAAAAGTCTCTGTCAGGACCTCCTGGTACTTGAAAGATCTCATCCGTCCGGTCAAGCTATTGACCTTAAACAAGCGCTGGGTGGGAGGCAACCCACCATTAGGTACTAGTGTTTTTCTTTTTCATTTTTGGTGTTTTTGTTAGGATTTTACGTTTGTTTTTGTTTCTGGTGAGTTTATGTTTGCAGGTCTCGGTTAATTCGCAGTGCAGCGATCGATGCATTTTTGCATCGATCGTCACAACACGAAAGGAATCGCATTGCAGCGATCGTTGCGGTCCTGAGCAACGATCGACTATACACGAAAATCGCCAAGTAACGGTCGATGCACTTAGTACAACGATCGATGCCTGAGCGACAGAGGTAACCCGACAGACATAATTCCACCTTTTCAATTTTTATTTTCTTTTTACCGAGCCTTCGCTGGACACTACTGGGGACAGTGTGTCTTAAGTGTGGGGGAGGTGCTACTGACTTTTGTTTTCTGTTTTCTTAAGAGTCAGTCCGTTTTTCAAAAAAAAAAAATTTTGTTTTATTGAGTCAAAATTGTTTAAGTAAGAAACTATGATTTTCTGAGAAGATTTACAAGACTTGCAGGAACTTAAGTAACCATTGGGATGAAGTTGCAGGATCTATCTATGACTATTAGAAAACTCCATCACAGATCAACCTACTGGGAACACCCACATCACTTCAGGTATCAGAGGATCCTTTTACTGACTTCAACCTTAATACTGACTTAGAATTTCTCACCTAAGGGCTTGGTATGCTTTATGTCGGATTCCCTGTTAGTTCTGACACAGCCTGTAAACCTGTCCTATTTAGTCCCCTTCTCCCCTTCTGTAAAGTAAAAAAAAATAATAATAAACTGAGGATGAGTTAGTAACTCCGAAGTGGTCATGGGAATAGTAGCAAACACTATTATCTCTCATGTGATCCATGGAATGTGTCCAAAGTACACCCCATAACGGGAAGAACACTGATAAAAAAAAAAAAAATGATACCCAGTGGGGAAAAATCAGTTGTTAAAGAAGGGAAAGAGAAGAAAGGGACTAGAGAAAGATAGTATGGTGGTCTAGAGCTGATAAGGTAAGAATCCATGTGCCTTTAGATCGATACTCCTTAGGTGAGACCGCACTTAAATACTTGCAGAAGTCAGTAGGGAGAATTTGAATGCTTGAATGTGATTGTGGAGTTTTACCTAGGACAGTTGCTAAGTGTGGGGGAAGTACATGTTGGTCTTGATATCCTGTGATTGATTCTTGCAGTGGTTTACTAAGGGGAATCTGAGTATTGTAGCTTCTAGGATGAAATGAGTTTCTGAAGAGTTTTCAAACCTCTTCACCATGTTTTAGTTCTCTGTTTTGCTTGAGGGCAAGCAAAGGCTAAGTGTGGGGGAGTTGATATATCATGGTTTTTACTAGTTTTAGACCATAATATAAGTGTGTTTTTAGTGTCTTTTGTGTTCTTTTAGAGTCTTTTACAGGTATAATCAGGTTTGGAGCTGAATTGGAGATAATGGAGCATTTTGGAGATTTTTGGAGTGTTTGGCCGAGAGATAGAGTTCACTGTCCGAAACAGAGGAAGGTGTCGATCGTTGCACTCTTGCATCGATCGATGCACCAGCGAGATGGACCGAAACTCGACGGTTTAGAAGAGTGAAGAATTTGCACTTTGATCCAGAAGTTCCTGATATTTACAAAGAAGCCCCTGGCCGAGATTATGCCTATATAATAGAGTTTTTAGTGTTTTTATTAGAGACGCTTTATACTTTTTACATTACGCATTCTTAATTAAGAGCAGAGGATTTTAGAGCTTTTTGGGGCTGATCTGAACCTATTACTTCATCTGTATTTGGAGAAGATTTCGAACCCCTTTTACTCTTATTCTTTTATGCAATTTATTCATTCTATGATTATGATTTCATTATCTATGTCTGAGTAGATTCCTAGTTAGGTTTAGGGTTTCTCACATAGGATTTCATGACTTGCTAGACTTGTTCAAATTCAGTTAAGGATTCATAACTATATCTGTTCTTCAATTTAATTGTGCTTAAAGCTAGTTCTAACCTGATCAATTAGAATCTAGATCTTAGGTTGCTAAATACGTCACGGAAGTGGGGTTTAGGAATCTGAACTAATTAAATTGGGCAATTAAACTTTGCGCAAACGGAAGTTTGGTTTAGGATAATTGTGAACATATCAAACTTGGACTTATTGCTAGTTTAATCTGTTAGTTCTCGCAAACGAAAGTTTGGTTTGCTGCACTTAGACTTAGAGAATTATCGCAAAGGAATTTGGTTAATTCTATATCTGTGTTTTGAGTTCTAGAACTGCGCTTAATTAGATCCTTGCTGAATGAACTGTCTGCTTGTCTGATTTCCTGACAATACCCTAGGCTTGACGCTTTTAATTACTTGCTTCACAACCGTTAATCTCTGCTACTGATTTACTTTCTCGCACCGCTTCTAATTCAATCACATTGCTTCTTTCTAGTATTTATTCCTATAGTTTGATTCTCTTGAGACCGAGTGTCCCTGTGGATTCGATAACCCTATATACTACTTTGACATTGCTGTTCACTTGCAGTTTAGTATAGGGAAAACTTAGAACCTATCACAAACCCATCATGCCAGATGTTTTCGTGGGCGCGGAACAGGCACAACAACAGAGGAATAGAGCGAAAGGTCGCGAAAGGACACTTGCTGACTATAACAGACCAGATCAGTTCTATGCCAATCGGTCTGCTATACAACCACCTTCGTTTACTAGTGCTGAATTCGAGCTGAAGCAAGAGTACTACACTTAAGTTGGGCAGCATCAGTTCCAGGGGCTCTATAGCGAACTTCCCATGGATCATATAAAGACCTTTGAGGATTTGGCTAGTACCATTAAGTGTGATGGAGTCTCCTTTGATTATCTTTTCTGCAAGGTCTTCCCATTCTCTCTTAATGGAGAAGTTGCTCACTGGTTGAAGCGGATGCCGCCAGATTCTTTGATTACTAGGGATCACATTAAGAGGAAGGTCCTCAGACACTTCTATGATGATGCTAGAAATGAACAGTTGAGGGAGGACATCTTACACTTCAAACAGGGTCCTACAGAGGAATTAAAAACTTCTTGGGTGCTCTTTAAGATGTACCAGAGAGATTGTCCACATCATGGTTTCTCTGAGGTTCAGCTGCTGAGTATTTTCTTCAGAGGTGTGGATTTGTGGTATCAGATGGCCACGGACGCTGCTTGCAATGGGAAATTCATTACAAAATCTCCATAGCAAGCTAAAGAGCTGATTGATAATTTGGTGTATAGCAGTAGCACTAAGAATGCTTATCTGGAGAGAAAGAGATCAGGTGTAAATGCAGATGAGATTCAAATTAAGATGAAGAAGCAAATAGATTTTGTCCTCAATCTTCTGCTTGGGAAGAAGCATGTTCATTTTGCTACAGATACAGAGACTTACAGACCAGTTGATAATTCAGAGCACGTCAATTTCATTTCTGGAACCGGTTATCAAGCTCAGAGATATGGAAATTAGCAAAGACAGAGTTCTGGTTACACACCAAGGTCAAGGGATAATGGCTATTCATCTCACCTAACTCCTCCACCTAATGAGCAGACAGAGATTAAGTCCGTGCTTGAGCAGCTGCTTCTTGGTCAGAATAAGATAACAGGAGAATCATGGGAGTAAGTTTTTGGTTTTTCTTTTGCCGTAGAGGCTTTCATGGCCGAGTCGACCAGCTTCTTGGAGAATATTGCGTCTTCTTCTTCCAATTCAATGAATGCCACTGTTCTGTGCAACACGTCTTCTAAGGATATGGTCTTATAGTGTTTATGATTTGTTCTGAAATCAGAACGATGAAGTAGGCCCTTCTGAAGTGCTCCTCTAGATGCACAGTCGTCCATGTTTACCTTGGAGACGGCCTCCCTAAATTGATCAATGAAGTCTCGCAAGGGCTCGTATTGTTTCTACTTTAGATTTCATAGGTCAGCATATGACGATTCAGGCGTGATGTAGAGCGAGTAGTGCTTTAGGAACAGTTCTGAGGCCTCCTGGAAACTACCGATCGATCACATCTTGAGTCGTAAAAACCAGGTGAGGGTGATTCCTCTTAGGTTCTCTATAAAGTACTGGCAGTATCCGGGATCTCTTTCCTCGTTAGTGAATTGGTTGCGACTCATGGCTATCATGAAGGCAATCATGAATTGGCTGGGGTTGGACTTTTCTTCCTAGAACAGAAATTTGACCTTCTCGATTCACGGGATTCTTGCGTTCATGATCTGGGCCGTGAAAGGTGTCTGTTGCACCTGTTCCAATACACGACCGAGCTCCGGCGCCGAACCTGATATGCGATGAACTTTGGAGTTCAACTCTTGAATTTTGCTCAGTATGGTTTCGAGCTAATCGCTAGATACCGGCGCCGAGGTGGTTGGAGTTGATGTGATTCTTGTTGGGTTGATTGCCGATCCCGCGGTCTTTCGTGATACCTCGGGAAAAATACGTTGATTGATAGATGGTATTCCCTTAGGATTCTTATTGGGTTGATTGCCGATCCCTTGGTGTCTGAGTAAGTTCTCTTGGAGCAAAGCTTGCTGGTTGGCGATCGCCGTGACGCGCTCGTTCGCCGCCTTGTCCATCCTTTCCTCTCGACTTAGTAGCGTGTGAAGCATCTCCGTTGGGCTTGGGCTTCCGTTTGTGTTGGCTGGAGCCATGGTGTTCATACGTACCGACATCGCCGGTGGCTTTGTATCGCATGTTGATTGCATTGGCCTCGCCGTAGGTGCGTTTGGGGCGTTTGAGTCTACTGCGGGCGACGCACTATCCTGCAGCCTCGAGTTTTTCGGTGTTTTGCGGGCTCCGTCGCCTTGCTGGGATGGGTTGGACTGGTTCCTATCCTCTCAAGTCACAACATTGGTGACATCGCATGTGTTACTTGTTCCTCCTGTCTCTTGTAACGAAAGTGGTGATTTGTTCATCACTGATCTCTCCTTTGTTGATTAAAAGAATAACACAATAATCAATTTGTAAAGCTGATTAGAAAATAAGGGACTTGGATAATAAGATTAAATGAGGATTGAATGGAAGTAACAAGTTAGACCGAAAAATCTAGTCTTATTATGAATTCGTGCCGGAATTGATAGTGGATAACTAGCTCTAGGTTTTTTTGAGTACATAAGTGCTTAATGTGTAAACTTATTGTTTTCCCGCACATGAGTAGGATATTTATATAGGAGGATCTAGGGTTTTTCCCCTAGATTCTCTCTGATATTTTTTACAAAATCTAAACTATCTAGATTTTGTTTGCATAAAAGATTGGTACTTATCTTCCTATAAAAATGTAAAGTTGACATTTTTATCTCCTCGCCATGCATGTCGACCGGGATATCATGTCGTGCTTCCTTGACGCCGCCTGTTGGGTCATCATTATTTCATCTCGGTTGGATCTCCTCTGGGCCATTTCTGCTAGGGGCCGGGCTTTAGAGGGGTGCGAAACCCACCTCTAACAGACGGATTAGAGGATTCTCAAAATATTTGTTGGAACAGAGACTCAACACTCCAATTCAACAGAAATATCTCCCAAAATTGCTTGAATTTGACAATGAAATTCAGTACATACATGATAAGGAAAATGTTGTTGTTGATGCCTTATCGCGAGTAGATGGAGCTGAGTTACTTGGTATAGCTTTGTATGTCCTGGAATGTGGTCTCTTGCAATGCATTCAAGCGGATTACAAGACTGATGGTGCAGGGATTTGATAACAGAGCTACAAGCAAATTCAGCAGTAACAAAACACTACTCTTGGTCGCACAACATTTTGAGAAGAAAAAGTAAGATTGTGGTTCTATAGGATGTTGATTTCAGGAATAAGGTTCTAGAATATTTGCATTGTTCATGTAGTTAAGGACATTCAGGAAGAGATGCAACGCATCAGCGGGTGAAGATTTTGTTCTATTGGAAGGGTATGTCAAAGGATATACAAACTAACATTCGACGATGTCACGTTTGCCAACAATGCTAGTACCATATGGCTTTTACCCAAGTTTGATCCAGCCCTTGCCTATTTGATATCTTTATATTTTAGACCCTTTTAAATTGTTATTAAATCGTATTTTGATCCCTTATCATATATGTTTTCTTGGATTTTGATGTATTTAGAAGCTTAGGAATTTTAGACTAGGATTTGCATTGTTTTTTGTTTGTTTGAGAGTGTTCTTGTCTTGATTTTTTAGGTATTGGAGAGCTTGAAGGATGAAGTTTTTGGAGTTTAAAGTTTGAAGCTTGGCACTTGCAAAAGGATGCATACAGACCACCGATAATGACCTCCCTTAGTTTGTATGGGGCATCTAGTCTTCAACAATATTCGGATAAGGGACAATGCCAACTCAGAATACGGACCGAACCAATCTGGTACCGGTCACACTCACATAATGGTCATCCAATACCGGACACTTCAACCAGGTATTGCTCATTGCAACTTCGACACAATTTGACAGGCAAGATACCAACCCAGAATGCCGACTGAACCGGGTCGGTATGGTCATCCCGACTGATCAATATGAAGCAACACATCGGGTATGACACCTTCACCCAAGAATCCGCATTTATACAGGGAGGAATACCGGATTGACATCCTGGCCAGTAACGAGCAGTACTCTCATGCTGACCGGCCAGTACTCACCTTGAGAACCAAATTTTTCCCAATTTAACCAGGTCAATACCTGGTTTGTCCCAAGTTGACCTGGTTTGTGCAAAGTTCATTATAAAAGCCAAAACCCCTATTTTTGTTTCTCTAATCTTGTTTTTCTCTAAAACGTTCATTCTTGGTATTTTGTAAGCAAAGTTTGAATCTTTAATCAATCAAAGTGGTGTTTATCTCTTACTTCTTCTTCTTTTCTTTTAATCTTTTGCTATTCATCAAACTTTACATGATCATTATGGTTATTGTTGGGTTTAGCATGCATTTGAAGGCTTATGGGTAGGTATATTAGGGTGATTTAGGGTGATTCCTGAATGCTTAGGGCTAGATTGATATTGATCATTTCTAGTTAGATGGTCTTAAGGCTAGATTAACCTTGATCAAGTTGATTAGATCATAAGTAATTTATTGCACACCAAGTGTTTGATGAAATTCTAGAATGAATCTTTACAAGCATTTGCATGTTTAGCTCTTAAGAACGAATGTCTAAAGTGCTTATTTGCTTCGAGAACCTGATTTTAATGCTTGTTTTTGTCTTAATCACATATAATGATTTGTTTTTTATTAGGGATTAGACAAAGTATTTAGTACCAAAAGATTGGATTATTCAATTAAATGTGTTCTTTGCCTAAGGATTAGCTTGCTTAAAATTGTATTAGCTGATATATCGTGGTTTTTAGGTGTTTTGAGCCATGATATATGTATATAATCGAGTCTTTTATAGTCTTTCGAGTCCTTTTAGGTGTTTTACAGGTTTTAGCACGTTTGGAGCATATTTGGACATTATGGCGCATTCTAGAGTTATTTGGAGCACTAATGTGACAGCAGAGAAGTCAGTATGATTATCTGGAGAGAGTGTTGATCGACACTCCATTTGTGTCGGTCGACACAGATCGTGATCAGGAGTAAAATCGCCGATTAATGAAGACTTTGAAGAAATTACAAATTAGCTCAGAAGTTTCTCATAATTTCAAATATGACCAAATCGTATTTGAACTTTATATTAGGTTTTTAAGCCATTGTTTAGGCTATGCTTTTACTTTATCAGAGATTAGGAGATTTGGGTTTGGTCTTGTACTCCAGAGAGAAGCGATTTCGAACCCATGTTCTTATTCTTTTGGATTTTATATGATATCTATTTTGATTATGTCTTCTGTTATGAATGCCATGTCTGAGTAGATCTCTTGTTAGGTTTAGGGATTCTCACTAAGGATTTTAAGGAATGTAAGAATAATTGATTAATTAGGATTCATCATCTAGTTCTTCATCTAAGTTGTTCTTAATTCTTAATCTGATTATTCCATTTGGATTATAGATATGAGATTGATTAGCGCAGGTGTACATGAAATTTTATTGAATTTGAACTTAGTTGAGCAAATTACCTATTCACAAAGAGATTTGGCTTAGGGAATTTGTGAACGAAAGAACCTGAATAAATGCCTGTTTATAACTCTAGGATTCGCAACAAGAGTTGGCTTACTAGGTTGGTAGACATAGATAATTATCGCAGCGAAAGCTGGTTAGTTATACCTCTGCGATTCTAGTTCAAGAACGCTAATAGATTGAATCCTGACTGATTGTTATAAGATTTCATGATTTCTTGAGAACTTCTTGAAACCTGACGCCTTCGTTTATTGATCACAAACTATTTACTTTACTTGTTTTGTTTACTGCTTTCACCTATTTTTCTTATCTTAATTAGACTACTCATAATCTATCATATGAAATTTGAGTCTCTATGGATTCGATACCCAAGATATTACATCTTTCGATACTTGATAAGTGTAACGTTTTAATCCTATTCTACTGCAAGTGCACAGTTATGCAATGTAGTACTTAGGGTATCGAATCCACAAGGACTCACGGTCACATGATAGATTATATGTTGTCAAGCTAAGCTAAATCAAATCTAGAGAAAGCAGTAAACAAAAGAAATAAACAAGAAGGATTTTTCCATAGGAAGAATGGCGTCAGACTTAGGAAGTTCTCGGGAATTATGCTATGCTAGAAACTTAACTAACCGGATTCAGATTAAAATACGTTCAAGAACTAGAAACACAATGCTAAATAATCCAACTCTCGCTGAGATTATTTCTATATCTAGCAACCTAGCGATCCAAATCTCTTTGTGATCCTAGAGTTCTAAATAAGCATTAAGAATAGGTTCTATCGGTTCACAATTTTCCTAAACCAAATCTCTTTGTATCTAGTCAAATTGCTCACTCTAAGTTTGTTCAGATTATAACTCACACTCTCGTGCTATTGTTAATTGTCTAAGATCTAAACCCTAGGTGATCAGTCTAGAATTCAGTATTAAGCACAACTTAGGTGATGAACAATAGATGGTGAATCCTAATCAATCAGTTTTCAAGCAAGCATAAAACCTTTGTGAGAATTCCTAAATCTAACTAGGTTACTACTCAGATATATCAGTAATCAAACAACACATCATGAATAGAAAACCAAAAGACTTAATAGATAAAGAAAAAGGGCTCGAAATTCTTCTCTCAATGTAACAAGTAGCAAGAATCAGTCCTCTCCAAATCTCTCAAGCAAGAACAAAGTTAAGAACAAGATAAAAGGTATAATGAGTCTGAAAACCTAATTAAACTCTATAAACACGTTTTGGGGTCAGTTTAGAATTAAGAAAAACTTCTGGGTAATTCTACAAATATTCAAAACTTGTCTTCAACTCGCGGATATTGTTCTGTCGTGCTCAATGTCGACCGACATCCAAGTTAGTGTCAGTCGACACTCAATCGTGGTCGAGACACCAATTTCAGCTCGTTGTACAAATCACCAGAAACGTCCTATAATACCATCCTTTGCTCCAAACGCAAGTCTACCTGTAAAAGACTCAATACTCTAAAAACCAGGCTAAAGACTCAATATATACAACTATATCATGGTTGAAAACCTAGAAAAGCCATGATATATCAATACTATTCACTTGCAGTTAGAAATAGGGATTAAAATTCAACCTATCAAGCTTTTGGCGCAGTTGCCAGGGACTTTTTCAGTTCATTGATAGATTTCCTATTAGAATTTAGACTAAGCTATTTTCTTTTTCTTTGTTTACTCACGTTCTTGTTTTGTTGGTGTTGCAAGAAACGCTTAGTGTCGATCGACACACATTGGATATCGATCGACACCGAATGCGACTGAAGACACCGATTGAGCGCTTAGCAGGATTTCAATGGATCCTGTAATTTTGATTCGCGGTGAGGACGTCATTCTACGAGACCTAGAGGGCCATATACGCAACGCGAAGGGTCAGAAACTGGATGGGGAAGGAAAGCCCATCATGCCAGATGTTGTGTGGGTGCGAAATAGGCACAACAACAGAGGAACATAGCGAATGGTCGCGAGAGGACACTTGCTGACTATAACAGACCAGATCAGTTCTATGCCAATCGGTCTTGCTATTCAACCACCTTTGTTACTATAGCTGAATTCGAGCTGAAGCAAGAGTACTACACTTTAGTTGGGCAGCATCAATTCCAGGGGCTCTCTAACGAACATCCCATGGATCATATAAAGACCTTTGAGAATTTGGCTAGTACCATTAAGTGTGATGGAGTCTCCTCTGATTATCTTTTTTGCAAGGTCTTCCCATTCTCTCTTAATGGAGACAGCTCACTGGTTGAAGCAGATACCGCCAGGATCTATGATTACTTGGGATCACATTAAGAGGAAGGTCCTCAAACACTTCTATGATGATGTTAGATATGAACAGTTGAGAGAAGACATCTTACACTTCAAACAGGGTCCTACAGAGGCATTAAAAACTGCTTGGGTGCTCTTTAAGATGTACCAGAGAGATTGTCCACATCATGGTTTCTCTGAGGTTCAGCTGCTAAGTATTTTATTTAGAGGTGTGGATTTGTGGTATCAGATGGCCACGGACGCTGCTTGCAATGGGAACTTCAACACAAAATCTCCAGAGCAAGCTAAATAGCTGATTGATAATTTGGTGTATAGCAGTAGCACCAAGAATGCTTATCTGGAGAGAAAGAGATCAGGTGGAAATGTGGATGAGATTCAGATTAAGATGAAGAAGCAAATAGATTATGTCCTCGGTCTTCTGCTTAGGAAGAATCATGTTCATTTTGCTACAAATACAGAGACTTACGGACCAGTTGATGAGTCAGAGCATGTCAATTTCATTTCTGGAACCGGTTATCAAGCTCAGAGATATGGAAATCAGCAAAGACAAGTTGTGGTTACACACCAAGTTCAAGGGATAATGGTTATTCATCTCACCCAACTACTCCACCTAATGAGCAGACAGAGATTAAGTCCATGCTTGAGCAGCTGCTTCTTGGTCAGAATAAGATGACAGGAGTTCTTAATGGAAAGATGGACTCCATGTACCAAGATCTCAGTGGGAAGTTGGAGACTTTGACAAGCAGAGTTGATAATCTGGACAATCGTATGACACAAGCTGAGGAAAACATTAAGGGGAAGATGGTCTAATAAAAAAGGAATATGTTAGGGCGGTTTTGGTGGAAGATGAAGCTGAGCAGAGAGTTGATTTAGAGACTTCAGAGCTGGAAAATTCGAGTGATTCTCTAGTTACATAACCTGTGTTGATTTATACACAATTATGTCGGTCGACACCACCCTCGAATTTTCACGACAAACCAAACTCGACCCTTCTCGACCCTTCTCGACACTAAGGTCGACTCAATTCAGGTGAATGTCGATCGACATCACTTCAGCGTTGATCGACACTATGGGCGAGAGCAGATAAATTATCTTGAGAAGCCGAATGTTATTGAGAAAAAGTCTTACAAACCTAAGATTCCTTTCCTTAGGAAGTCAAGGCAGGAGATTAGATTGGAAAAGTGCAAGGAAATAATGAAAGAGATTCTAACTGATGTCCCATTGATTGATGCAACTAAGATCCTTCCTCTAGTGAAAAGATGTGTGAAGAACATGCTTTCTGGCAACATGACTGATGAAGAGGGTAACTTGATAATCTCTGAGGTATGCAGCACTGTAGTTCAAGGCAGAATTCCTGAGAAACTAAAGGATCCATGGAGTTTTGAATTGCATTGTTCTATTTATAGAGACATATTTAAGAGGCCATTGTGTGATCTTGTTTCAAGTGTGAATTTCATGCCATACTATGTGGCTGTGAGATTAGGACTGATGGATTTCCAGCCCACTAGGATTTCTCTTGTCCTAGCTGATCGATCGAAGAAGCTTTCAGAAGTAGTTATTGAGAACATCCCTCTCAGAGTTGGAAATTACTTGATTCCAACAGACTCTATGGTGTTGAAGTATGAGATTGAACCTGATGATCCTCTGCTGCTTGGTAGATCCTTTTTAGCGTCTGCTGGAGCTGTGATTGATATGAGGCATGGTCTTATTGATCTACACCTGGAAAATAAGCATTTACGGTTCTAGATGGATAGGTTGCAGAGATCCACCATTGATGGACATAGCTTCAGTGTTGAGGTGGAGCCAGAGATTCAGATTGAAGACGAGAAGATGGCGGTTCATTCTGAACCTGCTCTAACATCTTTGAAACCTGCACATGCTCTTAAGCAGAAAGCTCCAAACATCACACCTACACCACATCTCCCGAAGCAAAGGTAATGCGTCCTCTGACCTTAAGTATGCTAACACTGGTGCTAATTATGCAGGGAATCGAGTCAGGAAACGAAATATTCCACCTGACCTTGTTGTGATTCCCGAGTTCCTTGGTCAGTCTCACACGCACAGCGCATATACACCGCCATGGATGAGGAGACTTTCATATAGGCACTATATGCCTCTAATGAATCCTCCAGGAGGCTGACCCATCCGCCATAGTCAAGCTAATGACTTAAAACAAGCGCTGAGTGGGAGGCAACCCACTGGCGAGTCTGTACAAATGAGTTTTCAGTATAATTTTTGTTTTTGTTTTTTCTTGAGTCTTTATAGGGAAATTAGCGACAAGGAAGATAGTTGTCGATCAACGCGTTCTTGTGTGTCGGTCGACACTGGGGATGAATACGGTTTGGCTTGCTAATAGAATGTGACCGCGGGAATATAATCGACTTTTTCCGGTTAGTTTGCGGTTCGGGAAACAGGTTGATTGAAATCGCGATGCAAAGGAAGAAGATGTATCGATCGACATGGACGCGATGTGGATCGACACAACATGTCAGCAGGTCGATCCAACACTTTGGGTCGATCGATCCAAATTTACGAAATTGATGTTTCACCTCGGTTAGACCACTTTGATACAATCGATACAAAACCTGGATCGATCGATACAATCGACCTGGTTTGATCGACACCAGGTGTCTTGAGGTAAGTACTTCTTTTCCCTTTCGCAAACAGTTCTTCACTTCCTCCCAAATTCTCCATTCGCGAAAAACCTTCCATAAACTCGATTTTCCTCGTTTCTTAACCAAATCAATCGATTTTAAAGCCTAACATGTGCAATTTTCTGTCCTCTATCTATATCTATAATCCGTTTGTTTCAAAACCAAGGTATGTTCTCTAAATATCAAATTTTCAGAAGCGGCTTCAAGGATAAAAGTTTGATTTTGGCCTCTGATTCTTGATTCCATTACGATATAACACTGATTTAGGTTGCTTGGTAGTGGAATAATGATGCCTAAGTAGTTTTCACGTCTGATTCTGCAAGTTTTTGAAAATTTAGGTTTTGTGATAGAACTTGAAATCTTATGCCAAAATGTCAGATTTAAAAACGTGAATAAACTGCTTATACTGCTCTATTTGATGCTGGTTTTGATGTTGATTATGATGTTGCTGAAGATTTGATGAGTTTGTTTTTGATTCTTCAACCCATAGCAGTTTTTCTAATTGTTGTTCACAGATGCCTCCAAAGAAGAGAAACCGTACAGACGAGACAAGTACATCTGGGACAGCACCACCAACTCCTCCACCACCTTTGACTCCTCAGTCTCCTCCAGGTTCTCCAAAGCTACATGCTTATATACATAAAAAATTTCCCTTTATACACTTCAATTGCAAGTTTACAGACTAGTCTTTGTAGTATTAAGGGTGTCAATCCACTTGGGTAATTAAACACACTAAGAATGCAAGAGTTCACTTAATCTAAGGGCAACCAAATTTGTTTGTGAGTTTTATGACTAATAACTAACAAGATTAACAAAGTAACCAAATTTCAGACATGATAAAACAAAGATTCAGACAATATTCAAGTATGATCATAAACAGAACAAGAACAGAGCAAGATGATGATTAAGACAATTGATTAAAAGCTAAGTTCCTTGGGTTGAGTTTTCGGTTCGGGTGATCAACAATTAATTCAGAGATGTTCAACAACAATAGAATGATTTTCTAGGCCTAGAACAACATATCAAGCTACTCCACTCTCATGATAATAGCCCTATATATCTATCAAGTAATAACATCATCTCTCGTTGGCAATCTAATTCTATAATTGAGAAGTGAAAACGCACCAGATTCATTCTCACGAGGTTAATGACGAAAATACCCTTAATGAAAATTTTAATAAAAAGTCCCACATCGGTAGTTGGAGAAATAAATAACTAATATATATAGGGTAACATAGAGAGAGAGAGACCGAGAGAGAGAGAGAGAGAGAGAGACCGAGCGAGAGAGAGAGAACTCTAGCTACGACTAGAAGAAGAGCTAAACTAAACCCTAACTCAAACCCTACCTAAACCCTAACCCAAACCCTAAACTCTAAAAACTATACCCTAATCCAAACCCCAAACCCTAAACATAAACCCAAACCTTAGAAACTAAACTCTAAACCAAAACCTTAAATCCAAACCCGAATCCCTAAATCCAAACGTTAAACCATGAACCCTAAACCTTAAAAACCAAACCCTAAACCCAAACTCTAAAAACTAAACTTAACCCTAAATATAAACTCTAAACTCAGACTCTAAAAACTAAACCTTAAAAATTAAATTTTAAATTCTAAACTA